>JAQPPZ010002520.1:8400000-8940507 GCA_028583015.1 Wollemia nobilis
GACAACTTCATCGATTCACAACACAACCTCACTCTCCACCCATGGTTTTATGACCACATTTATACCTCACATGATGTTCAAATATTCCTAAATACTCATCATTAGACTCCTCATCTTCCACGATTTCCATGAATTCTGTTAACATGGTCGATGTGGATCTATTATCATCACTTTGATACTCATATCCTACAAATTGTGATGACATAATCAACCATAATTTTATCGATTTCATCCACATTCCACCAACACCTTCATCACAAGAAATTTTTCTATCACCTTTCATCTTGCACACATCGATCGTACCATCTTCATCTACCCCACCTCACATCTCATGGGTTAATCACATTGAATTTTAATTACACAATGAATTTGAGTTACTTGAGGCTATCTATGACCTCCATATTATTTCCATCTTGGATCAACTCTATGATGGTTTCCACATGCTTGTGGAAGAAATAATTGACATTGATATTTGTGATGACCCCACCAATCTACATATTATCAAGCTCACCACTAACCTCTCACCAGAAGAGTGCACCTTGTTCTCCAAATTCCATAAGAAGTATATTAGAGTCTTCACCTGGTCCGATAAGGAAACGCCTAGACTTGATCCTTCCCTAGTAGTACACAATCTCACTCTCGATAAAGATGCCAAAATTCTCAAGTAGAAATTATGATGCACACATCCTATGATTTTGTTACTAGTAAAATATGAGCTCCAAAAGCTCCTCGACGTAGATTTCATTCAACCTATTGATTACCCCAAATGGGTCTCCAATATGTTACTAGTACCTAATCCCTTAGGTAAGGTTTGCATATGCATCAAATTCCATGACTTGAAAAAAGCTTATCCCAAGGAATACTTCCCCCTACCCAACATCGGATCATTCATCAATTCTATTGTAGGCCATGAAATGATATATCTGATGGACATATTTTTTGGGTATAATAAGATCAAAATCAACCCCACTAAACAACACAAAACTTCTTTCACAACCTCTTCAGGGAAATTTTGCTATAAGGTCATGCCTTTTGGACTTAAAAATGCTAGGGCAACCTATCAATATCACCGTAGTCATGATAGTATCCTTTTGCGTTGCCTAGAACCACATGAATCTCATCAAGTGGTACAAGAAACCCATGATGGTACTTGTAGTGGCCACTTTAATATCATGACTATCACAAAACACATTCTACACATGGGCTTCTATTGGCCCAAAATGGAACACAACTATTATAAGTATGTGAAATAGTGTATCAAATACCAACAACACACTAACCTCGCATGCTTGCCATCACAAACACTCTAGCCCACTTAGTCCATATGGACATTCGCCTAACGAGGCCTAGATCTTATCGAACATATTATACCTACTTCATAAAGAAACCATAAATTCATCATTATTACCATAGAATACTTCACAAAGTGGTTTGAAGGCATGCCACTTGTCCAAACCATAGGAGCAAAAATTGTAGCATTTATAATTGACCATATTATATGTTTCTTTGGCTTCCCTTTCCAAATTATTTTTGATAATGACACATAGTTCAAGAATAAAATTGTCTGCACCCTCTACACAAAATTCAATATTCACCATAGCTTCTCAACCCTGTACTATCCATAGGGTAACGTCTAGTTTGAGGCTACTAACAAAACCATTTTCTCCATCCTTCATAAAATAGTTGTAGAATCCCATTATGATTGGCATAATCGGATGCCTCTAGCCTTATGGGTCTATCATACGAGCATCCATACTCCCACTAGGGAAATATATTTCTCATTGGTCTATGGTTCCACATCCATTATGCCACTCAAACTCAAGATAACTTCCTTATGAGTCTCCATGAAATACTATATTGATGACAACATAGCTTTTCAAGCCTACCTTGACCAATTAACCATCTTGTATGAGTGACACATTCATGCCATCGAACAGACACATGTCTACCAAGACTACCTTTTTCATGACTACAACAATAAGGTACATCAACGTGAGTTTCATATTGGTGACCTAGTTCTCAAAGAGAACCAACAGATCACAAGCCAACCCCATCAACAATGACACAATTTTGCTCCTAACTAGTTAGGTTCATACATTTTCACACAAAAATTTGGTTCTATCACCTATCGGTTGGAAAATATCAAAGAACTTGTTGAACATGAACCTATCAAAATTATTAACCTTCACACATTTAATGCCTAGATCACCTAGGTATGCATCACCATGGATTGTACATAGTATCATTATAATACTGTATAGGTACACATCACTCACACACCATACCGCACTACACATATGGTTTTTCACTTTTTGTTACAAAACTTAACTACATGTGTTTTTTATATCATTTATATGCTATAGGTATTTTAATTTTTGTGGTCTTTCATCATCAACAAAAACATATTTAGTGGTAATACCTCATCCCAGGCACACACATTCAACATACCATTCACCCTCATCATGCAGGATCTCTTGATACTATCTCCAGTACTAATTACCTTGGATGATCTTGCCATACCACCTAACATATTCCATGTACATCAGTATTCCACATCATCACATTCAAATCATCGCACTTCACCCCATCTTCGCTCACCCCACCATAGAGGTTCTTCCTATTCACCTCGTTCTAGAGATAGTTAGATCTCCTTATCCTCATTCACATATGAGGGGGAACATTCTAATTCAATAGACCCTCATGCACATAAACCATAACTACATCATGTGGGTGAGATATCCATGTATACTCCCTTCCCTAGACTATAGACCTTCACCAATATACTACCCTCCTAAAAAAGATAACACACTCATTCAATCACACACCTAAGATTTAACCTCGCCACTACCGAGTGGGGTATCCCATTATGATCTATATTTTTTCTAGAACATCACCTAAGCTAATTATATGCACACTCTCCCATATCATCCATGTCATTATCTACAACCATATCCCATGCCACCTATCCTTTAGACACCACCATATCCACTATGTGGCATCCCATTCCAACTTACCCCATGACCATCATAGTAGTTCCACTCTCATCCCTCTTCTTCCTAATCATTATCTTCTTTGCACCCATACCCCAACCTTGTTTGCACATTATATTCTCACTCATCACCAGCTTGGTTATGTCACATCCTCCCATTTATATCCAACACATCCTTTCTTGCCTCGACAACCTTGAGTCACACCTAATTTATTGTCACTGCCACTCCTCTTCTTGCCATTTTTCTATGGCCCACATCCCTTCATATTATTCCAGGCGTATTCCTCACTCTCAGATCAAACCCACACTAAATTTCTGTATCTTGACCTGACCACCCATTCCTACACCACCTTCTTCACACTCGTCACCAATTGAGCCATACATATATCCTATGCCAGTCCAGTCCACACCACTATCCCAAAATTTTCACCAATTAATCCACCAAGGTCTCCTTGTACTACCTAAGATCCTCCCTATTGATCCTTTGTGCCCTAAGTTGTGATATTACAAAATAAACCAATTTTTTGTCGATCACCATCAACCATGGCATGATATCTATATGTGCCACACATTTGAGACCATTATTTAGGACATGCTTTTCGATAAAAATCTTTCACATTCTGAACAATCTACCTCACCTACTCGACTCCAAAGCCCTCCATGCTAGCTAGTACCTCATTCCAACCTCTCATGTCATTCATTCACCTCCACACCTCGTTACTTTCAATAGTTATTATACCAACTATAAAAGTCCTACTTGCCTCACCATTTCACCCAGTCATTCGTGACTCGATCCACATCACTTCACATAGTATTATTTTATTTTCTTTCTTCATGTTTTATTCCATTCCATATCCTCTCCTTCTTATTTATAACTTTTTAATGGTCACAATTTGAGTGGTTACATTTCTATACTGATTCTCCCCTCTTCTTCTCCTTTTTATTTTCTTTTTCCTTACACTACTATTCCATTCCCTCTTCTTCATTGCACTTCTTCACCTTCATGTCCCTCTACATATATTATCACTCCTAAATTTTCTCATTATCACATGTATTCTCCCAGATATATGCTTTTATTCTATTTTTGCATTGTCCCATATGTTGGGGCAATCGTTATCATGAATCTCTATTCTCGTCATCATCACCCCATACATCCATCTTTAAAAATAGTTTCTAATTTCACCTGATTACATATCACAATATTTTCTCTTATATATATTGTTATTTCATAATATATCTCAAACTACATTAATTTAATATATCCATATTTATTCTATGATTTCATTCATGTTTGTATATTCCATCTATAGAAATAAGCCCTTAGCAGGAATAACATACACACTTGTTAGAATTACCACTTAGATGTCCACTCCCTTTCTAAATATTATAGAGTAGATGATGTCTTTCATTTTCTTGACCATTCACTAGTTCAGTCAATCAAATGTCACCTCTAGTTGATAGGTTATTACACTGTTTATAGTTTTCTTTGGTTGGTTCAACTTCTTTCAAGGACCACTCACACAGGTTACATTTTAAATAAATTTTGATTCTATGGAAGATAACACCTTACATAGGTATCACCATCTAGTGAACGGTTTTCCTTGATCATCATATCATTTGCATGGTCAACATACAACGTAGGGATAAACATAAGCAAACATCAGAAAAATAAACTGAAAATAAAAGAAAATGCCCATACAAAAAAATAAGAAAAGAGCACCACAAAAAGACAAGAAATAAATGAGGGGTATAAAACAAAAGGAAAAGCCTCCAAGAAACACAATTTTTATGCTTCATTGTCTTTGTACTTAGGTTTAACATAAAATCATGGGACGATTTCCATCACTAGCTATAGGCCCTAAGTGTTTGCCTGCCAGTGGAATAGTCTTACTAGTGGTCACACATCTAACACATTAGCAACCTTATTTTGTACATATCACAACACTCTTGTGGATGAGCAAGCTACTTCAGCTATGTTTACAATGGGTTAGTCCTATCTCTCTCAAAATGGATAAATGAACATCACCTATTTGCACACACTAGTCCTTGATATATTTTGACCTAGCTAGGTTAGTTATGAGTTGTAGATAAAATTTGCTTAATTTTTTATGAGGTTTAGTTGCTGCAACTATGATTGTCTAGATTGTTGCATACACCCTATACTATCCTACATCCCCGAGATTATATAATGGATCACATTACCAGAGGTTATGATATGATACGAGTGCTTCCTCTACGTATTTTAGCTTCCACATACATGCATCCTTGCATCTATCTTACATGCATCTATTTACATTACATCATGCATCATTGCATCTATCTTACATGTATCTATTTACATTACATCATGCATCATCACATCTATCTACATTCATTTCAATTACATCACTCTACACTGTATCTACACCATAGTGACATCATTCTTCTGCATACTACCACATGCACATATATTCATATTTTGTACATTTAATTACTGATATCTTATATTACACAAACATAAAAAATCACATACACATTCAAATTAAATCACAACACATATAGAAGCCACAAAAATATGTGTATCTATATATATAATAGTAAAAAACACTTGTAGGCTACAAAAGGGACCATGCCCACCAACAATCCTCACACTTGCTTGTAGGCTAGAAAAACAATAACACACCATCACAAACCAACCTTAGCTCTATTGATCACCAAGAGTCTCTCAACTCCTCTCATGAGTCACCTGTGCTTGATATACCCCACGCACCATTGCCAACCCACTTGACTTAGTAACTGCCATTGATGCCTGAGTAACCCTAGGTACAACCACCCTATCAAACCCTGAGATAGCACCTCCTATCTATGATACCATTTGTGTCTCTATCCCCATCCCCCTTTGTACTATTGAGGTTGTGCTTCAGTGAATATTTTGAGAATATGTCTATACTCATGATCATGATATTGACCTTGATCATAACCTACCATAATCCAGAAGTGGGATCCCATGCATAGTTAATCTAATCTCACAATAATGGTGCATCACTACCTCCTCCCTCATAATATCAACAAGATCCTCACTATACTTTTGTAATTTCTCTATTTCTATTCTCAAAGAAGCCAAAACAACAAGAACCTACTTTGTGGCTCTCGCTCACTTAGTCTCCTCCCATACCTAACATTGCCACTCTATCTTGGCATGTAGTCCAACTATCTCCACCAAATGAGCCACTCACTCAGCATCCCTGGTCGTTATCACATACTACTCCTATGCACCTCTACCTTCAATTTCTCCCCTGCCTCCATAGTCTTTACTATCATATGGTGCATACTCTCTACCAACTCTACATACCTCATATCCACCACTTTGAGCCACCCATGTAGCTCTATGCACTATAGCTCCAACACCCTTTGATTTTTGGAATATACCTACTTTTTTTCCCCCAACCTCTATCAAATTTTTCTTCTTAGTGTCACTCATCATATTAATAGCTATAAATCTCTCCAAATCATGGTGCTCTCCTCTCCATATTCCAAATTCAGCTATCCAACCTATCTCACTCCCTCGAAGCTACCCCTGTAGTTATCGTACCATCTCTTGCAACATCAGTAACTCTTCATCAGCATCCCTCCTCTCATGTTCCTCAAAGGGTATGTCTCCCATATCTTACATGTTGCCTA
Organism: Wollemia nobilis; assembly: GCA_028583015.1. Lineage (NCBI taxonomy): Eukaryota > Viridiplantae > Streptophyta > Pinopsida > Araucariales > Araucariaceae > Wollemia > Wollemia nobilis. Next base: position 8,406,650 of record JAQPPZ010002520.1, read on the forward strand.
AATCTCCTATATCAATCATATCATCAACACCCATACCAAAATTGGCATCCTCACCCACATCCTCCATGGTCATTGTCTCCTTCATAGGCTACACCCTACCACTCATTGATTTCTCAAGCACCCTCTGCATAAATGCACTAGATGTGCCACCTATTCATCACCTCGATGAGTTAAGATGCACATCCAACTCATATCTCATTCCTCCCTGTGGCCTAGACCTGGTGCCTCTTGATTCCTACCCCTTTGGTACATACACCATACTACTTTATTGTACCTATCGATCAATCAATCTAGTACCTACCTCCAAAATCTTAGTCACCAACCAAGCATCATAGTCTGGTGTCAGACTCGTATCATCCACATCCAAAATAATCATTGATGGATTTCTCTCACTAGTACAAGTAAGTACTATAGGACGACTCTCTCTATCACCTCATCATCTATAAATCATGATAGACACCTCCATAGTTTCCATGATTCCTTTTGTTTATTTTCCATTTTCTTTCTCATTTTTGAATTCCCATTCAACAAGTATTTCCATAATCCATTGTTACTCCATCTGTTATTGAAGCAACCTAGCTAATGATGTAAGTTGATCCATTTCTTCTTTTACAAACATAACTATAGATGTGAAATTGGTCATTCTCTTGGTATAATCCTTTGTTCCTTTGGTTAAATTATTGGATTCCATTGTCCTTTCAATCTGCTTACTATATTATATTGTTCTCTCAATTCTCTTATTGGAATTCATTATTCTTCTAGACTTCTTACTAGAGTTTTTTTTTTCTTAGTTCTCTTGTTGGATTCCATTATTCTTCTAGACTTCTTTAGGGGACATACTACAAATTACTCTTGTGAAGTTGAGCCTACTCTCTTGGATTATCTTAAAATAGGTGTCATGTGTTATCCACAAAAAATATTTGGATAAGTTATAATTTATCTTAAATTATACTTACAATTGGTTAGTTTCATTTTCCCATGAAATAAATTACACAATTATCACCCACCTGATAATGATTATGGTCACACTTTCCTCAATACAAGGTGTCATTCCCAATAAGAAACTATACTATCTAGGAATTTTACTCCTTGTTTTGATTGGTATAGTCGGTATGCAATACCTACCTTATCCAAAATTAAGTTAAGGTCCCTAGAAGATTAAGTCTAGACTTATCCTAGGTCCTCTCCATAGAAGCTTCTATACCTATGACCTACAACTTTGATACAAATTGTAACTAACAACCAAACCAAACCAAGAGAGAGATGAATTATTTTTTTCAAGTAAGGTTTACAAGGAAGCCCCAATTTACTCTAGAATTTATAAGGCATAAGAACATTTATATTTAATTGATTATAGATGATACTCAAGTGGATAAGAGTATCCAACATCTTGTATTTTTAGGGTTAACCTTTCTATACCTCACCATTTAGAAATGATGTCGATAGTCCTTCCCCACCTTTTCTATATTGTCATTGATATAGGACAACTTGACCATGACATAGGGATTATTATTTAAGGACCTTAACACTTAAATAAAGAATTTTTTTCTCAAAATATACATATGTCCTTCTATGTTGAATTATTCTAATGTAATTCTTTAGTGCTTAGTTACCACACCTCAATGGGCTAACTAAGGCCATTACAACTCACATGGTAATGAACATGATAACCTGATCCTCAATGTTCAAGGTGCTACCACTATATTGACTTGTAATTGATTTCCAAAGACCTCACCATTTTTGAAACACTTAAGCCTCATAGTTCAAGGTGTAATATTCACAATTATCTAGTTATGACATCATCACAACTCCTCTTATATTAACATACTCTTGGTTATTGTATCACCACAACCCATCCTAGGATTAAATCATCTTCTTGAATCAAGGGTTCTAATATGGCTTTAAGTTTCATCAAAGACCTTCCCAAAATTCCACGAATCATATAATAATTTAAACCTTAACATCTATCCCATAAAGCAATAAATTATTATTTTTAACATGATTAATTATAATAATATTTCTAAAACTAGAACTTAAATATTTCCATTTAATAGTAGTGATTATCATTTCAATTAAATGATAAACATTATCCAAAGGTACTTTAATTACCAAAACATAGTTAAATTCTAATAGATTCCATCATAATCCTTCCAATTACTTTCATAAATAAGTACACCATTTAATTTTATATTTACAAATAATTTTTATTTCAAGATCTTAATGAAAGGATATATATAATCATTCTTTAGTGATCAAACATTGAAACTACTAAAACAAAAGTATCTACAAAATATTTCCTCTATCTCAAAATTACAATAAATAATTTTCTAAATATGATATATTTTCAATAACAATGGTATGAAAAAACAAAGGGTCCAATGATCCATATTTATTTTTAAAGGTTTTCCTCTTGAAGATCTTTCCCACATACTGGATAAGTAATTTGAGGATCATAACATCTCATGATATGCAAATGCAATTCCAACATGACCTAAGCTAAAACACATTCTAGCAAAACCAAGCAATATCTTTGAGATAATATCATAATTATCTCATTAATGGAGTTCCTTAGCTACCTAAGCCTCACGGTAGTCTATACACAATCACCACAAGCCATATTTTTTGTGAACTAGTAAAATTGGAGAAGAGTAAGGGCCAGTACTGGGTCGAATGACACCAAATTTGAGCAATTATAATACCATATTCTTAATTTTGTACTTGAGAGCATGATGATACCAATACGGTATGATTTTGGGTGGTGCTTTACCTGGTATTAGTGGGATAGCATGGTCATTCGAGTGACGAGGCGACAGGGTAGTTGGGTTTAAAAAACACCATCGTGCTTAGTCAGAACAAGTTGTAAATCTGCTAGAATTTGATCCACTATGGAAGTGCTTGGTTGAATTGAAAATATTTATGCAATGACCCCATGGGATGACTTTTTTAATAATTTCTCCATACAGTTGGAATTGATAATTTGGGAAGGGCCTATTTTGGCACCATGAAGAGTGTGTGTTTGTTCATATTATGAAAACTACATCCGTAGTTCTGCAAAGTTCCATGAGATAGTACCCAATGTGCTCAACCATTGAGATCCCAACACAATGCCACATCCTCCCAATTGGAGGGAAAACATGTCTTGCTTGATTTCATAATCCCCCATATTTATTTTAACATTGCAACATTTATATTTACAAGGTAATGTGCCACCATTTTCCACCATGACTTCAAATGAATTACATGTTTTTATATAGCAATTGGCCTACTTAGCAACTCGATGATCAATAAAGTTGTGTGTACTACCAAAATAACTAAGAATAGTAAGGGGTTGGCCTTTTGAAAAAACCCACAACTTTCATGGTTTGTGGAGTGGTAATCCTGAAAAGAGCATGGATGGAAATTTTTGCTTGAGGTTCTTGGGTTTCATATTCCTATTGAATTGGTGCTTCAGCTATATCACTCTCCTTATCACTATGGTCACTGCTATCGAATTCCTCTACATCTATTAAGAACAATTTCTTATTAACACATCTATGCCCCTTCACAAATTTTTGATAATAATTATAACATAGCACTTGGGCACGACGTGCATCCATTTCATCTGTAGTCAGTCACTTAGGAGGAGTTTTATTATCAGTATTATTTTATAATTGAGGAAAGGGAAGTTGATCTTGTGAAAATCATGGTATCCATCATTGAGCTAAGATTTTAGATTTGGCAAATCGAGATAAAATAATAGACTCCATCATGGTTTATGGTTTAAACATATTGATTTTATCTTGGAGATCATCTTTCAACCCACTCACAAAACAACTCATAAAAAATCCCTCATTTAAGACCTTGGTTTTATTTACCAACTTCTCAAATTGTATCTCGTAATTACAAACTATGGATATTTGTTTCAACTTTGTCAATGGTCTTGTAAAGTCTTCATAGTCACCAGGGCCAAATCAAGTTAGTAATTAGGACTTGAATTCCTCCTAAGATATATTAGGGGTAGTGGCTCATAGCCATTGGAACTAGTGTAAGGCATCATATTCTAAGTTGAAGGAAGCCATCTAAACCTGATGATATACAGGGATATTGTGGAGTCTAAAGAATTGATCAACCCAACATAACTACCCATAGATATCCTTTCCACTGAACTTAGGGAAGTCCAATTTAAGTATTTTGAATGTCAAATCTTGATCATGGAGAGTGGCTTTTGTTTCTCTTATTTGGTATTTTGTTTCCCTTCAATGACCTCATTTATATTTTTTAGCTTGGTCTTCAGATGTGAGAGTACCTTGCAAATTGGTTTCCACCTTTGTAAGTTCTTCTACTAAGTGGATTCTAGTGGTATCATGATCTGTTCAAAGCTCTTGAATCTCTTCTCTTATGGTGAGGTTTGTAGTGGTCAAGTAATCAAGGGATTTTTGCATGTCGGCCAATATTGTGGCAAGTTCTAACTCCTTGTGTTGTCCATGAGTGCACCTCATCATTGTGGTCCCTATTTTAAAAAATTACTATAAATAGATGTGGGGTTTTAGGAGTTACTATTTTTATTAAGGCATCCAAAAAAGTTCTTGGATGTGGTATATCAAAAGAATCATCTCAAAAAAATAAGCACAATAAGCTATTTTTTTATATTATTGTTTTGATGAGTCTACTAGTGTTGTTCGTTTCTGATTTGGAGTTATGATTCAAAAGTTGGGGTCCATGATCAACTATCTATGACTTGTAGTCTACCCCCTAACCACCCTATAACTATCCTATCACTTCATATACAACCTATACTATGGTTACTGATACAGATCCTATTACTGAACCTAGGGATTCTCTGACACTAACAATACTATTTTTGAAACCCAAAGGTTTGTAATTCTAGGCTGTTATAGAGGGCTGTTACTATCGACCTAACTATCATTGTTACTGACCTGATTATTTCTATCATTGTCCTGACTATTCTGTCTTTGAACATAGGCTATTGTAGACACTTGTAAAATCTATTATGATTGTTGGTGCATGCATGTTTATTTTTTGTGATAAGGAATGCCTTCTTTGTATGCTCACTTTTGGGGTTGTGAATGTAGGATAACATAACAAATATGGTGTTGATTAACAGGTGGAAGTTATGTTTTGCAAAAGTAGGGTATGCTATGTAAGGGAGTATGTAATACCCATAGGCCCTTTCTTATACCAGTGTGATGAACAATAGTGCCCAGACCAATATTTTAAGACACTATCCAAGGAAAATTCTATACATAACCTTGAGCACACTATCTGCCTCTCTGACAGTATGGGAGGGTGATCATCTGAGATGTTGTGTCCTATAGACTATGGATAATACAAGGCCAAAAAGCTTCATAATGGATAAAATTTTGTTTAAACCTAGATTGTCTCATGATACACCCAAAGATGCATGGGAGCTCAAGTCTATGCATGAGTGTTCTCTAAGGCTTAGGTATTAGAGTCTGATCTCCCCTCACTTCACTAGATGCTTTATGGGATATCTAGCTTAGCCAATAATAATAGCTCCTTTGCAATATTTTAAAATACTCGGTACAGGGTTTCTAACCTACACAACTACTAAAAAAGAGACTGTATTTTTTGGTTTTTTTGGCTAAAAAAATAGACTATATATATTTTTTGAATTTTTTAATAAAGTAAAATATAGAAATGAAAAACACACAAAAAATTATACCTAAAAGGAAAAATGGATGGCAAAAATCATCTCAGTTGCAACAGATTTCAGCCCTCGAAAGCACTCTGATACCACTTGTTAGGATCTCACTATTAAAAATAAGCACACTCACACAAAATACTGAAAAATAACTCAAATACATCAAATAACTCAATAAAACTATGCAAAAATTAAATGTAAAAATGAAGCAATCTCACAATAACACAGAATCGCATGCCTCTTCGAGGGGGAAACCTATTTCATTAGCTTGCAAAAAGATGAATTCATACATGGCTTCATATATTTTAAATAAAAACTTCATGAAACCCTACCTAAAGGCTCAAGAGTTGGATTACATGCAAAATTCCACTAAAGTTAGAATTCCCAACCTACCATCAGTTACAATCTTGATAAAAACAGTTACATAAGATTGTGCCACTTGGCTAGGCACCATACTTACGACATACATTATAAAGTATTATAAAATACTATTATAATGGGATCCCCACGATGGGAGTGGGCCATTACATAAGTAAATGAGAATTATAAAATGACATTAGGATAAGATCCTAATAAACTATGTTATGGAGGATGGAGAAAATGGTTTTGTTAGTAGCCTCGATTTGGTCATTACCCTATGGGTAGTATGAGGCCGAGAAGCTATGTTGAATATTAAATTTTGTGTAGAGGGCATGAACAATTTTTTCTTGAATGGTGTGTTGTTATATGTGTGCCAAAGTGACATATAATATGTCCAGTGGTAAATATCATAATTTTTGCTCCCGTGGTTTGGACAAGTGAGATGGATTCGATGCACTTTGTGAAGTATTTTTTGGTAGTGATGATGAAATTGTGGTTGCTTGATGAAGTAGGTGTACTATCTATGAGCACCAAGGTAAGAATCCTAATTTAATATAATCCTTAATTTATGAAAACCAAGGATTATGTGCTTCACTATGGATGACATGAATACCCTTATCATTTGTGGAGGGTGAGGATGAAATGGTAGATTACATTAGTGTATGAATGGACACATGTGTAGTATTAGATAAGGAATTTTATGGTATTAATGATCTCAATGAGGCCATTGTGTTGAAAAAAATATTGGATGAGAGCAGAGAAACTTCAATATCATACCATTAAAATTGGGCAAGAATTTATTGGGTGATTTGTTTGTATTTTTGGAGGATGGGGCAACGATATTGCCATATCTTCTGTTCTTGATTCATGATAAGTAGGAAATATCCAATGATGTGAAGGCATCTAATTGTTGTAATCACAGTGACACTGAGAGGGGGGTGAATTAGTGTGATCTTTTTAAAACTTTAAATATTTAGCTCTAAAACCAGCAGCAGTTTAAAACTAATGAAAAAAAATATCAAATACAGCAAGAAAGCATTACACACAACACAACATTTAACAAGGTTCACCAATTTGGCTACTCCTAAAAAATGACTGCTTGGACTACCATCCAAATCCAGCCTTTGCAAAGCTACAACTTTACAAAATCATTTACCAGCACCAACTGGAAGGAGCACCAACCCCTTAGATTTATCTGTATCAAATAGAATGGAGCACCAACTCCTAATTTACCAGCACCTACTGGAAAGAAGCACCAACTCCTTATGCCAAGCTACAACTTGGACTTCAATGAAAATAATGAAAATAATAGAATAATACTTTCACCTTATTTCCCATAGTCTGTAGTTTCTATGCACTCTATTTCTTCTGCAAAAATGCTTCGCACTAGGACTACTTCTGCAATATTTCTTTGCACTCTCTACTGCTAAACTGTCGATCAATCACCTATGCTCCTTTGTGGTTTTTTGCTTTCTATGCGCTATTAATTCACACTTGACTTGATTCGACATGATTCGCTTTATTCGCATAGTAGACTTAATTCGCACCTTCTGTTGTTCTCTGCGTGCTATCACTTCGCACTTAGATCTATGTGACTCAACCTCTGCACCCTGCACACTTAATTTGCAAAGATTCGATACGCACACTTCACTTCAACACAAACAAACTATCGCTTCAAACATAGCTTGAATCGAAGCGACTCACTCTCTGCTCACTGTGAATTTCGCATACACAAAAATTCTTCACACTCAAGTCATCTTCAAACTTAAAGTAGCCCTCCTTTTATAGATGAAATTTCAAGAACAAACCCTAAAGAACGTCGGCTAAAAAACCCTAATAAATGTTGGCTCCAAAACCCTAATAAATGTCGACTCCAAAACCCTAATCTTCGTTGGCCCAAATTTAACTCTATCGGCTTCAACCGTCTCTTTGGTTCTATAGCTTTCCTCGCAAAACTCCAACATGTCGCGATATCGTGACACCTTTTACATCCGTATGCCTTCTTGTCCTTGCTATCGTGAAATCATGACACTTTTGGCCTTTGATAGCTTTGCCACCGTTCTTGTCGTGAAATCACGACACTTCTAACTTTCGCTGACGTCATCCTCACTCTTGTCACAAAAATGCGACCCTTTTTGCTTCTAGGCCTTCTTCTCCACTTTTGTCATGAAATCGCGACATTTAGAGCATCGTACAGTCTCTCTCCTCCTAGAGTCATGAAATCGGGACATGTCACGAAAATGCGACATCTTCATCCTGCTAGCTACTTCACTGCTGCCTGTCATGAAATCGTGACACTTTTTCCATCTGTACATTTTCCTTTCATCCTATCGTGAAATCGCGATGCTTTTAGCTTTCGACGGATTTTCTTGCAACCTGTCGTGAAATCGTGACACTTTTGGCTTCCGTACGCTTTTCTTCTTAGCTACCAACGAAAATGGAACATGTCACGAAATCACAACACTTTCACTGCCTTGGCTTCTTTTTTGAATTTCGCTCGCAAAAACATAACATGTCGCGAAATCGTGACATACTTGCCTTCGTACATTCTCTCTCCTCTTCGGGTCACGAAAACCCGACATGTCACGAAATCGTGACACTTTTCTTCCTTGGAGCTTTTTCTCCAAACATGTCACGAAATCGTGACAGTTTTCTTCCTTAGCACTTTTCTTCCGAACATGTCGCAAAATCGTGACAATTTTCTGCCTTAGCACTTTTCTTCTGAACATGTTGCGAAATCATGAAAGTTTTCTTCCTTAGCGCTTTTCTTTCGAACATGTTGCGAAATTGTGAAAATTTTCCTTGCGTCTTCTCTCTCCTCAGCCATGTTGTGAAATCATGACAATTTTGTTTGCACTTTCTCTATCCTAGTCCATGTCATGAAATTGCAACAATTTTCTTTGTGCCTTCTCTCTCCTTTGACATGTCGCGAAATCGTGACAGAAAACATGTCGCGATATCGCGACAGTTTTCTTACTTGTATTTTTCTTTGATTTTCTACAAAAAAGCAACTATGGTCTTCTGGGAAACTCACTGTCCATGTTCTGAATAACCTTTGAACTTCTGTTCTCTGCATCTGAATGAATTCTGAACTGCCTGTCCACTGCATCATTGGATCTAATTGACTGTGTTGACAACAATGACAAAACTCTTGAAACACCTTGCTCAACAATCTCCCCCTTTGGAATTGTTGGCAACACCTGTGTAAACTCCTGGAACTCTTCTCCCCCTTTGTCAATAATACCAAAGGGCTGCTGCAGACTCCCCCTGAGTCCATACATACAATTCTCAGGCACAATTTTTTGCACTTAGCACAAATTATGATCATGAGCAAAGGAATAGGCAAATATTCAAATGCTCCCCTTGAGAAAGTGATCCCTGTAGCTAGTCACTTCTTGGGAAGTGTGACTACTCCTAATTTGCTTCGAAGGTACTCAAACACTTCCTTGGGCAATGGTTTTGTAAAAATATATGCTACTTGTTATGTGGTTGGGACAAAATCCAATTTAACTTCTCCTTCTGCAACTTTCTCCTTCAAGAAATGATACCTTATAGCAATGTGTTTTGTTCGTGAGTGCATTATTGGATTCTTGGAGATGTTAATTGCACTGGTGTTATCACACTTAACTGATATTGGTTCACTGAAATTAATACCAAGATCTTTCAAAGTTTGTTTCATCCACAAAACTTGTGTACAACAAGTTGTTGCTGCAATATATTCTGCCTCAGATGTTGATAAAGAAATTGACTCTTGTTTCTTGCTGTGCCAAGTAACCAACCTGTCACCAAGATAAAAAGCACCTCCACTTGTACTCTTCCTATCATCAACACAACCTGCCCAATCTGCATCTGAATATGATATAAGAGTGAAGTTTTTGCCTTTTGGATACCACAACCCATACTCCATGGTGCCTTTGAGATACCGAAGAATCCTTTTTACGGTTGTTACATGAGTCTCTTTGGGACTGGCCTAAAATCTTGCTACCATGCAAACTGCCTGCAGAATATTAGGTCTGGTAGCTGCTAAATATAGTAAGCTTCCTATCATTGATCTGTACATGGTTTGATCTACTAGTGGAGATTTGTCTTCTTTGCTCAACTTGCAGCCTGTTGTCATGGGAGTGCTAACTGGCTTATAGTCCTCCATTGTGAACCTCTTTAGCATCTCTTTCACATATTTGATTTGGGAAATGAATATGCCTTTCTCATTTTTATTAACTTGTAACCCAAGAAAATAAGACAGTTCACCAATCATAGACATTTCAAATTCATTCTGCATCTTGTTTGCTAAGTCTTTACACGATTCATCTTTGCTGCTGCAAAATATGATATCATCGACATAGAAAACAAGAACTATGAGATGCCCACCTTCTATTTTCACATACATATTACTGTCCACCAAACCTTTATTGAATCCTTGTTGAGAGAGATAGTTGTCTAGCCTTGCATACCATGCCCATGGTGCTTGTTTTAATCCATATAAAGCTTTCTTTAATTTGCAGACAATGTTGGGATCTTTACTAATTTGAAAACCATCTGGTTGTTCAATATAGACTTCTTCAAGTTTCCCATTTAAAAAGGCATATTTTACATCCATTTGATAAACTCTGAAGTTCTTATGGACTTCTAAGGCCAGAAACATTCTGATAGCTTCGAGTCTAGCCACTAGTGCAAAAGTCTCCTCAAAATAAATGCCTTCAACCTGTGCATAGCCTTTACAAACCAGTCTTGCTTTATTCCTAATGACCTGCCCGTCTTCATTTAATTTGTTTTGAAATATCCATTTTGTGTCGATTACATTCTTATCTGTAGGTCTGGGTACTAATTCCCAAGTTTTGTTCTTTTCAATCTGATCTAATTCTTCATTCATTGCCTTCATCAAGCTATCATCTTTGCTTGCTTCATCTATGTTTTTGGGCTCAATGCTGGATAAAAGAGAGTAATTACTTATTACTTTACACCAGCTGTGGGATCTCTAATTATTTGATTTCTTGGATGATTTTTCTGCTAGCTACCTATTCTAAATTTCTTATTTTCTTGCACTTCTGAGTCATCGGTTAAATCATCTGAATCAAGAGTACGTTTGTTTCCTGCTTCATTTACCTCATCTCCTTCAATGACATCTTCATAGATTGGATATTTTTCCTCAAAGTCAGCTGACCGTTCCCCACCTTCATCAAATTTAACGTCTGCACTATCCACAATTTTCTTGAGTCTCTTGTTGTAGCATTTGTAAGCTTTACTTTTTGAAGAATAGCCAACAAAGACACCTTCATCTGCTCTATTATCAAATTTCCCAAGATTATCATCTGTTTTTCTGATGTAACACTTACAGCCAAAAACTTTGAGGTGTTTTGCTATTGCTTTTCTACTGAACCACAACTCATAGGGTGTTTTGCTTTCATGAGTTCTCAACATGTATCTGTTTTGGATATATACTGCAGTATGGACTGCTTCTTTCAAGAATCTGTTTGCTATTTTATTTTTTGCCAGCATAGTGCGAGCCATTTCCTGTACTGTTTTGTTCTTTCTTTCTACCACACCATTCTGCTAGGGTGTTCTAGCTACTAAAAATTGTCTTCTGATGCCATGTTTTTCATAGTATTCTATAAATTCATCTGAGATGAATTCTCCTCCTCTATATGACCGTAAACATTTGATCCTTTTCCCTGTTTCATTCTCAACTAGATGTTTGAAAGACCTAAACATTTCAAAAGCTTCTGTTTTATTCTTCAAGAAAAATATCCAAGTCATTCTGGAATAATCATTGATACACAACATAAAGTATTTGTCTCATTTTATGCTCTGTGTTCTCATAGGTCCACATAAGTCTGTATGTATGAATTCCAAAGGTTTGCTAGTGTGATACTCTTTTGTTTTAAAAGAGATTCTGGTTTGCTTTCCCTTTTGACAAGAAGCACAAATGCTATTTGAAGGTTTTCTAATTGCAATAATATCTCTCATATCTTGCTTTGAGCTAATTTTTATTAGATTATCGAAGCTTATGTGCCCAAGCCTCTTGTGCCACATCCAGTTTTCTTCTTCCTGTCCAATGAAACAAGTACCTTCTGATGTTTCTGAGAGTGTATACAAGTTTCCAGATGTCCTCGATCTAGTTGCTATCAGTTTCCCATTGTTAATTTTTCTGAATTCACAGCCTTGCTTCTTGAAAACTACTTCATGTCCTTTATCACAAATTTGACTGACACTCAACAAGTTGTGCTTTAGACCATCCACAAAAAAAACTTCTTCTGACTTGATTTTCCCATCACTAATTCTAACTGACCCTTTTCGATAATATTGGCTCCATCATTATTTCCAAACTTTATAGAGCCACCCTCATATTTTTGTAGTCTTTCAAACTTTTGTTTATCACCTGTCATATGACTTGAGAAACCACTGTCAAGAATCCATGGTACACATTTATTTTGAGCCTTGACAGCTGTCTGCACTATTAAAGATTCCTTTTCTTCCCTGAGCTATTATTTCTGTTTCCACTTTGTTTTGACTATGGTATTAGGCTCTAGCTTGGATTTCCCCTTTCCAGTATCTTGTGAATCTATTTCAGAAGGATTTCTATTTTGTTTTGACCTATAAGGTTGAACTCTTCTTTTCTGAGATTGACTTGAAACAAAGATACTACGACAATTTCTTGCAATAGGCCCAAAGTTATGACAGTTAAAGCATTCTACTAAATAATTTATTAAAGGAGCAAAAGTATTTCTACTAGTGAAACTTCTTGGTCCTGCATTATACTTGCAGTCTACAATTTTATGTCCATAACCATTACATTTGAAATAGAAACCAGAAAAGTAATGATTGAACCTGAAATATGGTCTTTGCCAGGTTGTTGAATGAGCCATAGATCTTCTTTTCTTTTGATGTGTGACCTTGGTAAAGCCATCATTGTCAGTTCTTCTTTCAGGCCTAGCATCACTGCTTTATTTTGCATGATTGCTTTCAACAACCTGTTTCTTATCTTCACTCCCTACAGATTCAACATTTTTGGCTTTTGGTTCATTGGATGATTCTCCTTCAATAAAGCCCAGACCGAATTTGATGCCTGCGGGTCTTTGATCGCTTAGGATTTTGTCCAGCTTCATCGAAATTTCTTCACGTTTGTAGTGGAAGCTAATTTTTCGATCCAGCTCTTGTATCTGTATTCAAAGACCAAAATTTTCTTCTTCTAGTTTACATCAGTAGTCTATCTTCATGGTTACCTAAACTTCAAGATCTTCGAACATTTTCTTGTACTCTTCTGACTGTATTTTTAGACTGGTTATAATGTCGTTTGCATCCTCAAGATTTCTTGATAGTTTTTTATTCTTTCTTTTCTCAGATTTCCATTCTACAAGAGTAGAAACCAGCTCACCTTCTAGATCAACTTTAGCCTCAGCTATTTCAATAGACACTTTAGAGTTAATGCCTTCTCTCTTTTCTGGGTTTTCTACCTCTTCTAATTTTTCTACTTCAAATGCCATAAATAGAGCTTCACCTGTTCCTTCTTCAGAGTCTTCACTAGAGCCGTCCTCTGAAGAATCTGCATTTCGGGAGATAAAACTTTTCTTTTTGAAATTCCCTTTTTTGAAGTTTGATTTCTTCCTCCATTCACTTCTTTCTTGATGCGGAGTTTCTTCACCTTTGTTCTTGTCATTGAGAGGACATTTGGTTGCAAAGTGTCCAATGCCTCCATAGTTGAAAAATTTAAAAGGAAGCTTTCCTCTGTACTTTCCTTTGCCCTTTCTCAAATTTTTGATAAAATTTTCTTCCATTTCATCTGAATTTTCTTCTTCTTCAGAGTCTTGTTTTGTGTCTTTACCTTTTAGGGCTTTAAATGCTGCTTCTCTGTCTGTGGGATTAGACCTTCCTATTCTCATTTCATAAGCCATCAAGGAACCATGCATCTCATCCATACTAAAGTGATTTAAGTCTTTAGCTTCTTCTATGGCAGAGACTTTAGAATCAAACCTTTGGGGAAGTGACCTTAAAACCTTTTTCACAATAGTAGCATCATCCAACTCTTCGTCGAGACCTCTGATAGAATTAGTGATTCCATTTACCCTCTGCATGAAGGCTTCTATGTTCTCATCGTTGGTCATTTTTAGTGATTCGAATTGAGCTCGATGAGTTTGCAGCTTAGCTTCCTTGATCTTGTCATCTCCCTTATGAATATTTTCTAGTTTGTCCCAAACATCTTTTGTTGATTCACAATTTATGATTTTGACCAACTCACTATCCACTAATCCACACATGATGGCATTTTTTGCTTTAGAGTTATTTTCAAAAGCCTTTTTATCGGTGTTGTCGGTTGGAGTAGTGTCAGGAGCTGTGTAGCCATTAACTACTGCATTCCAGATGTCAAATCCCAAAGCTCAAAGATAAGTCTGCATCCTAATTTTCTAGAACACATAATTTTTTCCATCAAATAATGGTGCTTTGTTTAAGGAGAAACCTTCACCACCTGCCATAGCATCACTATCAGGAACACCCTAGCTGATTGAGCCTGTATAGGAACCTTGCTCTGATACCAATTATTGTAATCATAGTGACATTGAGAGGGGGGTGAATCAGTGTGATCTTTTTAAAACTTTAAATATTCATCTCTAAAACCAGTAGTAGTTTAAAACTAATGAACAGAAATATCAAATATAGCAAGAAAGCATTACACACAACATGACATTTAACGAGGTTCACCAATGTGGCTACTCCTCAAAAATGACTGCTTGGACTACCATCCAAATCCAGCCTTTGCAAAGCTACAACTTTACAAAATCATTTACCAGCACCAACTGGAAGGAGCACCAACCCCTTAGATTTATTTGTATCAAACAGAATGGAGCACCAACTCCTAATTTACCAGCACCTACTAGAAAGAAGCACCAACTCCTTATGCCAAGCTGCAACTTGGACTTCAATGAAAATAATGAAAATAACAGAATAATACTTTCACCTTATTTCCCATAGTCTGTAGTTTCTATGCACTCTATTTCTTCTGCAAAAATGCTTCGCACTAGGACTGCTTCTGCGATATTGCTTTGCACTCTCTACTGCTAAACAGTCGATCAATCACCTCTACTCCTTTTTAGTTTTTTTCTTTCTGCACACTATTAATTCACACTTGACTTGATTCGACACGATTCACTTTATTCGCACAGCAGACTTAATTTGCACCTTCTGCTATTCTCTACACGCTATCACTTTGCACTTAGATCTGTGCGACTCAACCTCTACACCCTATGCACTTAACTCGTGAAGATTTGATATGCACACTTCACTTCAACACAAATGAACTATCGCTTTAGACATAGCTCGAATCAAAGCGACTCACTCTCTGCTCACTGCAAATTTTGCATACACAAAAATTCTTCATGCTCAAGTCATATTCAAACTCGAAGTAGCCCTCATTTTATAGATGAAATTTCAAGAACAAACCCTAAAGAACGTCGGCTAAAAAACCCTAATAAATGTCAGCTCCAAAACCCTAATAAATGTCGGCTCCAAAACCCTAATCTTCGTCAGCCCAAATTTAACTCTGTCGGCTTCAACCGCCTCTCTAGTTTTGTAGCTTTCCTCGCAAAACTCCAACATGTCACAATATCGCGACACCTTTTACATCCGTACACCTTCTTGTCCTTGCTGTCATGAAATCATGACACTTTTGTCCTTTGATAGCTTTGCCACCATTCTTGTCACGAAATCGTGACACTTCTAACTTTCGCTGACGTCATCCTCACTCTTGTCATGAAAATGTGACCCTTTTTGCTTCTAGGCCTTCTTCTCCGCTTTTGTCATGAAATCGTGACATTTTTGGTGCCGTATAGTCTCTCTCCTCCTAGAGTTGCAAAACCATGACATGTCGCGAAAATGCGACATCTTCATCCTGTTAGCTACTTCACTACTGCCTGTCGCGAAATCATGACACTTTTCCCATCTGTACATTTTCCTTTCATCCTGTCACGAAATCACAATGCTTTCAGCTTTCGACAGCTTTTCTTGCAACCTGTCGCAAAATCATGACACTTTTGGCTTCCGTATGCTTTTCTTCTCAGCTACCAGCAAAAACGGAACATGTCGTGAAATCACGACACTTTCACTACCTTGGCTTCTTTTCTGACTTTCGCCCGCAAAAACATAACATGTCGCGAAATCGTGACATACTTGCCTTCATACATTCTCTCTCCTCTTCGGGTCACGAAAACCCGACATGTTGCGAAATCGTGACACTTTTCTTCCTTGGAGATTTTTCTCCAAACATGTCGTGAAATCGTGACAATTTTCTTCCTTAGCACTTTTCTTCCGAACATGTCGTGAAATCGCGACAGTTTTCTGCCTTAGCGCTTTTCTTCCAAACATGTCGTGAAATCGCGATAGTTTTCTTCCTTAGCACTTTTCTTTCGAACATGTCGCGAAATCATGACAGTTTTCCTTGCATCTTCTCTCTCCTCGGCCATGTCGCGAAATCGTGACAATTTTGTTTGCACTTTCTCTCTCCTAGTCCATGTCACGAAATCATGACAATTTTCTTTGCGCCTTCTCTCTCCTCCGACATGTCGCAAAATCGTGACAGAAAACATGTCACGATATCGCGACAGTTTTCTTACTTGTCTTTTTCTTTGATTTTCTGCAAAAAGGCAACTATGGTCTTTTGGGAAACTCACTGTCCATGTTCGGAATAACCTTTGGACTTCTATCTTTTGCATTTGAATGACTTCTGAACTGCCTGTCCACTGCATCATTGGATCTAACTGACTGTGTTGACAACAATGACAAAACTCTTGCAACACCTTGCTCAACACTAATATACATATAATGCACATGTTTTAAGCTAAGAATGAAGGTTTGTATTCTTAATTGTTGTTTGTGCAGGGAAACTCTAATTTGAATAAAAATGGAAGAGGGTCCCCATCTAGTGTGAAAAATACAATGTATATATCCCCAACGTGTGTGTAGCAGGAAGCACTAAAGAAAAGTGATAGGGCAACATCTATATTTGGTTCAAAATACTCTTTAAGTTTTGTAATATTGAATATGAAATCATCAAGGAGTTGGATAAGGAGAGGTCGATGATTGGGTAATGAGGCCCCAATGACCTGGTCTATGATGACCTACCCTTTGATGGATTTTTGTGAAATAAAATTTAGATCTAATTCAGTAAGGAGCATGATCCATTTAGTAGGATGAGAGTTATGATAACTCTTGTTCATCATGTATATAAATGTATTATCATGAGCGATGATAAATATAGTGTGATTGAGCATGTACTGATGTAGTTTTTGTGTGCCAAATACTACAACCAAGCATACATTTTCCATATATACGTAGTAGTTTTCGTATTTGACTAGTGTACGGCTAATGTAGTATATAGCCTACTTATGATTGAGCACATACTTTAGGGCTAAGAGTATGCCAAGTACAAAATTTGTAGTAGAAATATATAGGATAAATGGTAGTTGTGGGTGTGGGGGAGATAATATTGGTGAGGAGGTGAGGTAAGCCTTGATCGATTCAAAGTATTGTTAACAATTTTCATCCCATTTAAAGGTGTCCCCATTTTGTAAGAGGTGATTTAATGGTTTACAATTATCTAAAATTTGGGTGATAAAGCATCATATGGACTAAATTTTACCTTGAAGGATGCATAGTTGTTTGAGATTGGTAGGCAGGGGCATCTCTATGATGGATTTCACTTTGTTAGGGTCTACTTAAATGCCTTGTTGATATAAATTGAAACCTAGGATTTTTCTTGAGGTGACACCAAAGATACACTTCTTAAGGTGAATATTGTGTTCTAGGAGGTGATCGAAGGTTTTGCATAAATTAGAGATATGCTATGAGTTATATTTTAATTTTATGATGAGATCATCGACGTTCTTCCATTATTTTATGCATGTAATCATGAAAAATATAGGTCATTGCATGTTGGTAGGTTGCCCCAATATTTTTAAGGTCAAAATGCATGATATTATAGAAAAATGTCCCCCAAGAGGTTGTGAAAGAAGTCTTGTGTTTGCCAACTATATTGATTTTTATTTGATTGTAGCTAGAAAATCCATCCATGAGAGATATCATGTTGGGTAGGGGGAAGTTGTCCTTGGTAAAATCTTTGTTTAAGTCATGGAATTCATTGCATACGTGAGCCTTTCTTGAGAGCTTAGGTATTGGTACCATAGTAGAGATCCATTCAGGGTAATCAATAGGTTGAATGAAATCTATGTTAAGGAGCTTTTGGAGCTCAGATTTTACTAGTAACACAATTGTAGGATGCATGTATCAGAATTTTTGCCTTGCAGGTTTGCAATATTTGTTGAGAGTGAGGTTATGTACTACTAGGGAAGGATAAATTCCAGGCATTTCCTTATAGGACCAGGTGAATACTCTGATATATTCCTTTAGGATGACAGTAAACAAGGTGCCATATTCTAGTGAGAGGCTAGTGGTAAGCTTGGTAATATACAGATTGGTGGGTTCATCACCAATATCAATGTTAATTGTTTCTTCCATAAGCATGTGGGAACCATTGCAGAGCTAATATGGGATGGGAATAATATGGAGGTTATAAATGGCCTTAGGTAACTCAAATTCATCATCTAAGTAAAATTTTGTGTGATTAACCATGGAATGTGAAGTGGGCTAGATAGAGATGGAGCGTTCATAGTGTGCAAGATGAAATGTGATAGCAAAAAGTCTTGTAGTGAAGGTATCGATGAAATGTGGGTGAAATTGATGAAATTAGGGTTTGGTGTGTTGTCATGACATGTGGGAGATGAATATCAAATTGGGGAGAATAAATCTATGTTTACCATGTTGATAAAATCCATAGAGTTCATGGAAAATGATGAATTTGATGATGAGTTTTAGGAACATTTGAACATAGTGCAAGTTTTAAATGTGGTCATAAAACAATGGGTGGGGAGCATGGTCATGTTGAGAATTTATGAAGCTATCGAGAAGTGGGTGTTGGTATGGATGAATGTGTAGGTGATGGAGATATAGGTGAAATGGGTTGCTCTATATGAGGCATGAGATATAGGGTAGAAAATTGATTAACTAGCGCGTCAATACAATAAGCAAAAGTTGTGTCATTAAGAGACATGTATTGGAAGAAATTGCATGGAATGGTAATGGTAGAATGGGGAGATAGACTCTCATATAGGATGTGCATGTTGGTGTAGTCTTCTAGTGTGTGTGTAAGTATTGATAGGGGATGCAAAGAAAGGTCTTGAAGCTCATTTTCAAGCATGTGTATGATGGAGGGGTGATAGCCTAGACCAATTTTATCTATTGGTAACTGAACATGGGGGTTGATAGGTGTTCTTAACCCTTGTTCATAGCATCCTAGAAAAACATTGTGCTAGTAGAAACATCAAAGGTAATGTAGGGTGAATTGGGGGTTCAACATGTGGTCTATAGTACCATAGAAACTAGATTTTAGTGGTGGAGGTGTAGCAACTGGGAGTGAAGAGTCAAGGTCAGCATAAATGAAGATGGTATAATTATTAGGAGGACCTAGTCACACAATGGTACCGATGGTTAAAGCCGAGGTTGAAGGATAGCTAAAATCCCACATGGATTGGATTTTTAGGGGTCACACATAAGCATCCCAAATATTGTAGTTGTTGGTTCTATACTTTGTCATGAATATTAATACTCGAGGTGTGGTACATGTCGAGGATCAAGGTGGAAAATAATAATTCAAATAGGATGATGCCAAATGAGAATTATTAATGATGGGAGGAGAATAATGGAGTAATTCAACATCTAAGTGGGGATATCATTGCTCCCAATCATGAAATTTGACTGTGTTAGACAAAATGGGGTGGTTGGCATGTGGGAACTATGTTTTCGATGGATGAGGTGTAGGTTTTGGGCTATGAGAAGATGTGAAAGATCATGGTCACAAGAAAAAATAGAGTGGGGGTGTTTGAGGAGTGGGAAGGAGAGGAGGTTCGATAGAGAAAAATGGGTGATATGGGATAGGAGGCAATGATTAGGTGGTGAAAAATATGGAGGCATAGGAAGAGTGTTTGTGGATGAGGATGGCTAAGAAGGAGGGGGAGATCATGAGGAAGGTGGTGAGAAAGGGATGGCATTAGAGCAAAGTGTCGCACTAGGTGGTGATTTTTTTGGTGATGAGATTAATACAAAGGGAGTTGTTGGTGCTTTGAATGATTGATGAGAAGGAATAATGGGGAAGTGAGTGGAGAAAGATGAGGGACCTGGTGGGAGGTTTGTGATGTTACAAAATTTAAATGGATACCCATTGGTGGGAAAAAAATGGATGAGACTATCATATAAATATTTAAGATAGTGGTGTAAGTTATAAGGGAAACACTACAAGTATCTGATCCATGGGTGTCTGACCAATATATTGTACTACATCTCACCCTGAATAACATAAAAAAGGATGGATATGGTTTGGACATCGATGTGAATAGGTAGGACAATGGATCATACTATGGATCACATGGAACCATTTAATTCTCTAATATCGAGTGATGGTGTGACAAAGTGAGTTGGTAGAATGTGCAAATGATGTAGGGCAACCGTAGAAATAATATTGATGGATGAGCCAGTATCAACAAGCACCCACTTCTAGGTTATGTTATTGATAGTTTCTTGTATGTGAAGTAGTGGATCCACTCCTTCCCCTATGAGATTTGTGGTCTCATGGTCATGAAATTTGATGGAGGGTTGGAGGTAATGAGGTATGTTTCCCACAAAGTTAACAAACATATATGTGTTGTGCATTTCAAGGTTGATGGACTGAAGGATGTCATTCAACACCTCATGGTGGATTTGAAATTGTTGTAAGATATTGAATATGGAAAACCTAGTTGGGGCATTGTGTAACTGGTGTGTAAGGCTACCATGGATAGTTATGATATTCTATAGAAAATACGATGAGGTCTGCACTAGGGCTATAGATAAGTGAAGGGTGTTTGAGGATAAAATATTGGTACATCCTATTAGGGTAGATAACATTGTGCTTGACTGATAAGGTTTATCATGACAATGATGCCATGTGAGGGTTTATTTTGTTGAACATTGTTAACCTTTTTAGGTTGTCCTTGGGGTTGGATTGGGGATTGGTTAGTAGTTGATAATGCAATTGGTTGATTTTTTTATGATTATGAAACTACACTAGATCTAATATGGAATGCATAACTGAAAGTGATCTTCTAATCATATATACTATCAGCCTAATCACTATCTATGTAGCCAACAAGCTCATGCTGTGATTTTCTTGCATAGTAAATTCCATGGTTTTTGGTCCCATTGATGTACCACAAAATTATTTTACCTACTTGCAAATGAGTGTTATTCAGTGCATTCAAAAATATGCTAATAAAACTCATTGTAAACATTAATTATGGTCTAGTTGTATTCAATTACATGATGCTTCCAACTAATATTTTGTATAATTTATAACCAAAATTGCATCTAGAATCTTTCTTACTCAATTTCAGGCCTGTTGTAACTAGCATGATAATTGGTTTGTTGTCCTCCATCCTAAATCTCTTCAAGAAATATTTTGTATACTTGCCTTAAGATATGAAGATACCAATTTCAGATTGGGTAACTTCAATGCCAAGAAAATATTTCATCATGCCTAAATTTATCATCTCATACTTCTGCTACATGGAATTTCTAAACTGCTAAAATAGCATGTTGTTATTGCTAGTATAAAGTAAATCATATACATACAAGTAGACTATTATCATATCCCCATATTAATTTATATTTATGTATATATTGTGCTCATATGGGTATTTTATGAATTCATTTTCCTAAAAATATGCATCAATCCAACTATACCAAGCCCTAGGTGCTTACTTCAATTAATATAGGGATTTCTTCAATTTCAAGACATTTACTTCTTACCCATATAAATAATATCCAAGTGGTTGGTCTATGTAGACCTCTTCTTCCAATACTCCATTTAGGAAGTAAAATTGACAACAATATGATAAAAATTCCACCCCTTTGGGTTTCCAATCCTAGAATCAATCTAACTATGTCAAGTCTTGCTAGAGGTGCATGTACCTCATGATAGTTAATCCTTTAGATTTAGTTGCAGTCTTTTGCAATCATTATGTATTTATACCTTTCAACATCACCTTGTATATTAAACTAAGTTTTATATGCCCATTTCACTCCAATGGTCTTTTTACCTACTAGAAGATCCATTAGTTTCTAGGTCTAATTTTTCTCTATGGATTCAATCTCATCATCCATAGCTTTAACCCATGTTCTATTATTAATTGCTTATTCAAATGAAATTAGATCACATTCAACAAATAAATTAAACTAAGAATGTTATTCTATTTCATTTTTAGTCATCTCATATATGTCTTGCAAGCTCCTTGTCTTTGTTGGTGTTATCATGTTTGAGATCATTATTTCAAGTGGAGGTGACCTTTATGATGAGGTAGTGCTATTTTTGGTATTAGTACTAGTAATTGAAGCTATAGGTAGATGAAAATTATCTCCATTCAATTCTTGAAACTCAATATTGTTTGGCTCTTGCTTACTAGTGTTGGATTCATAGTTCCAAGCTTCATATTCCAAGAACTTCACATCTCAACTTATGATTAAATTATTTGTGATAGGGTTATACAAACTATAAGCCTTTCATT
The DNA here is from genome assembly GCA_028583015.1 of Wollemia nobilis. Lineage (NCBI taxonomy): Eukaryota > Viridiplantae > Streptophyta > Pinopsida > Araucariales > Araucariaceae > Wollemia > Wollemia nobilis. The sequence continues at coordinate 8,429,309 of JAQPPZ010002520.1, forward strand.
CTTCACTATAGCTAGTGAAGATGCATTTTCTACCTTATCGTCTATATTTATTATTTTCTCATCTAGAATATGTGCATATGATATACACCCAAAAAATCTGAAATGAATAACATTGGGTTTCTAGTTTCTTCATGCTACTTGATGGATCTTATCCTTCACACTCTTCATGGGATACATATTCAATAGATAAATTACACAAGCTACAATTTCTAACTAGAACTCATGTGGCAATCCCTTTGCCTTTAACATACTATTTTCCATCTCCATTATGGTTCTATTCTTCCTCTCTGCAATATCATTCTATTGTGGTTTGTATCTAGCTGTGAAATACCTTCTAATTCCATTTGCTTTGCAAAAATTATGGAATTTATTTGATATGTACTCACCTCCTCCATCTATTTCAAGAGTCTTCACATAATAGCCACTTTGTTTTTCAACAAAAGATTTGAAATCCTTAAATTTTCCAAAGGCTTTTGACTTTTTTTTGATGGGATATACCCATGTCCTTCGACTGAAAGCATTTATGAATGTCAAAAAACATTTGTTGTTGGTGAATGAGTTGGTTTACATAGTGTCACAAATATTTGAATGCACCATCTCCAATGGATATGAAGCTCTCCATGATTGTACCATAGGGAATGCATCCCCATATTGCTTTCCCGCTAGGAACCTTCACATGCTTGATTGGGTTGCTCTATGAAAGGTAATCCCATCACCATTTATTTCTTGTGCAACAGATTCAACCCACTAAAATTTAAGTGACCAAATTTGAGATGTCATAACCATGTAGCATTTTTCACAACTACACTAAATGAAAGTAACAGTTTATTTTTAATTTACAAAGGAATTATCTTGTTATTTGTAATGGCTATATTTTCTATGATCCCATTCTCTTTTTCTCTAATGATGCAAGCTCTATTTTTAAATTGCACAATGTACCCATTTTGAACAAGTTTTCCAACACTTAGAAAATTATGTTTCAACCCAGGTATGTAATACATATTAGGGATGTACCTTATTTCACATTGCTTGGTATAGATCATGATCATCCCTTTGACCATGATAGGTACCCTGTTATTTTTTCCCATATTCACCTTTGATTTGATGATTTCATCTAATTGTGAGAACATTTCTTTGTTCCCAGACATGTGGTTATTACACCCACTATCAAGATACCAAGTATTATTTTGGATTTCTTTATTAGTAATGGATGTTAACATCATAGACCCACATACATCTCTATTTTCTACATTTTAATTTATATAATGGACCTACTACCTATTTTCCTTGAACAACGTCTTTCTACACTCATAACTATAATGGTCAAATTTATTGTAGTAATAACATTGGATCTTTGATTTATCATACCTCTGATTTGATCCTCCTTTTTGATTCTTTTTGTTGCCTCTTCCTCTTGCTTGATAGAAATTGTATTTGGTATCTACTTCATTGGAATTTGACCTTCCTCTTATTTTATGACTTCTCTCATATTTGTCTCTATTGTTCTGTCATCTTCCTCCTTGATAACTTGAGGTGGCTTGATGGTATTCTTCTCTTTTTCTATTATCTCAAAATAAGACCTGCATCCTAAATGCTTGCTCCATTGAGTACTAAGATATTTGGCTTCACCTTTGCTCATGCGTTTGCAGAGAACCCATGATATCATCTATTAAAAGGATTGTTAAATACCTTGATTTTTCAATTGCTATTATTATTGAGTCAAACCTTACTGGTAGGCTTTTGAATTTTTTTCCCACTATTCTTTGGTTCTTAATATTCTCATCATTCATCCTTATTTGGTTAATGACATCCATTATGCGGGTAAATAAGTTGCTCATGAACATGGATTCACTCATCTGCAAATTTTTGAACTCCCTTCTAAGCATCTACAACCTCACCAACTTCACTTTATTAGTACCTTGGAAGGAACTGGCTAAAATTTCCCATGTCTCCTATCATTTGGTTGTTGCAATTCTTAGGAAAATAGTCTTCTCAACTGCCAACCTCATGTAAAATAATACCTTTTGATCTTTCTTTTGTTTCTCCTTCAAGTGATCTAATTCAGCCTGATTTAACTTAGCTTGAGAGAGAGCATTCAATGTTGTTACATTTGTGGGTTCTAGGTAACCATTCTCCACCAGGTCCCATAGCTCTTGAGACCCAAACAATATCTTCATTTGAATGCTCCAATAATCATAATTTTTGTCATTATATATATATATATATATATATATATATATATATATATATATATATATATATATATATAGGGATGTTGGGAAAGTCTCACCAACATTATGACATGTATTAAATTCAAAAACATGGTGTGAATCGAATCCTTGAACAACTACAACCACCATTAATATGTTCAGATCATAAATAAAATTTATCTGAATGAAAAAATGAAGATCATTGGATGTTTTACTTTCATGTCTTGTATAATAGTTGCTGGATATTAGTTCTCATCGTTGATGAGATGATGTTTACGCTTTGATTTTTGTCTAACCATCGATGGCATATTTTTCGCTAAGTTTCTAGAGAAATGAAACTTAGGCATGCTCTATTCTTTGTCAAATTATCTAAAAATGAATAGCAATTGGCACTTTTTCACAATGTTTCTACCACGCCATTTGAGGTTATTTGTTTTTTATTATTTTTATATTTTGTACATTTTATGAAACATAAAGGCAGTGCTATGAAAAAATTCATCATCTCTCGTATTTATGAACAAGGTTATTCTAAATTTTTTATCTTAAGATTTATTTAAAAAAAGTTTAATTTTATTTTAAACTAATACAAAACATGCTTTTAAAGGTTCTTTTCTCTGTTACATTCTATGCCTTTTAATTAAAAACATTTTTTCAAACAAATTTTTCACTTTATTTATATATAAATGTTGGTTTTAATTTATAAATATTTAATTTTTTTAATCTAATATAAGACAAGTTTATGCACTTGGGGTGCAACACAATGGTTTGGGCTTTGGATTTTCTTCAGGAGGTCCAAAGGTTCAAACTGTGGCGTGGGTGAGTGTGTGAGGGGATGGGTGTGTATCTTCCTGGTGGAGTTGTTGTAATAGGTTGGGGGATTCCTATTAAAAATATTACCCAAAAAAATAGAAAGAACTGTTTCTTAAGTTTTTTTTCACATTTTATGCATTTCAATTACATACATCTTTTTAAAAGGAAGTTTTCACTTTATTTATATATATTCAAATTTATATAAATATTAATTTTAATTATTATTATTTTTTAATTTACAACATACTAAATTTTGGACTTTGGAAAGAAGAGCTATAACCGAACGTTGCAATGTCCCCCTTTAAAAAAAAAAATTAATAAATAAAAAATATATATTTTTAATAAAATTTATTAAAAACAATTAATTTTAAAATATTTTTTTATAAATTTGAAATTACTTTTTAATTTAAAAATGAAACTGTAGAAGTAAAAAATATGATAGATGACCCATTATGCCTGGCCTTTTTATTTAAATTATAAAGCAATTTTTTTTTAAATCCAATAATCATTGTTATAAACTTGTTTTTCTTTCTAATAATATTACTATTTAATTTATTTTTCTTTTAACTAAAAAAAATCCTATATTTGACTTGGAACGTCAAATATGATAGGCATTGGACATTTTAAAAAGACATCCATGGAAATCAGTTCCACTAAAATATTTATTTGATTAATTGAATAGGTTCACACGTGTGAAGTGCAAACCAACCGTACGAATTTTGTTATTTTCCTTGAATTTCACCATAAAAACCATCCAATTGTTAATTGTATTAAATTTTGTGCCAAATTTTTTAAATTTATCTTAAAAATCTTTATCAATCACCGCATCGTGAATTTCCATCACCGTCATCACCAATTCATCACTTGAGGGGGTAATCATCAATCACACCAAAAGAAACCTTGCACATGATAAAATGACTAAAAAATCCAATCACGGATTCAAAATTTGCCTACAAAAATTTTTGCTAAATATTATCTCAAAGACCAAATATTTCAATTCAAAACAACATGATGTTTGTCAAATCGTAAAGTGCATTTGCCTATAGACACCGCATGGATTCCAATCATCTTAGTGGCAGGTGTACGACCACTTGTGAATGAAGATCTTGAAGCTACCTTAGGCTTCAACAAATTTTCAAATGTCATCAAATGAGTTCATCAATTAACCAAAAGTAAAATTTAACAAAAGCATCTTGTTTCATCCAAAATTGAAACATTTCCAATTGATCATAGTGCAAGGTAATCATACACTTTCCTCCAAAAAACAATCATTCACAAACCATTTTATCAATGCGTCTCTCTCACAAATCATCAATCCACATCATTAATTTTTGTACTAAGCTGTGTTTCACACACTCCAATACAAAAATGGGTAAAATGTAGATGTCGAAAAGTTGAACATTGTCCCTCTCCCCATCTCTGCGGTCAATAAATTTTCAAAACCCTAGAAAATTGCATAAATTGGCTAAAATCACTATTCATTAATCAAAATTACTATTCATTATCATTAGCCCCTTTGGGATAAACAAGCCCCTTCATATGCTTAACCATGGATCTTCATATGACCTTATGCAAACTCAACTAAGGTTGAAAACTCTCACCATGGTCAAAAAGCACTTTATGGTCAAATTACGCTTTATGGCTAATCTCATCATTAATTAGATCTAATCCCGATTTAATTAAATCCTCCACCTCACCTAGTCTACTTTGACTAGCCTAACCTTCCACCTCAACTAGTCTACTTTGAATAGCCTAGCCTTCTATCTCACCTAGCCTAGCCTAGCCTAGCCCTACCACATTTCCACCCAGATATTTCTCCACCTCACATCCCCTTGGGTCATTAATGCAAGATGAAGACTTTTGTAATTAAAAAGACAATTTTAATCCTAAGATATTTCAATAAAGTTTATTATTAATGATAAATCAAGATCTTTTGAAAATCATCATTATTTATGGATGGGTGAGAGATTCTCTCACCCAACCTCAATTATGACCCAAGACACCTCAAGGGACAACTCTTTGGTGGACACCTCACCACTACCACATCACAGGGGACACCTCATCCCCTTTATCTCACCTTGGTCCACTATATAAATAGAAGGGCACTTTCACCATTTTACAACTCACTTTTGCATACTAAAACTCTATCAAAATCATTGCTACTATTGCATCCATCATACATCCATTACACATCCATCATACGAGCATCACAATCAATATGTATCCTTCACAGTACTATTTTGTGAATGAGATAGGTTGATAATATTACCAAGAGTGCACTTTCAGAAGTAAAATCAAACAAATCATCATCAACAACTAATCCTGAGCATCTATGGAGCCCATCTAAACAATATGGTCGAAAAAGGACTTATTCACATCTCACACATGCGAACCACCCGGTTAGCACCCTAGGAGTGTAAACCTCTGCAAAAAGAACCAAAATCACCCGGATAGGTAAGAATAGATTAGTTTTATGTTATATGTTGTTTTTAGTAGTTTATTTCATGTTTTGATTAGTTTTTATGAGTCTTTTATCTTCATAACTACGGGGTTTGACTGAGGTAGACCCCCCAATGCACTAATAGGATTTTGCAGGTTTCTATAGGTCCAATGAAGCTCAAATAAACACATCCAACAAGCAATGGATCACAAGCAAGAATCCAACCTACATCAAGGAACCCAAAAACACAAATCTTGTTGTCTTTGTATCACATCTGAGAGGGCTTCCTACAGAAAGGCCCCATTGTAGCTAGGGTTATGCATAAGGGGTCGACCCAAAAATCTATTTATAAAATGAAGGTGAATTGTATTGGAATCCTAGCGAAATATGTAGAAGTATACATGGAAAATTGCAATTATTTTTCTCCAAAATGTTTCAAACCGTGGAGAATTTCAAATATTTTTCTCCAAAAAATTCAAATCGTGGTGAATTTTTTTGTGTTTGGGGCCATGAATATCGGATTACAAACTCTAAAAATGTATGACAAACTTAAATGATTTAGGCTGACAAGAAATTCTTTTAGCCTTTATGATTTATGATTATTGGTTTGAGACATAAAATTCAATTGATTGCAGGCATGTCGATCAACTGTAGACATGACGATTGGTTGTAAACATGTCGATTAGTTACAGACATATTGATAAATTGCAAACATGTTGATTAGTTGTAGAGATGATGATCAGTAGAAGATATGTTGATCGATTGCAGATATGTTGATTGGTTGTAAACATGTTAATTGATTGCAAACATGCCAATCATATGCAGACAAACCAATCAGCTATAACCATGTCGATCGGTTGTAGACAAACCAATTGGTTGTAGATATATCGATTGGTTTTAGCCATGTCAAACAATTGTAGAGATGACGATTAGTTGCAGATATGCCTATAGGTTGTAGATATGTTGATCGGTTTCAGATATGCTGATTGGTTGCAAACATATCGATCGATTATAGCCATGGCATAAAATTCAATCGATTGCAGATATATCGATTTATTATAGATATGACAATCAGTTGTAGACATGTCGATCAGTTCTAGATAAGCTGATTGGTTGCAGATATGACAATCGATTTTAGATATACTGATTGATTGTAGATATGTTGATTGGTTGTAAACATGTTGATCGACTATAGATATGCCGATCGGATGCAAATAAAAAAATTAGCTACAACCATGCCAATCGATTACAGATAAATTGATCAGTTGTAGACATGTCGATTAGTTGTAGCCATGTCAATCAGTTGCAGAAAAATAGATCAAGTGCAACCATGTTGATCGATCATAGACATACTGATTGGTTGTAGACATGTCGATTAGTTGCAAACATATCAATCAATTGTAGGTATGTGGATCAGTTGCAGATATGATGATCGGTTCTAGATATGTCGATCGATTACAAGCATGCCAATTAGTTGTAGATAGTACGATTGATTGCATGTATTTTGATTGGTTGTAGGTATGATTAAATATAATCGACATTGTCCTAAAATCAAGTCACTTAAGATGACCAACACCTCTGCAATCGATATACCAATACCAATCGACACCTTAGCAACTGCCCGATAGCTCTACAACTGATAGTCTTATGTCGATAGATAGGGCTCTATAATCGATCGACTTATTTTGATAGACACTCCTATGCAACTTACTGACACCTCTACAACCAATAGATGAATATTGATCGACACCTCTATAATCAATCATCTTATATCAACAAACATGACTCTACAACCGATCGACTTATTTCTACAGACACTCCTCTGTAACCTTGTCAAGTTTTTCATTGTTTCAGAGCTATTTTTGAGTTAGAGTATTTTTTTGTATGTTTATCGATACCCAATAGAGTATATATATGGGTAGTATATGAGGCAATTTTGGCAGGAAAAATAAAATCATTTATAATTTTAAGGCAATTTGGGCAAAAAATATAAAATCATTTATAATTTGAAGGCGAATTAGGTGGGAAAATAAAAATCATTTGTAATTTGAGGTCAAAAAATTAAAATAATATTAGGTTCATTATTATCTATGGCAAGCAAATTTTCCCCAAAAAAACTTCCACCTCGTAAATTGCAAGCGAATGGGCCCTAGTGAAAGGATCCAAAATTAGCCAATGTAAAATCTTAAAAATCCTAAATAGAGACAATTTGTGATATTTCATGCTTATGCATAACCCTGATTGTAGCCTTCAGGGTAATATTGTAATAGAATATCACCTCTTGTAACCCTTTTGTGATTATCAATACAAATGCATTAGATTCTATAATATTGAATGAAGAGTTATATTGTCTTTTTGATCATTTTATCTATATTTTGAATTGATTTGTGAAAGAAATTAAAAGAATTTTTAAATGAAAATTTGAGTTGAGTTTATATGCAAGTTTTGTAATTGATTTGAGAAAGCTTTTGTGAGATCTTATGGACAATGTTGAGTAAGTCCTAAGAGAGACTTAAGAATTATATGAGCTTTTGTGGAATCTTACAAATAGATTTGAGGTAAGTCTTATAGAAGAATTGTTGAACAGATTGGATAAGTTCTTGAGAGGACTTGTGGACATATTTGAGACAATTATTTGGAATACTTATGAGAAAATTTGATTTATTATTGGTTACGTTTTGTGGTAAAGCTTGAATATAGATTCAGGATAGAGTTTGGTGTAGATTTGAGGATAGATTTGTACCAAATCAGAGATAGAGATTGAGTAAATTTGTACTAGACTGAAGGATTGTGTTTAGTGAAGATTTGATTTAGAGATTGAGCAGATATTTGGAGGTGATAAAGTAGAGGATAGTAGTCTCTATAAGATAGAGATATATTAGATAGGTTAGATAGGATAGAGGTCTTTAGTGGAGAGATATCCACATACCAGAGCAGTGGAGGGAGGAGTCTTCTAGAGTATCACCAACCAGATGAAAGGAGAAGGAGTTTTCTTATGGTTAGAGATCCATGAACCAGCTTATAGTATTGGTATATCCTATGGATAGATATCCATGAACTTGATTAGGGGATTGGTATCTCCTTTGGATATAAGTCCATAAACATTATAATAGGGAAAGGTTTTCCTGAGATATTTGTTGAGAAAGTTTTAGTGAAATATTTTCTACATGGAGTAGCCCACATTTGGTGAACCACGTTAAAATATGTCTCTCATGTGTGTGATGTTTTGTGTAATGATTTCTACTTTATTACTATTTATATTATCATATGGATTGATAAGCAAATTTTTTATCTTATATTGTTCACCCCAATCTCAATATAAGCACATGTTTTTCAATTGGTATCAGAGTGGGTCTCTCTGTGAAAAGAATAACAACTTGGATAAGGATCCATCAGAAACACACATGACTTGAAAAAATGAATAAGAGATCATGTTTGATATAAAAGAGAAATTCTTCACTACTCTCAGGAATTTGGAAAGGATTAGAAAGAAGAACTCAAGATTGAAGGAATAAATTCAAGAAGATGAGGAAGCAAAAATTGAACCTTTACAAAGTTTCAAAGAACTCAAGATAAAGGTAGAAGAAGGAAAGAAAATTGAACAAGATATGATAGATCTATTAAAAGAAAGGGAAACAAAGTATGAAATATTAGAAGAAAAATTTTTATATCTAAGGTATGAAGTTGAAAACACCAAGATTCAAAAAAATATAAAGTTAGGGAAACAGAAAGAGGAATCCATCTTTCAAGAAATAGAGACATCAAACAAATATAAGCTCGCTACTCATACCTCAAAACGAAATAACATCAAGAAAGAAGAAAGTAAATAAAAACCATGGATGGGAGTTAATCACAAAAGGAGAAGCGCTAAATCACATTTTCAAAGGCATCCAAATAGGCTACATAATTTCTTCCATGGATATTGCTTTTCTTGGAAAAAATATGGTCATAGAGATGTACACTGTACTAGTTCTGTGAAAAATAATGTCAATATAAATTTCAACTCTTTTTCACCTCTTATGAATGATGATATCATATATTACAAATGCAATAATTTTGGGCATAAGGCTAGATGGTGCAAAATGGTACTTCATGAGTCTAGTAAAAATAATACAACTTCAACAACTAGGAAAAATAAAAATGGGAATGAAAAGGCTAGATCAATATTACTTGAAACAACTCTTCATGCTTAGGATAAATAAAAACAATGGTTTCTTGATAGTGGTTGCTCTAGACACATGACAAGAGACCAGTTTTTTTTTTTACTCAAAGAAACTAGTAAAAGATCGTTAAGTTTCAGTGATAATGGATCAACAAATTTTATTGGAAAAGGAACTTTGAGTTTAGATAAAGAAAAGACAAGAAAATAAAATTTACTATATGTCAAAGGATTAAGACACAATTTGCTAAGTGTAAGCCAAATTTGTGATCAAGTTCATGTGGTTGCATTTAATCCAGATAGATGTGAGATAAGAAAGTCTGAAACTAAAAATTTCATAGAAATCCAAACAACCTCTATATGCTTAGTGAGATTAAAGGAGAAAAGTATTTTCTATAAAAATATGATGACAGTTGGTTGTGGCATAGAAGAATGAGTCATTTGAATTTTGATAACATAGTCAACATAAGCAATAAATAGGCTATGAAATATTTACCCAAGCTAAAAAGTCCATAAAACATAATTTGTGCACCTTGTCAATATGGAAAGCAAACTAGAACAAGTTTCAAATAAAAGGGTTTATGTCATCTAAGGCATTAAATATAATACATAATGATCTATGTGGTACTACCATAACACATAGTATTCAAGGTGAAAGTTACTTCATATGGGTAGCTTTCCTAAAAGATAAGTTAGAATCATTTGAAAAATTCAATGTATTTAAACAATGGGTCAAAAATGAAACTGATAAAAGGATTAAGTGTTTGAGATATGAAAGAGTAGGAGAGTTTACCTCAAATGAATTTTTAGATTTTTGTGAACATCATGGAATCAAGAGAGAATACTCAGCTGCAATAACTCCTCAACAAACTGGAGTAGTTGAAAGGAAAAATAATAGTATTGAGAATATGGCTAGAGCTATGTTAAATGAGTCCAAGATTTCAGATATATTTTGGAGGGAAGCAGTCAACATAGTAGTGTATATAATCACTAGGGCTCAAATGATGGTAAACAATCACAAGAATCCATATGAGATTTGGAAAGGAAGACCGACCACTATAAAATACTTCAAGGTTTTTGGAAACAAGTGTTACATAAGATAGGAAGAGAAAAACTTGGACAAGTTTGACCTAAGATATGATGAGGATATTTTTCTTGGTTATTCTACTAAGAGTAAAGCCTATAGATTCTACAAAAAAAGGACATGCACTATTGTAGAAAGTATAAATGTAACAATTGATGAGAAGATATATTCAAGAGAACCAACTCAATAAATTATGTATCAATAAGCTGGAAGTTTTCAAGAAGAGTTTTGTGAGGAGTCAGATGAAGAGGAAGAAATGCAAATAATTTTTCCTAAGACTCCATCCAGACATGTATAGAAACATCATCTAAAAGATCTAATCGTTTGGAATCCATATGAGAGATAGACAAGGAGAAGGATAATAACACCATCTCAATAATGAAATTTTTCCTTATTAAGGTAAAATTGAGTCAAAATACTTCACTGAGGCAAGTGAAGATAAGTTGTGGATTAAGGAAATGGATGATGAATTAAACTAGATAGAGAAATGTAATACTTGGGAACTTGTCCCACGATCAAAAGACAAAAATGTGACTGGAACAAAATGGGTATTCAAAACAAGTTAAATAAAGCAAGATTAGTATGCAAGGGTTATGCATAGGTTGAGGGAATTGACTTTGATTAGACATTTTATCTAGTTGTATGACTTAAAGCTATAAGGAGTTCCTAGACTTATCAAGTTTCAAAAAATTCAAAGTTTATCAAATGGATGTTAAGTTAGCATTTCTAAATGGTGTTCTAGAAGAAGTTTATATTGAGCAGCTAGAGGGATTCAAACTAATAGATAAACTAGACTATGTATGCAGATTGAAGAAGGCACTATATGGTTTAAAGCAGGCTCCTAGGGCATGGTACTCAATATTGGATAAGTACCTTCAGGAATAGGGGTTCAAGAAAGGAATAGTGGATAGTAATTTATACATCAAAAATGAAGGAAATGATCTACAATTTGTGTTTGTTTACGTGGATGACATTATTTTGGGAGAAATAATTATAAGATGTGTCAGAAATTTACAAATAGCATGCAGAATGAATTTGAGATGTCTATGTTTGGTGAGTTGTCCTTCTTTCTTGGAATTCAAATTTTACAATTAGACAAAGAATTATTTCTTTCACAAACCAAGTATATAAAATATATGCTAAATAAAATCAAGTTAAAATATTGTAAACCAGTAAGTACCCCCATGGTTATAGGATGCAATTTAAGGATGATGAATCTCTAGAGTCAAATCAGAGATAACACTGATCTATGATTGGTAGCTTACTGTATGTCACAGCTATAAGACCAGATATCATGCAGGTAGTGGGACTAGTGGTAAGGTTTTAGGTAGCATCCAAGGAAACACATGTAGCAAAAATTAAAAGGATTCTCGGGTATCTTAAAGGGACTATGGACTTTGGGCTTTGGTATACGAATAATGATACTTTCACTCTCAAGGCTTATATAAATGGATATTGGAATGGCAAAATTGATGAGAGAAAAAGCATAAGTGGAGGAGCATTCTTTCATGGATACAATTTGATCTCTTGGCTAAGTGAGAAATAGGCATCAATATCCTTATCTATAGCAGAGGTAGAATATTTTACAATAGTTTCCAGTTGTACATAGGTATTATGGATAAAATAAAGTCTAGAGGATTTCAAGATAAAACATGATCATCCTATTTCCATATTGTGTGATAATACAAGTGCTATAAATATCTCAAAAAATCTAGTGATGCACTCCAATACAAGGCACATTCTGATTAAGTATCAATTTCTGAGAGAGAAGGTGACATATAATAAGGCTAGGTTGTAATATCTTACTAAAAAAGAGCAAATTGCAAATATTTTCACTAAACCACTTTCGAAAGAGACTTTTGAATACCTTCAATAAAAGTTGGGAGTAGTTCTACTCCCATCCTAGAATTAACAACCTCAAGATGAGGTGATGGAGGGGTTAAGCTAAGAGTCTCATTCTTAACCCCAAGCCCTAAAGGTGACCCTTTTCCATTGATGTCATAGGGGGAGATATTTGAGTTAGGGGGAGAGCATTCAGTCAGGGGGAGTAGTTTCTTAGGGGTAGCAAAGAACAAAGAGGTAAAATAAATGGTAAAAGGAAAATGGATTACCATCAATGACAAAGGGGGATATTGTTGGAAATATGAGCAAGTTTTGTTGTCATTGATGTTAAGGAAGATAAGCGCCAAGTTTATTGTCATCTAAGTGTTTATGTCTGAGGTTTGATAAGCAAGGTTGATATTCAAGTTTCATTAATATCCTCCGGTGGTTTTTATAAAAAGGTAAAATAAAAGGTTTAATATTATAATATTTAATATTATAATTTTTAATAATCCAAGGTTGGTTTATGAAAAATAAATTCAAGGAGTTGTTGCATTATAAAGCATCTAAAAAACCCATATGGCATATTGAGTGATTAAAGGTTTAATTATTTTATTTTAAATAATTTAACCTTAAGGTTCAAATTTAAAATTAAATAATTATGATTTAAAGGCCCTAAGTTTTTAAATTATAAATTTGAATTTTAAAAATTCAAATTTCCTCACCGATGTTGGAGAAAAAACCTTTGAAATGTATTTAAATAAATCCAAAAATCTTTGGCATTAATCAACCTTGTGAATCGACATTTATGCAAAGAGTTCATGTGCCATAAGAAATAATTCATTATATTATAATTTTTTGGGCGTAGAAGAAAGTACAAGCACTAGTGGAGCACCAAAAATATTCTGAAGTAGACTGTAGCTCAGTTGGCATCTAGGGGCTGCGATAAAGCATTCAATAAATGCTAGGCCAGAGTTTGAATTGCGGGTGCACTATTTTGCTAAAGAGGAAGGTGTTTTGTTTGCACATCATGAAAGGGAAGATGATAAAGGCGTTGGGGTGCACCTTTTAGATAATGTGAGGGAACGTAACTCAAGTAGAGGAAGCTTAAGCGCTAAAGCATTTGGTGAAGGAAATATGGGAGTTCAAAAACCATCGAGGACATTTTTCTAAGCAAAAAGGTATGCAAATAGGTTAGTAATTTTTATTAAGGTTTTTTCTAGGTAGAATTTGTGAAACCTGCACATATCAGAGTAGTGGAGGGAGGATTATTCTAGAGTATCACCAACCAGAGCAAAGGAGAAGGAGTTCTCTTGTGGTTAGAGATCCATAAACATCTTAGAGAATTGGTATCTCTTATGGATAGATATCCATGAACTTTATTAGGGTATTGGTGTCTCCTTTGGATAGAGGCCCATAAACATTGTAATAGGGAAAGGTTTTCTTGAGATATTTATTGAGAAAGTTTTAGTGAAATATTTTCTCCATAGAGTAGTGCACATTGGGTGAACCACGTTAAAACATGTCTCTCACGTGTGTGATATTTTGTGTAATGATTGCTACTTTATTACTATTGATTTTATCATATGGATTGAGAAGTAAAGTTTTTATCTTATATTGTTCACCCCACTCTCAGTATAAGCACATGTTATTCAATTGGTATCAGAGCGGGTCTCTCTATAAAAAGAATAAAAACTTGGAGAAGGGTCCATCATAAACACACATGACTTCAAAAAATGAAGAAGATATCATGTTTGATATAAAAGAAAAATTCTTCACTACTCTCAGGAATTTGGAAAGGATTAAAAATAAGAACTCAATCTTGAAGGAATAAATTCAAGAAGATGAAGAAGCAAAAATTGAACCTCTACAAAATTTCAAAGAACTCAAGATAAAGGTAGAATATGGAAAGAAAATTGAACAAGATATGATAGATCTATTAAAATAAATGGAAAAAAAGTATGAAATATTAGAAGAAAAATTTGTATATATAAGGTATGAAGTTGAAAACAACAAGATTCAACAAAATATAAAGTTAGGAAAACATAAAGAGGAATCCATCTTTCAAGAAATAGAGACATCAAACAGAGATAAGCTCGCTACTCATACCCCGAAAGGAAAGAACATCGGGAAAGAAGAAAGTAAAGAAAAACCATGGATGATAGTTAATCAAAAAAGAAGAAGTGCTAAATCACATTTTCAAAGGAATCCAAATAGGCTACATAATTTCTTCCATGGCTATTGCTTTTCTTGTAACAAATATGGTCATAGAGATGTACACTGTACTGGTTATGTGAAAAATTATGTCAATAGAAATTTCAACTCTTTTTCACCTCTTATGAATGATGATATCATATGTTACAAATACAATAATTTTGGGCACAATGCTAGATGGTGCAAAATGGTACTTCCCGAGTCTAGTAAAAAGAATACAACTTCAACAACTAGGAAAAAGAAAAAGGGGAATGAAAAGGCTAGATCAATATTACTTCAAACAACTCTTCATGCTCATGATAAAGAAGAACAATGGTTTCTTGATAGTGGTTGCTCTAGACACATGATAGGAGATAATTTTTTTTACTCAAAGAAACTATAAAGGATCATTAAGTTTCAATGATAATGGATTAGCAAATTTTTTTGGAAAAGGAACTTTAAGTTTAGATAAAGAAAATACAAGAAAATAAAATGTACTATATTTCAAAGGATTAAAACATAATTTTCTGAGTGTAAGCCAACTTTGTGATCAAGTTCATATGGTTACATTTCATCCAGATAGATGTGAGATAAGAAATTCTGAAACTAAATAATTCATTGTAAATGCAAGTAGAACTCCAAACAACCTCTATATGCTTAGTGAGATTAAAGGAGAAAAATATTTTCTATCAAAATAGGATGAGAGTTGGTTGTGGCATAGAAGAATGAGTCATTTGAATTTTTATAACATAGTCAACTTAAGCAATAAATAGGTTATCAGAGATTTACCCAAGCTAAAAAATCCATAAAACACAATTTGTGCACCTTTTCAATATGGAAAGCAAACTAGAACAAGCTTCAAATAAAAGGGATATATATCATCTGAGCCATTAAATCTAATACATACTGATCTATGTGGTACTACCAGAACACATAGTATTCAAGGTGAAAGTTACTGCATATTGTTCATAGATTTTTACTCCATAATGACTTGGGTAGCTTTCCTAAAAGATAAGTTAGAAGCATTTGATAAATTCAAGGTATTTAAAGAACGGGTCAAAAATGAAACCAACAAAAGGATTAAGTGTTTGAGATATGAAAGAGGAGGAGAGTTTACCTCAAATGAATTTATAGATTTTTGTGAACATCATGGAATCAAGAGAGAATACACAGCTGCAATAACTCCTCAACAAAATGGAGTAGTTGAAAGAAAAAATAATAGTATTGAGAATATGGCTAGAGCTATGTTAAATGAGTCTAAGCTTTCAGATATATTTTGGAGGGAAGCAGTCAACATAGTAGTGTATATAATCACTAGGGCTCAAATGAGGGTAAACAATCACAAGACTCCATATGATATTTGGAAAGGAAGACCGACCACTGTAAAATACTTCAAGGTTTTTGGAAGAAAGTGTTACATAAGATAGGAAGAGAAAAACTTGGGCAAGTTTGACCCAAGATATGATGAGGATATTTTTCTTGGTTATTATACTAAGAGTGAAGCCTATAGATTCTACAAGAAAAGGACATGCACTATTGTAGAAAGTATAAATGTAACAATTGATGAGAAGATAGATTCAAGAGAACCAATTCAGTAAATTGTGTATTAGTATTGGACTAGAGAATAATTACTTATTCTAACAGTTTTAACATCTATATCATCAAATTTCTATTGGACATCTTCATTTTCTCTAAGTCTCATCAGTTTGTCAGTGATGGTGTCCTAAATGTTTTCAACTACTAATATGATCTCATCTTAGTCTTATAAGGTACAAAGTTTGAATCTTTTAGCAGTTGTGAAACTAAAATAAAATTTTGGTGTTGCTATAGTCAGGTTTGCTTATAACTCCCAAATGGTCCCCAATTTAATATATTTCTAGTATGATATATTGAACCTTTCTATATATTTGACCTTATTATAGACTCACTAGTACATGTAATAATCTAGTACTCCTACATGAGAAGGAATTTAATGTACATAAAAGAGAATGATGTAAGGAACGAAGGTAGTATAGAAATATATTCATCCTATCAATGATATGTGTTCAAAGAGATATCCTTCTACATGAGTATAATTCTCCTATATACTCAAAAGTTCTCAATTTTAGGCTTTATGTATGGCAGTAATGATGGATAGGGTATAATGATGGAGTGAAGGGATAATGAATATTATTTCTTTATTTCTCCCCAATGATCTAAAGTTTTTATGCATATCCATCATTATGGATTTTATGTAAGGATTTAAATAGAGTAACTCAACTTAATAACTTTACCTATAAATATTAGCTAGAGGTGCCATTGATACAAAACCTTACTATTATGCTTAAGCATGTGTTTAATGGATATACAAACCACAAAAAAATTAAACATTATTTTTAAAAATATAAAGGTGTTGGTCATCTTTGAAAATGCACCTTTTATAAGAAATCTTACTTTCCCCTTTTAATTTTTAAAATATGCATTATAGTTTTTATTTTTATTTTTAATTTAAAAAATTAAAAGGTTTTTTTATATTAGTACAAATAACAATATTGGTCTTGATGGGTTTGGACTTCTTGACTTTTGCTATAAAATTTTATTATATGTTGTCATGTTCTAATTCCTTGACTATGTGTTTTAAGCATAAAACAATTACCACCTTCAACTTTCTAAAAAAATGTAAATTTGAAGCAAATAATTGAACATGTGACTTTTATCCTAGAAAGCATTTCAACTAAAATGTTGCTTTACTACTACTTATTATGTGATTAACTTTCCATTACACCTATAGACAAATACCACCTAGGATGGTACTATGTACAACATTAGGCATGACAACAACTTCTTTTTTTTAGTAGTTTGTATGATGGTAAGCTTGTGTTAATTGATTGAACATTTAAAATATATTATAAGTGGATGCAATAAAATGGGAGTAGGTACAATTAGAATAGGAAAATTGGTCATAGATAAAAGGATGAAAAGTCCCTTAGATATCCATCTCTATATTTGAACTATAGTAAAATTTACTTTATAAATTTTTTTAATGATTTTATTTCTTAAAATTCTAACTATACAAAATTCTCTGATCTTTTATTCCTCTTTCTTAATTCTGTTAAAAAAAAAAATTATTACTCTAAGAACTAATTAATATATATGTTAGCTCATTAACAAACAATTACCTTTTATTATAATTACTGACTTATTCACTCTATTAGATACTCAAGTATCAACAAAATAAAATAAGTAACCTAAGACTATTTTTTATATTTAAATCTATTTGATAAACATGTAATAGGAAACAACTCCCGTAATTGATTCTTTCTTAAAGGTTTTCAATCCCTTTTCTCTTAGTGTTGTTGAAATTATAAATTAATAAGACAAATATGAAAAATATTAACACATATTTTCTTAAGTTAAATTTAATATATAATAGAATGATAGTTGTAAAAAAATCTTAATCTCCCATCTTTACACACAAAATTATTGTTTAAAAAAAAACCAATTATTTTTAAAATAATATTTTAAAGTATTATCATTATAATTTTACAAACAAAATTATGATAAAAAATAAAAATATTTTATCTTTAAAATACCATTTTAAAATATTATCATTATAAATACAATATTAATTTTTATATAAGAAATATATATTTAATTTCCTCTAAACTAACATATGATAAACTTTTTAAAGTATTATTCTAAGTTACATCATGTCTTATGGATTTCAATTTTCTAAAGAAAAATCGTAAATTAGTTACAAACATATATATATTAGCCTAAACAAAACAACATATTTTAAAAGTTAACATCTTAACTAACTGGAAAAAAAACTCGAAGATAAATAATTTTAAAATGTTTTTATACACGTTTAAAGTCACAAATGTGGTAAAAACATATTATGCAAGTAAAATTTTAGTGTTAAACCATAAAACTTTCAAAATAGTAATTTAATTTAATATATAATAAGGAGGTTGAACTTCTTTTGGATTCAGATTCGAGGGTTGCTGGTCCAAATATTGTAGTAGGTATTTGTCGTTTGCATGTCATTGTCCTTGGTGTGACACTTGTTGGAAATTTTACCCTTCACATTTCTAGCTTTCATGTGCCTCTTCGTTTGTTGGGTTGCAAGAGAATGGAGAGTTTGAGAATTTTTGTCCTGCCTCTATGGATGGTGGAGTTGCTACCATGATTTCCTTTATTTTAGGTTCAAGGGAGTCTCATGTTTCTGTATGTGCCATATCGATGTTGAGTAGGGGGCTAGATGGTGGTTTGTGCAGTGGTCGGTGTGACAAAATGTGTAATGGTTTGTGTATGTGTTTGTGCAGCAGTAGGTTGTTTGCCCTAGTTTTTTCAGTGATATTTGGCTAACAGTTTTGTAGGATTTTATCCTTCATGGAAGCTTTGTTCTTTTGCTTTCTAGAGGGACTTGAACCCACAAGAATTGGGGGTTCTTAGTTTCTAGTTGCTTGTGGGTTTTTTTCCCACATGCATCTGGGTTATGGGTCCCCCTTGAAACCCCGCTCCTTGGCCTCCAATTTTTCATCTGTGGAGGCTTGCTCCTATGTGAGCTATTTTGTGTGGCCTCTGATTTCAGAGGTCTATCAAGGGATCTCAGCATATTAGGTGGTTTCACTGCTTGATCCCAGTTTTTGTTGGTTTTTGGCACTTGCTCTTGCATTTATCGGTATGCTATCTGATGGGGTAGATTTTTCTTCACTTATAGTTTTTTTTGGCTCGTGCTATGTTCGATTGAGGTGGTTTCTCCTTTTGTTGGGTGTGTTTTGGCTCTTTTCTATTGTTGGCAGTCACAGTCGAGTCGATTGGGAGTGCAGGATCTTTGATCAGGTTGTTGGTATGCTCATGTAGAATATGGTGGATGATCCTCTATGGGTCGTACTGTTTGCTCATTCCCAGTGACCATTTTCTCATGGTTGATGTTTGGCTTTCCTCAGTGCTACAGGGGCCTGGTTCTGAACTATGTTTCCATTGGCTAGTTTTTCGTTTCTTGCTGTTGTTTTCAAATTAGCTTTGCGTAGTTGTTTCCATATGTGGTGTCTTCTATGAAAGTCCTCTTTTGTATTTAATGGATGATTCAATTCTAGGGTATGTCACTTCATTAGCTTAATTATGGACTATTTTCCTAGTGGTTTTATTTGCTCCATTTAAATTTAACTTGCTTTCATTTGATGGGATATCTTCCTCCAATCCCTCACTCATATGCAATGGATTTTCAAATTTTTGAGGTTTGGGAAATGTTTTTTATAGGGCCCTTGTGCCTTTTTCTTATGAGGGTTCTTATGGTTGCCTCTTCATACCCGTTGTGTGGTGTAGGAGTTGATGTGGCCCTTGTTTGGGCTTGTTTTTTGTTGGTCTGTTTTATGGCAGAGTTTGTGTTCTTTGTTGGAATTTCTCGTGAATCCATTGTAAAAGGTTGTGGGGTCCCTTTCAAAACCCTCTTTTCTCTTAATATTATCAAAAAAATAAACGACTTAATATGTGGCTAAGATTCTTTAAAATCTAATAATCATGGTTATAAACTTGTTTTCCTCTCCAATAAAATTACATTTGGGTTTGATGATTGTGACAAGGATTTCTGTGAAGTTGTCAAGGTTGTTCCCCCTGATTCTATGTTACACAAGATTTTTGTGTTTTCAAGTGATCGTGAAAGGAAGTGGTATTAGAACACTTCCCTACAAAATTATAAGTCCTGATTGGGGGTATGAATGGCTCTCTCCTTGCCTCTCCATGATTGATAAGATCAATAAATGATGGAAGGTATCCTCCCGTCGACCTGTTTGGTTGTGCAGGTTCTAAACCACTTGGGATCCTTTCTTGGAGCCCAAAATTTCTTGTATTTCATAGAGTCTTTTGCACCAAGGGCTTCCTGTTGAGGAATGTCTACAAAATTTATGCATCGCCAACCCTTATTGCCATTTATGTCTTCAATCTAAAGACTTTGTCCATATTTTTTGGGTTTGTGCTCATGCTCATTCCATTTGGGAGTGGTTTTTTCCCTTTTCTAGACCATGTTCCTTTGCCATGTTTGAGTGGAAGCATATCATTTTTGGAGACCCCTACCATTATCGGCTATTTTTTTTTAAGTGTGACACTTGTTTCATATGGTCACCATGTTTAGTATATGGAGAGCTAGAAATAACTATATCTTTGGTAAGTGTTCTTTCTCTTTGCTCATATATACTTTTGAGAATTCTAATATTATTTCATAATTTTAGATTACAGTTCAGGCCAATAAGGTGGCCATGGAGCTCACTCATCTTCAAGAGCTTATTGTTCACTAGGGGAATGCAGCATGCTCAATTCTGAATACTCCTCGTAGCAAGTCCAGGTCCAGATAGTCGTGTTGCTCACTCCCAAATTGCACTCCTATCCCAACTCAAGGTGCTTACATAAATGGTTGTGGCTACGTGATAATTCCTCTCTCCCCCAACTCCTCGACACAATGCTTGGGACAATTTAAGAGTTTATGGCTGAGTTTATGTTTCCAACACTTTTGGACACGGGAGGAACTCGTTGTCAAATTCTCTGGGTGGGAATCAGGGGTGGCTAAGCCTCATAATTTTATAATCAGTTTATTTTGTTGTCCATCATTTATTTTTGGATAGGGGAGGGACTCATTGTCAAATTTTTTGGGTGGGAATCAGGGGTGGCTAAGCCTCATCATTTTGTAATTAGTTTATTTTGATATCCATCATTTCTATAAACCTCTAAATTGTTTTTTTTTTAGGGGTTCCTGTTCTATTTTGACGAGATGGTTTTTTTCTGATGATGTTAGCTACGTGACGTAACGTCATCATTGATGTATTTATCTGCCTCTTTTTTGTTTGTAAAAATGTATTTTTCTTAATTCTTTAATATAATTTTTTTTCATACAAATAAAAAATAAATTAATTAATAAAATAACATTACTATTTATAATTTATTTTTTTATTTATTATTATAACACAAATTGCTATGTTTGATTTGATTCGGGACATTAGAAGTGATCGGCATCGACAACTACGCCAATGAAATTTAAGGTGTATTGATTAGCCGTTTCCACTTGTGCATTGGACATTTTAAATAGACTTTCACGGAAATCAGTTCAACCGAAATCTTTATCTAACATGTTGCTCTCTGGTTTGTCGGGATTGCATAAAAATGCACACCGATACAATAATACAGCGCCGACTTAAAAAGGAGAGCACAACAATGAACAGGCTATATATAATAAACGACTTAATATGCAGCTAAGATTCTTTCAAATCCAATAATCATGGTTATAAACTTGTTTTTCTTTCCAATAAAATTACATTACTATTTATAGTTTGTATTTTTTTATCATTATAAAACAAATTGCTATCTTTGATTCGGAACATTATAAGTGATCGGCATGGACAACTACGCCAATCAAATTTAAGGTGTATTGATTAGCCGTTTCCACTCGTGCATTGGACTTTTTAAATAGAATTTCACGGAAATCAGTTTAAGTTAAATCTTTATCTAATATGTTGCTCTCTGGTTTGTCGGGATTGCATAAAAATACACAGCGACACTATAATATAGCGCCCAATAATACAGCGCTGACGTAAAAAGGAGAGCACAGTAATGAACAGGCTCTCCTAAAGCATTGCGTGAGCACAAACGAAAATATGGGACCATAACAATGTAGAGGATATTTATGTTTTTCAGCCTTTTTCAAAAATCACTGACTCAATGAAAGGAAGCAATACAGTTGGTGATAGCTTCCTTATATGTTTCCGGAATAGTAGACAGTCGATGCGTGCAGATGACGAACCACCACTATTTTTCGGATCTTAACCATACATTGTTAATGCCATTAATACACATCTGCTTTTCATTGATAGATCAAGCGTGTTCCACTTGTGGCCTATGAATTTTCGTGTATAAGTACACTAGGAGTTGTTTGCTCTGGATACATGATCTACATTTCTGCGAATTGAGAAGAGAGGAGAAGAAGAGCAATGGATGCCCTGGCAAAGATGGGAAAATTTTGTATTGTACTGTTTTTTATTGTGGTTGTTGGTAATGGAAACGGAGGGATGGCAGAAGTAGCCATGAATCGAAAGCTGCTGCAATCTTTTTCTTTTCCTCCATTTACTCCACCGGCATTCACTTTTCCTCCGTTTCTTCCACCGGGATTTACTTTTCCTCCCTTTACTCCACCGGGATTCCCTTTTACTCCGTTTCTTCCACCGCCATTCACTCTTCCTCCCTTTACTCCTCCGGGATTCACTTTTCCTCCGTTTCTTCCACCGCCATTCACTCTTCCTCCGTCTACTCCACCGAGATTCTCTTTTCCTCCATTTACTCCACCACCTCAACTTCCTAGTCCTGCACCACCTACTTCCCCTTCCCAACTCCCTGGTCCTGCACCACCTACTTCCCCTTCCCAAACACCTGGTCTTCCACCACCTACTTCCCCTTACCAACTCCCTGGTTCTCCACCACCTCAAATACTTGTTCCTGCACCACCTATTTCCCCTTCCCAACTCCCTGGTCCTGCACCACCTACTTCCCCTTCCCAAACACCTAGTCTTCCACCACCTATTTCCCCTTCTCATGGAGTTTAACTCCACGTTGGAGGCAACATCTTTGAAGGGTATTCGGCTGAACGCCAGCCTATGTTAAATAATTGTACTACTTTGGGTTTGGGATTGATGTTGTTTGAGGGTTGCAAGATTGATGTAATCCTAGGAATAAAATTTGTACAGTTGAAAGAATGAGAACATTTGATAATTTAGTTTAACGTCTTCAGTAATAGTTGCTTGATATTAGGTCTGGTAATTGATGACATGTAGTTTACCTTTGACTTTTTTCTGATCATGGACGACATGTGCTGGCATAGTTTTTAGAGAAAAGAAACTCAGGTATACTGTCTTCTTGTCAAATTATCTAAAAGCGAGTTCCTAGTAATTGGTCGGGCCATCTATCTCAAAATTTCCAACAGCTACTATAGGTTCATCAACAACTATTGAAACATCTTCATGAACTTCCCCATTTGACTCCATGCTCACAATTTGAGATGTGGCATTTTAAACTCCTTAGAATCCTTAGTATTTGTTTTAGTTTTAAATTCTCCATCAAATATTATATCTCGACTTATATGGAATTATTAGTCACTAGATCTATTATTTGATATATTTTTGACTCATCATCATACCTAAGAAATAAGCATGGCAAAGTTCTTGCATACATTTTACTTATATGCAATTATTAGTCACTAGATCTATCATTTGATATATTTTTGACTCATCATCATACCTAAGAAATAAGCATGGTAAGGTTCTTGCATATATTTTACTTATATGCAATTATTAGTCACTAGATCTATCATTTGATATATTTTTGACTCATCATCATACCTAAGAAATAAGCATTGTAAGGTTCTTGCATACATTTTGGTACTCTTTTACTTTAGCACATGCATATATGCTTTGATTCCAAAGACTCTAAGATGTGTGATTGAAGGTTTCCTCCCAATCTAGGCTTATTTAGTCACTGTTTAGAGCCTTTGTGCATGCTTCATTTAGAAGATAAAATATAGTAGAGATAACTTCAATACAATATTGCTTCTCTAGATTATCTCCTGTGATCATGCAATAAATCTTTTACATGATGGAATGGTTTCCATATTTAGAAATTCTATTTTCATGTGGTGTTTGTGCTATAGTGAGTTGTTTTTTGATACCATTATATGCAAGAAATCTTAAAAAAATAATTAGATGTATATCTTCCACTTATTTGAGTAAATGACTTAAATTAAATACCTAGTTTCTATTATTACATATTGCTTGAAGTGCTAGAATTACTTGAGCACATCAAAATTTAATTACAAAAATTACACCTACATCCTCCATGAGTAGTCATTAAAATTTGATCAAATAGTTCACATATATTAGTATGTTACATCCAAGGGTCCTTGAGATCTATGAGGTCTCAACTTGAAGGATACTTAGTGTTGCTTTCCTACCAAATAATAAAAAATATTGGTAATATGGATGAAAGGTTGGGTAGACCTAACACTGTTTTATGCTTCCTCAATTGGACTAAGCATATTGAATTAACATGATATTATCTCAATTACCTAAGTGACATAGCATCTATTGTAGCCATTGACAATAAGACATTATGAGAAGATAGGACATCAAGTCTAAACAAGCAATTTTTATACTAGTCATTTGTAACATTCTATGATAAAAAACTTCTTTTGGATATTAACAACTCTAAATTCAATCACTATGTTGTGATCCAACTATTTAGGATAGATAAAAAGTTGTTTTCTAATCCTAGTACATATAGTACATTTTTTATTGTGCACTTTTTTCCAAGAAATTTGAAAGAAAAGTCTCTCAATCCTTTAAATTGATATGTTTTTATCATTCGTAATAGTAACTAGTTTCCCATATTTGTCTTCTATGGAGTCAAACCATACTTTTTCCTTGATATTGTGCTTGATATCACCCGAATCAAGGTACCAAACATCATCCTTTGATCATGTCACACTTTCTATCCGCTTTGATGCTTCTAGTTGGAATGTGGTTTGTCAAGTCTCTTTTTTTCATGTGGTTTTTGGATTCAATCTCCTTGAATCATTGAGTTATACAAACAAAACTTTAATGCATGTCCTTATTTATCACATAAGTGTTAATACTTCTTTTATTTTTTAGGTTGATTCTATTATTATGATGGGGGAGGACCCTTTTATATGTTATTTTTCTATATTTCTCATAGATGAGCACACTATTTGATAATTAATCCCTCAAATTGTTAGTTTTTTCTTCCTATTATAACATTCATCAACTCATCAAAAGATATATTCCTATTTAAATCTTGAAAGAAAGTGATCAACATTAAAAATGAATATGGTAGACCATTAAGTATGATTGGTACTAAAATCTTATATTCCATAACTTATCCCATAGAACTCAATATGGATTTCAATTCTACAACTTGTCAAATAGAATCATTTGTACTTTCTCCATCTTGAATTGTGTGTGTGTAGAGATATATCTAATGGTGAATAATTAAGGATATATTCTTCCCTTAATAAATGGTAGAAAGTGTGTGCCAAGACTCCTTTGATGTTTTTCTTCACAAGTGTGTAATTGGATAACATTTGATATAAAAAGAGTGATGATAACTAGTGTTTTAACATCTATATGATCAAATTTCTATTGGGCATCTTCATTTTATCCAAGTCTCATGAGTTTGTTAGTGACAACATCCTAGAGTTTCTTAACTACTAAGATGATCTCATCTTAGTCTTATATGGTACAAAGTTTAAATCTTTTAGAATTTGTTAAACTATAAAAAATACTTTTGGTGTTTCTATAGTGAGGGTTTGTTATAACTTCCAAATGGTCCCCATTTTAATATATTACTAGTATGATATATTGAAGATTTATATATATTTGACCTTATTATATACTCACTAGTAAATGCAATAATATAGTACTCGTACATGAGAAGGACTTTAACGTACATAAAAGAGAATGGTACAAGAAACCAACATAGTATAGAAATATATTAATCCTATCAATGATATCTGTTCAAAGAGGAATCCTTGTACATGAGTGTAATTCTCTTATATACTCAAAATTTCTCAATTTTAAGCTTTATGTCTAGCAGTAATGATGGATAGAGTATAATGATGAAGTGAAGGTATAATGAAAATTATTTTCTTATTTCTCCCCAATGATATAAAGGTTTGATGCCTAGCCATTGTTATGGAATTTGTGTAAGGCTTTAAATAGAGTAGCTCAACTTAATAAATTTACCTATAAACATGAGCTAGACGTTTCATTGATATCGAACACTACTATTATGCTTAAGCATGTGTTTAATGGATATACAAACCACAAAATTTTAAAGAATATATTTGGAAAATATTAAGGTGTTGGTCATCTTTGAAAAAGCACATTTTATAAGAAATCTTACTTTCACCTTTCAGTTTTTAAAATATGCACTATCGTTTTAATTTTTTTTTTTTAATTTGAAAGATTTAAAGCTTTTTTTTTAAGTTAGTATAAATAATAATATTGGTCTTTATGGGTTCGGACTTCTTGAATTCTAATATAAAATTTTATACTATGTTGTCATGTTCTAATTCCTCGACTATGTGTTTTAAGCATAAAATAATTACCACCTTTAACTATCTAAAAATTTTAAATTTACAAAAAAAATTGAAGCAAAGAATTGAACATGTGCTTTTTATGCTGGAAAGCATTTCAACTTAAATGTTGCTATGCTACTACTTATTATGTGATTGAATTTACGATACCACCTAGGATGGTACTATGCACAACATTAAGCATGACAATAAATTATTTTATTTTAGTAGTTTGTATGATACGATACCACCTAGGATGGTACTATGCACAACATTAAGCATGACAATAAATTATTTTATTTTAGTAGTTTGTATGATGCTAAGCTTGTGTTGATTGATTGAACATTTTAAATATATTATAAGTGTAAGCTTGTGTTGATTGATTGAACATTTTAAATATATTATAAGTGGATGCAATGAAATGGGTGTAAGTCCAATTACAATAAGAAAATTGGTCATAGATAAAAGGATGGAATGTTCCTGACATATCCATATTTATATTTGAATTTTCATAAAATTCACTCTATAAAGTCTTTTAATCATTTTGTTTCTTAACATTCTAATTATAGAAAATTCGCTAATCCTCTTATTCCTCTTTCTTAAGTCCATAAAAAAAAAACTCTTGCTTATTCCTATTTCTTTAAGTCTATAAAAAAAAAATCTTACTCTGAAAACTAAATAATATATGTTAGCTCATCAACAAATAATTCACTTTTATTATAATTACTGACTTGTTCATTCTATTGGGTGCTCAAATATAAACAAAATGAAACATCAAATAAGTAACCTAAGACTATTTTTAATATTTAAATCTATTTGATCAACATTTAATAGGAAACCACTCGATAATTGATTCTTTCTTAAAGGTTTTCAATCCCTTTTCTCTAAGTGTTGAAATTATAAATTAGTAAGACAAATATAAAAAATATTAAATTTAATATATAATAAAATGATAGTTGTAAAAAGTCTCAATATCCGATCTTCACAAACAAAATTATTCTAAAAAATAAAAATATTTTATCTTTAAAATACTATTTTAAAATATTATCATTATCACTTCACAAATACTGAAAAATAAAAATATTTTATCTTTAAAATATTATTTTAAAAAATTATCATTATAACTACAATATTAATTTTTATAAATATATATATATATATATATATTTAATTTCTTTTAAACTAATAAAAGACAAAATTTTAAAAGTATTATTTTAAGTTACATCATGCTTTTGGAAAAAAAAAAACTTTATTTATACAAGTTTGAATTTATATAAACATGGATTTCAATTTTCGAAAGAAAAACCATTGACAAACAGTCTGAACAAAACATATTTTTGAAGTTAACAGTTAAGAAAAAAAAACTCCATGAAAATAATTAGTTTTAAAAAGCTTTTATACACGCTTAAAGTGGCAAGTGTGCTAAAAACATATGTTATATTTCTTTATTAACTGGAAAAAAATATATATATGCAACTAAAATTTTAGTGTTAAACCTAAAACTTTCACAAGAGTAATTTAATTTAGGCTTGATATGCGGTCAAGATTCTTTAAAATCCAATAATCATGGTTATAAAATTGTTTTTCTTTCCAATAAAATTATATTTGGGTTTAAGGATATCTTTCCAAGTTATTAAGATTTTATCTTCTTGATTTTATGTTACACAAGATTTATGTGTTTTCACAAATAACTTCGGTAAATTGAAGTGGTATTGGGACACTTCCTTACATAATTATAAGGCCCGATTGGTGTATGAAGGTCTCATACCCTCAACCTATTTGGTTGTGCAGGTTCAGATAGCTTAGTCTCCTTTTTTGGAGCCCAATTTTTTTTGTTTTGCATAGAGTCTTTTGCACCAAGGGCTTCTTGTTGGAGAGCGCTTGCAACATTTAGGCATCCCAATATTTTTTGCCCATTTTATTTTCAATATAAACACTCAATCCATATTTTGGGTTTATGCTCGTGCTCATTCTTTTTGGGAGTGGATTTTTCTTCCTTTTTAGACCCTATTCCATGTTTTCCATGTTTGAGCGGAAGCATATCATTTTGGGAGACCCTTGTCATTACTGATTAATTTTTTTTGAAGTGTGGCACTTGTTTTGTATGGCGACTATGTTCAGTATATGGAGAGCTAGAAATGACTATATCTTTCGTAAGTGTTTTTTCTTCTTTGCTCATCTCTTTGCTCATCTTTGCTTTTGAAAAGTCTAATATTATTTCATCTGTGTATTTTTAGATTACAATTCAGGACAATAAGGTGGCCATGGAGCTCACTCATCTTCAAGATCTTATTGTTCAATGGCGGAATGCAGCGTACTCAATAATTCAGGATGCTCCTTGTAGCAGGTCCAAGTTCAAACAACAATGTCGCTCGCTCCCAAACTACACTCTTATCCTAGCTCAAGGTATTTACATAGATGTTTCATGGCTACATGACTATTCCTTTCTCTTCCAATTCCTCGGACAATTTAATAATTTATGTCTAGGTTTATGTTTTTGGCACTTCTCGACAAGGGAGGAACTCGTTGTCAAAGTCTTTGGGTGGGAATCAGGGGTGGTTAAGCCTCATCATTTTGTAATCAGTTTATTCCGTTGTCCATCATTTCTGTAAATTTGTAAATTGTAAATGATTCCACTAGGTTCTCACTCTATTTTGATAGGATGATTTTTTTGCTGGATGGTGTTAGCCACCTCTTTCGTTGTTTGTAAAAATGTTTTTTTTAATGTTTTTTTAATAAAATATTTTTTATCATAAAAAAGTAATAAATAAAAATAATAAATAAAATAACATTATTTTTTTTATTATTATTATAAAACAAATTCTTATCTTTGATTTTTTTATTGATGGTGTTAGCCGCTTTTTTTTTAAATGTAGTTTTCATAATTCTTTAATATAATATTTTTTAACATCAAAAAAATTAAAAACAACATTACTAAACTTGTTTTTTTTTATTATTATTCTTATAAAACAAATTGACATCTTTGATTTGATCCGGGACATTAGAAGTGATCGGCATTGACAACTACGCCAATGAAATTTAAGGTGTATTGATTAGCCGTTTCCACTTGTGCATTGGACATTTTAAATAGACTTTCACGGACATCAGTTCAACCGAAATCTTTATCTGATATGTTGCTCTCTGGTTTGTCGGGATTGCATAAAAATACACAGCGATACAATAATACAGCGCCGACTTAAAAACGAGAGCACAGCAATGAACAGGCTATAATAAACGACTTAATATGCGGCTAAGATTCGTTAAAATCCAACAACCATGGCTATAAACTTGTTTTTCTTTCCTATAAAATTACGTTACTATTTATAGTTTTTTTTTTTCAATTGTTATTTATTATTATAAAATAAATTGCTATCTTTGATTCGGGACTTGAGAAGTGATCGGCATCCACAACTACGCCAATGAAATTTAAGGTGTATTGATTAGCCGTTTCCACTTGTGCATTGTACGTTTTAAACAGACTTTCACGGAAATCAGTTTGACTGAAATCTTTATCTAATATGTTGCTCTCTGGTTTGTCGGGATTGCATAAAAATATACAGCGACACAATAATATAGCGCCCAATAATACAGCGCTGACGTAAAAAGGAGAGCACAGTAATGAACAGGTTCTCCTAAAGCATTGCGTGAGCACAAACGAAAATATAGGACCATAACAATGTAGAGGATATTTATGTTTTTCAGCCTTTTCAAAAATCACTGAGTCAATGAAAGGAAGCAATACAGTTGGTGATAGCTTCCTTATATGTTTCCGGAATAGTAGACAGTCCATGCGTGCAGATGACGCACCACCACTATTTTTCGGATCTTAACCATACATTGTTAATGCCATTAATACACATCTGCTTTTCATTGATAGATCAAGCGTGTTCCACTTGTGGCCTAGGAATTTTCGTGTATAAGTACACTAGGAGTTGTTTGCTCTTGATAAATGATCTACATTTCTGCGAATTGAGAAGAGAGGAGAAGAAGAGCAATGGATGCCCTCGGAAAGATGGGAAAATTATGTATTGTACTGTTATTTATTGTGGTTGTTGGTAAAGGAAACGGAGGGATGGCAGAAGTAGCCATGAATCGAAAGCTGCTGCAATCTTTTTCTTTTCCTCCATTTACTCCACCGGCATTCACTTTTCCTCCGTTTCTTCCACCGGGATTTACTTTTCCTCCATTTACGCCACCGGCATTCACTTTTCCTTCGTTTCTTCCACCAGAATTTACTTTTCCTCCCTTTACTCCACCGGGATTCACTTTTCCTCCGTTTCTTCCACCGCCATTCACTCTTCCTCCGTCTACTCCTCCGGGATTCACTTTTCCTCCATTTACTCCACCACCTCAATTACCTAGTCCTGCACCACCTACTTCCCCTTCCCAACTCCCTGGTTCTCCACCACCTACTTCCCCTTCCCAAACACCTGGTCTTCCACCACCTACTTCCCCTTCCTATGGAGTTTAACTCCACGTTGGAGGCAACATCTTTGAAGGATGTTCTGCTGAATGCGAGGCTATGTGAAATAACTGTACTACTTTGGGTTTGGGATTGATGTTGTTTGAAGGTTGCAAGATTGACGTAATCCTAGGAATAAAACTTGTACAGTTGAAAGAATGAAAACATTTGATAATTTAGTTTAATGTCTTCAGTAATAGTTGCTTGATATGAGGTCTGATCATTGATGAGATGCAGTTTACACTTTGATTTTTTTCTGATCATGGACGACATGTTGCTGGCATAGTTTCTAGAGAAATGAAACTCGGATATGCTGTATTCTTGTCAAATTATCTAAAAACGAGTTCCTAACGTAGAAAACAGTAATTGGTCGGGCCATCTATCTCATTCAAGACATTTCAGGTTATTTATTATTATTATTATTATTATTATTATTATTATATTTTGTATATTTTAAGAACTATAAAGGCCGTGGCAGAGTTACACATATGTCATCCCATTGTGATTTGGTTAACTGTAATGCTGTCTTATAATGTTGGAGTTACGAGGTATCATGTATAATCGGCGAAGATAGATATATATACATTCTGCGTGTTTTCGTCCATGATAGCTTGCTTAAGAAGAATTAATTTTATCACCAGAATAAGTTATTAAAAATAATAGCTTGTAGAAAGTGCTTTTGTGAATGGCTTCTCGAAAGAGACTGAAAGTCTATCATACCAAACAATAATATATTTAAGAAATGATATTCTAAAAAACTAATTTTTTTTTTTGCCTTATCAATGAAGACAAAAAAAAAAAAAAAAAAAACATTATATTAAAATTAAAATTTAACCAAAAAATAGATTTATTTTTATTAATATTTTTTTCCCTTTATCAATGAACACACAAAAACATTATATTAAAAAACATTATAAATATATCATATGAATAAAATAGAGCTATTAAATTTCATATAATATTAAATTTCATTGAAAATATATAAGATTGTTTGGTCTACTATTGTCGTGAGGTGATCATGATTTAATAATAATGACAAATGTATTAAAATAATATTTTCTCTATAGTTAAAAATTTGATCATGAAATAGTATGAAAATAGGTTCACGAACTCATTTTTCTTTATTACAAAAATAGTTGTTTTTATCATGATAAAATTAGAAGATAAAATTAAAAAAATTATAATTTAGTTTATATATAAAAACTAAAATAATATCAGTCCATGGTTCAAATCCCATTTAATATGAAGTGACCATGACTCCCCCTAAAAATCAGGGTATAAAAATGTGTGTAAAACTTAGTTGTACTCAAGCGATAATAAGTCGATAAATTTGGATACACTCTTCATGAAAGGGATGCAAACCATACGTTTAGTCAAAACATTGAAGGAAGAGGGTTGTTTGCAAAGGCCTTTTTGGTTAGAAGAAATATCTCTCATGGATCATTGAGTTTGTGGGTGGATGAACCTTTTCCTTCTATTAGTATTTGAAAGGATGAATTTTGGTTGGGTTTGATTGATTATGAAGCCCAAACAATTATCTACAAACTCAAGGGTAAAAGACTATGCCTAGAGGAGCTTAAAGATTAGTGGACCAATACATAATTCCAATTAAATCTCCTACAAAAATATTTCTTTTTTGTTTCCTTTTATAATTTAGTAGATTGAGACAGGGTAATGGATTATAGATATAATTAGTTTTTCGAACAACATGGTGTCTATATAAGACCTTGGACTCCTAGTTTCAAACCCTTTAGAGAAAAAACTAATGCATATTTATAAAAATTGAGAATTGAGGCCTTGAGAAATTTGTAAACCTATGAAACTAATTTGGATAATAAAATATCAAATAAAATGTTATATTAAATAAATTATTTTTGGATGAAAAAGCCATTATATTAATAAAATAATGTTTAATCATACAAAAAAGGGTGGGTAGAATTAGCACACCCTGTAAACCAATACATTAACCATTGTGGTTAAGAGTATACAAGAGTGTTAGAAACAACCCACAAACTGCCAATAAAAACTGCCAAAATAGTATTAAATATGCATTCGAAAAGAAAGAAGCCAAGAAATTACTACCACCTAGAAGGGGAAGGAAGATGCACATGACTCATAATGTAGGGTGCATTCCCCCAATGATCCATGAGGGTACGCAAGTACTGCAGCTCCACCTGTACTTTTTTAACTTGTACTTGAATCTATAACCAGCAATCAAAGAATATATCATATTTATCAGCAACAAAGAAGACATGTCCGACATCTTGCTGAGAAAAACAACTCTATTTCGAGACTTCCACAGAAAAAACAATGTATCAATTCTAAAAATATTCCAAACAACATCTAAGTTGAATGAAAAAGTAATAGGGTCACCCAAAATAGCATGCACCCAAGTAAAATCCTCCTGCATTAAAGGTCTAAAAATTTCAAGAAGCCACTCCCAAGCTGACTGAGCCCGATCACAAGACCGAAAAACATGCAGTAAATCTTCCACTTGTCCACAAACCGGACAAATGAGATTATGAACACCCAGATGCTTGAGCCTACTACCAACAGGTAACCCTTGATGTAAGAGACTCCAAGCAAAAAAACTTTGTTTAGGTTCAATATAAGTAGCCCAAGCAATCCGAAACCTCTTATTCCATTGGGAGGGAAGAGAGACTAAATTCCATCTTAGAGTGAGCTTATCAAACATTGGAAATTGTGGGGTGAGTCATTTGTAACCAAGATGAGCTTTATATTGCAAAACAGGAAGCTCCCTAGGCCAACACCAATCTGACCACCAGGGTTTTTGAAAATGCTTATGTAGTTTGCTCCATATAGAAAACGGAATACTATCAATAACCACCTCATAAATGTCTCTATCACCAGGATTTAAATTGTGAATTTGACAAAATATTTCCCAAGGTATCTAACACCTGGCATTTCGGGAGAAGAAATAAAAAATGGAAGCAATACCATTCTTATAGAACCTCTACGCTTTGACCCACTACACTAGAGCTAAGGGAGAACCTTGCCAAGTGATAACAAGAGACCACCAAATATTCATGGAAGACAAAGAGGCACCTGCTTTGTGAAAACTCCCTTTCCAACTAAGCCAGGGTTTGAATGCCTCCCATGATTTCCAAATACTCTAAATGACAAAAGAACCTTTAACTTTAATATGGACAGGGGCAGTAAGAATGGATTGTAATCCCACATCTTTCCAAATTTTCTTCCCCTAAAGCAAACTAGAAGAAATACAATGCCTGACCAACACTTTCCAAGATTCATCCCCAATTAAAGATCGAGTGATCCATTTAGCACAAAGGGAAAAACCTTGTCGGTGAAAATCAAACAAACCCATGCCTCCACAATCCTTGGGTAAACAACAAATTTCCTAGGCTACCTGATGAAAACCTTGCTTGACAGAGTCTTTGGACCATAAGAAGTCTCTCAAAAGCTTATCCAGTTTTTTATAAGAAGATTTGGATGGAACCCAACAAGATGAATAATAGACATGGGTGGTGGCTAAAACATTAGAACAAATCTGAAATTTTCCTTCCAGATAAAGTTTCTTACTAGTCCATTAAGAAAGCTTATTTTCCACTTTATCAATAACATACTGCCATAATTGAGCAGATGAACCATGAAATGCAAAAGGAATTCCAAGAAATTTAAACACCTCACCTGGATGAATCCATGTCCATTGGAATTGATGTAACCAGTGTGGCAATTGAGATTGAGATTGCCAAAAATAGGATGTTTTTTTCCATTGTATAGAATAACCAGAGCCTAAACAGAACACCGCTAAGCAACTAATAGCTGAGGAAATGGATTTATCATCTTCTTGAATCGTTAAGAAATAATCATCTACAAAATGACCATTGAACAACTGACGGTCAGAATTAGGGAGAGCAATACCCTTGATTAATCCTTGATCCATCTTATGGGCCAACAAATAGCCAAAAGCCTTTGTAACAAGAATGAAAAGAGATGGAGCAAGAGGGCACCCCTGTCTCACAGAGTGACCAAGAGAAATTAACTTCGATTGACTATTATTCAAGGTAAGAATAGCTGAAGCATCTTGAAATAACATAAGAATGGTGCTCACAAATACTGGCCAAAAACCTAGAGCCTGAAGCATGGCAGTTATGAAGTAGCACTCCATCTTATCATAGGCTTTCTCAAAGTCTATCTTAATGAATAAAGCATCTTGTTCAAAATTTCTTGCCCACTCCATACCTTACCAAACAGTAAGAACATTATCAAGAATGTATATTCCCTTAACAAATCTAGTTTGTTTAGGTCTAAAAATCAAAGGCAGAATAGATTTAAGCTTAAGCACAAGGGCTTTAGCAATAATCTTATAGCTCACATTAAGCAGGGTGATCAGCATCCAATTGGTGATGAGCTCAGGATCTCCAAACTTAGGAATAAATTTAACATTGCCTTTGTTAATAATGGAACCCAATGAACCACATTGTAGGGCTTCAAGATAAAATTTGTGGAGATCAGAACCAAGCATATCCCAAAATTCTTTATAGAATTCACACGGGAATCCATCAAGACCAGGCGCCTTATCATTGGCCATAAGTGACAAGGCAATTTTTAGATCTTCCAGAGAAAGAGGAGTGTCACAAAATAACATTTGCTCAGGAGAAAGCTTGTTGGGGACAACAAGAGCTTGCCTTCTAGCATCATCAAGGGGTTGAGAAGCAAAAACACCTTGATAATGTGAAACAAATACTTTGACAATGTCTAAAATATCTGTAAATCTCTGTCCATCAACTTGAATGACTTGAAACTGAGAATGTTGAGCAGGAGGTCTGAGGTGCTAAAAAAATTCTTTGGTCACTTTATCCCCCACTTTGAGCCAATGCATTCGAGCACGTAATTGAGACCCCTTGGATTCATACAAATCAACTTTTTTTAGCTTATGCTGAATGGAAGAGACTTGAGATTGAGCAACAGAGTTGAAAGGAGATGCTTCAAGCCTGAGACAGGCTTTGGAAAGCTCACTTTGCAAGGCAAACTTAGACTGTTTTCATCATTTTGCATCTTCAACACCCAAAGTTTGCAATACCTTAGTGGTTCGTTGAATGGCAGAATTCCACCATTCAATCATTCTAGAAATACCATCAGACAGGGGGGTGGGAGACAAAGAGGTCATACATGTCATGTCATAAACAATTTTTTTTATTAAAAAATCTGATATTAACAAAAACATTTAAAATATTTAAACTAAAACAACTAACTAACCATTCGTTGCAAGAATTTAAAATATTTAAACTAAAACAACTGACTAATCAATCATTGCAACTGTTTAATAAAATATTGTATAAATACATGAACATCAATTGCAATATACCAAAAACAATCCATAGTGCAATTGATTTCGAACTGCTTCTATAAATTGTGAATAGCGAGAAATTTATTCAGGACTGCTTCTGTAAGGTTTGAACAATGATATAGATTTACATTCACCAGCATTATTTAGTTGGGTAGGTGCAAAGATCTAATCCTATAGATGGTGCCAGGTAACATAATTGGAAATTCTTGACATCATTGAAATTAAAAATGCACACAATCGATACTAAAAACCTTTGATACTACTCAAAACATTTTATACTAGAATTGACTTAGTATATTATATTATTATATATATTATAATACTATATTATTAATTTCTAGGGTTTCATTGATTTATCAAAATGTATATATTATATATTATAGTATTAATATAAAGTATTAATTTTTAGGGTTTCATTGATTTATCGCAATGTATGATAACTATAGTATTATTATAATATTAATATTAGTATTATAAGTTGGACTATAGTATTATTAATATAAGATTAATATTATATATTATAGTATTATAATATTATAGTATTATACTAGCTTAGATATAAAGGATATATATCTAAAAATATCGAGAGTTATCAATCCCAAGATGCCTATCTTGGAGATCACACCCCCAAGAAATGAGATAGGCACCTCAAGATTGATAACTCTCAATGTTTTTAGATATATATCCTTTATATATAAGCTAGTTTATATTGACTTTATTTGATTGTAAGGATTTATTACTCTATTTTATGTTATGAACAAGAATTAATCTGTGGCACAAGAAACTTTAGGGTTACAAAGATAAATTATAGTTGTGGTCTCAATGCTATCTTAGGTGCTCATAACATGGGTCACCCACTTCTAGATATTTGACATTTACATGTACATATTTTAAAAGTTGTTCTAATAACTGATAAAACGCTACCAAATTTTGTATGGTTCTAGAATTCTTTGTCATTCTTACCATTTTATGTTATCTAACTCAAACAAAATATCCTTGAGTTATCCCATTTTCTTCCCCTAAATCTTGTTCATCCTACATGACTACTTTCACTTTGGTATAAGCACCTTGAATCCTTTCCATTATAATTTTTTAATGAATTAATTTAGCTTCTTCTCCTTCATATCCTAGTACATGCAATTTATTTAGTGAAATAAGTAAGAGAAAAGACTCAGCAATTGATAGTAATAAGGGACAAAGAAAAATCTAGATAATATTGATGCATGATGAGAAGATCCATCATGAGGAATATTTTTGTTTTTAATTCTATATTATGCATTGTTTAAGATTACCTACATATATTTTATGCCTACTAAGCATAAATTTAATTGATCCAATTTTCCATAATTATTTTCCAAATTTTTCTTGACCATGTCTATGTAATTTATTCTTAGGATGCATAACATTTATTTTAAATGAAGGACTAAACATATTAACAAACTAAAACTTTATCTTAGCTATAGGTAAGAGAATCATCTTATCAAGGATTGCACCAACTTTCCATTAAATGAGGCTAGAGTTACACCCAATGCGATCAACACTCATTGTAATATTGTAATAATTATTATACATACTAAACATGAATTTCATAAATAAGTTCAAGGAAAATTTAGAAAATAAACGATGGGTTCTTGAGTTAGATTACCATATAGAAAATTTTGGCATTGCTTGTATCTTTCAATCAATAAAACCCAACATAAGTGCCTTTAGAATATAATACATGGATAGTTTACGTGTAGATATAATATCTCTAGTCTCACTTTTTTATTTTTACAATTAAAAACCATCAAATGTTTAATATTTTATGTGGATCAAGTTCTCGTTCTTGAATTTGAACTTACATTCATATTTAAGTAAATACTGAGTTAATTAGGTTGGGTTACATGGTCTAATAATGAAGTGGAAAAATTCTAATTTCAATGTCCTCCATTGCACCTATGTGTAAATATATCTATAAAATCATGTCTTACACAACATTCATTTAGTGGATCATACTATTAATTGTAATCAATAAAATATGCATATTAACAAGCTAAATACTTATTTTTGCTATAGGTAAGAGAATTATTTCATAAAGGCCCATATCAAATAGTCCCTAAATGAGGTTATGTGATCAATGTGATCAAAAATTATTGTATGACATTTACATAATTTATACTTCTAAATTCAAATATTATCCTAGGATAAGTCATCCCACATTCTCACCCTACATTCTCTCTATAACATATGTCTATTCATCCTAAGTGGTATTCAATAATTTATAATATTGTCTTATGTGTACGGTATCCAAGAAGGAAATTTGTGATTTTTCCACCCATAAAGTGTAAAATAAATAGAATTAATTTTTTTTATGGAGGTAACTTATATACAAATAACATCCGCTCATCAACTCTTTTGTTGTCCAATGTTACTCCTAGTCAACCCTCATCCTCAATATTCCAACTATTTTTTCTTGGGATTTTAAAACTATTATTGGATGCATCCAAGCCCCACAATACTCCTTACCAAGAGGATGGTATATGGTGTAAACTCAGCTACAAGAGACCAACAAAATGGACTCCAATCACATGACACAAATGCAATAATTGAAGAAAACTAAAAATTGATATTATTCTCATTCTTGAATTCACAACCCTTCTAAAAAATATTACAATCCATCACATAGCAATCAAAAACCAAAGAAACCCTAAAGAAAACCTAAAAACATCTTTTTTTCTAAAACAACTAAAAATAGATCTTCTTTCTAAAAACTTCTAAAAATAGAAATGAGTCGGATTGCGCCCAAATTCGGTGAACACATAACAATTACAATAAAAAATCTTACTTTAAAATATTACATCTCAAATTAAGGTATAACAAAAGATAATAAACTTCTAACAGCCAAAAAAACCCAAAAAACTTGGGAACCTATTCTAAAAGCTAATTTTGGGACACTAGATGGAGGATTTAGGTCTCGAAAACAATTTTTTTGGAGATTCAGGCCAATCAAAGATTTGCTTGATGTAGAACACACTTTAAAATCTACTTGTTAAATTTTAAGGCCAACGGGCATATGGTTCACATGTTATGGCTTCAACAAGGTGCATCAGTATAAATTTGGGAAGAGAAAGAGGATGGCTTAGTCGACCTCAAATTCATACTTCATAAAAAAATTAGACCTCACTAGCTCCATATATGTAAAATCGATCATGAGATGGTTCATGTCTAATTGTACCATAGCTCTATAAAGTCATTTTTTGAGCATAAATGTTCTTCAAGGCTAGTTCTAGCAATAATTATACAATACCAAAAAAATCTATGATTTAGATTAAATTGATAAGACTACATGAGACCATTTATTAGGTCATGCATTATTAGGATACTTTCCCTTTTATAAATGAACATTTTAGGCCATATGATGTATCTACATGTTATCTGGTCTTGGTGTATTAAGATATAGGTATGGTATTTGGATGAGACCCTATGGATAGTATGGGAGACTATTTTATTTACCTCATATATGATGAATGTAGTACAAGAGTGGTATTGTATATTCACCCTGGTTTAAGTCCTTACTTGTTAATTATTTTAGATAAAATTCAATCAACTTTAATGATGTATAAAAAAATAAATACGTGTATACTAGTTATCATTGTGATAACCAATATATAAAAATAAACTAATAGTCGTAGCTATAGTCTAACTAACCAATATTATATAACTAGAAATTCTAATAACATAAATATTTTGTAACATTCCATATTATGTTATATGGTATACAAAGATATTTGTAAAACAATTCAAGTTTGACACATGCAAGTAATTGTAAAAATATCTGCAAGTTGTTTGTTGGTGGGACTATATTAAAATTGATTATAATAAGTTTAAACTTGCTCTAGAATAAAATTATATTGAGCTTCAAATTGATTTGTTCTTTTATAAAACATTAAATTCTTGATCAATTTTAGGATGCCTTGATTATCATGAGTCAATAGTATTGATTTTTTTTTTCATACACATATATTTGATAGTATGTGATCTAACAATATTGTTTCACACATGGCTCCTAATGAAACACAATATTATACCTCTATGGATGATAATGGAACTACCTATTATTTCTTTTTGTGCCACAATATAGGTCTATATCCTAGATAGAATACACATCTAGATGTTGACCTCTATCATCTAAAGATCCAACATAATTTAAGTCCATGTGTCCTTGCAAGAGGAATTTGGAATTTATCTTCTATTTTAGAGCATATTCAACTATGACACCAACTATAGTATAGTGGAGAAAATTTTATGGTCATGGTGGGAAAAAAAGTGGAAACAATAGGAGTGGGCCATAACACCAACTATAGTATAGTGTCAACGAGTGCTGAAATGGTCAGTGATGGCATGGATGATAGAGACAATGTGGTATATGGTAATAATGGTTGCATGGTGGTGACTTCGATGGAAGGATAAAAAAATTATGTAATGGATGTGGTCCTAATTATGATATATATTATTGGGGGTGATGTGTCCCTTGGAAAACCATAGGCTGTATTAATGGAGGGTGAAATAATTACAATAAAATAACGGTAAGGGATGTAAAAATATTAAATTTATAAATAATGGAAAGTATTTTATGGAGGTGAAAGTGGTAGTAGTGGTGGCCATAGTTCTAGCTACCTCTAAATCTAGAGGGAAGATTCCTTCAATCATTTACCCATTCTTAAGTGGACTTGTCTCTATTACTAGTTTTTTTTTTGCATTAAATTCATAAACAATCAACCATATCACTCATATCATCCATACCCTTTGATTATTATCCTCCTTACCATTTAATTGACCACTATCAGGGTTATTTATGTGATAGATATGATAAGTTTTGATACCACTATATTTTGGGGTCTTTAGGAGGTTGGTGTTCTTATCATTACTTTAATAATTATATTTTCCCTCTATGTACACTTTAGATTTCTTTTGTACCATATAGAAAATAATTTAGCATCAAAACATCCACGTCAAATAATCTCGGTGGTCATAACTATTTCATACTAATGTATATGAGATAAGGGAATCCTCCTATGGATGACCTTCTCAAGCAACATAATATTAATTTATTTTCAAGACCTCAAGGTGCACAATAATAATATGTGCAATTGTAAGGTTCAATACAATAATATAAATATCGACTCTTTGTGATCCATAGTATGTCATCATGTAATTGTACAACAATATACTTCTACAACTATCATTCACTTGTATGGAAATATCCTCCTTGTTGTATGGTCATATTTGTTGTACGGTCACATTTCTTATATGTTCACCTTCTTTGTACAACACCATTCAATTGTATGGTCATATTAATCATATTATAACTCTTATAGTATTTGTGTAGTTATATCCTCTACATTATTGGATGGTGATGGTTTTCAATAAGACAACAAGGTTTATCGTACTTTCTTAAAAATTTGTGATTGTTTTTTAAGAAAAATGTGTGAATGTTAAATGGTAATTATGTTCACCTTAATAGTGGAAATTTAATCATATTATTTTAATGTAAACTCTTTAAATGGTAATAATCTTTGGTTTTATTAGTATCATTACTAACTCTCACCTAGAACCTGTACTCTAGTTTGAAATGATCATAAGAAACAATATAAAATGATGCTTAAATGGTAATTGTGTTCACCTCACTAGTGGAAAGTTAAATGTGTTCTTTGAATTTCAACTCTTTGAATGGTAATAAAATTTGGTTTTGTTAGTATAATTACCAACTCTTACCTACAACCTACACTCTAGTTTGAAATGAACATAAGAAAAAATATAAAACATTCATCATTCTTACAAATATTCTCCTAAAATATGAAATGACATATATTTTATTAGCATTAAAAGGTTTATATGCTACATGAAATGTGAATATCCTACATAAGTATGCTATATGACTTGTTTGTCACTCATTTA
This sequence comes from Wollemia nobilis, assembly GCA_028583015.1. Taxonomy (NCBI): domain Eukaryota; kingdom Viridiplantae; phylum Streptophyta; class Pinopsida; order Araucariales; family Araucariaceae; genus Wollemia; species Wollemia nobilis. The sequence goes on from JAQPPZ010002520.1 coordinate 8,471,866, forward strand.
TTTATTTTCATGTCCATTTTCTCTCATTTTGCCTTTACATCGGTACACCTTCCCTTTCCCCACCATTCATCTTATCTCTTGCTACTTTTCATCTTGGATATTTTTCCTTTCTTTTCGTACTTCATTCTATATTTTACCCTTATTTTTATCATGTCATTCTCCTCTTATTTCTATATGTTATTATGTTTATTTATTTTTAGAATATCACCATTCGTATCCTTATTAATGTGTCTTATCTTGTAGACACCAAAACAGCACCAATCCGATTATGTGATTGCAAACATTGATCACTTTGACACACACATCCCCCAGGGCAGCCCTCAGAGGTTAAACAGTGGTCCTAATCACTTTTGCAGAAATTTTGGAAGTTCAAAAGGCAATTTGACACATTCATGCACTTTGCTCAGTATCTTTCCCACCCTAGGATGAATTCAATTTGGGATCCATCTCACCCAGGGACGAATTCTGAATTTGCTCTAGGTCAGGATGAATTCCAGGTTCAATGGGCAAAAAGAAAAATTGTGCAAAATGGTAGTTGAGGATAGTCAATTAATGCCTCCTACCTTGCATGCACATGTAGGTGGGCAAATTGGATGTTAGAGGACTATCACAAGGGCAGTCATGGATGCCCAAGTCATGGAGGACTTTTCTCCCTCATGGGAAGGCATGACTGCCACATGGCGCTCATGCTTGGGTCTATAAAATGGTGAAATTTCTCACCCAAAAAGGACAAGTGGGAATCATTTTCAAGCAATGAAGTACTGCCAAATTGATACCACGCTTTTACCTTTTTGATTTACTTCTTCCACATCCTTGATCTCTTTCACAAGAGAGGTTATTGGGTGGTTATTGGAAGTGTGAATCCGGATCCAAAACTCGATATTTGACCACATTGATCTACCAATTCATATAAAACCCATTACAAGATATTTTGGGCCCATCCCAAGTGGATTGGTGCCGAAATCAGGTTTCAACGGTGGGCGGCCCACCCGGGCACCCCGCATTGATGCGAGCCTAATCTTCTTTTTAGAACGATTAGGAATTCATGGCAGATTGTTCCTTTTGTCACTTGTTTATCTTGCATTTCATTTTATGTTGTTTCAATAGTTTGTAATTCCAATTTCATAAGGCTTTGATCAAATCTTATCATGTTTTGTGGCTTTTGTTGTCCTCACTAACTTGCAGGTAACAACGTCAAATTCCCGTTGATGGAGGTCAAATTGGGGAAATCCGACCATCTGGGTCTTCCCAAAATGCCCCCAATTAGCTAACCCCTAAGTTTGCAGGTAGTTTGGAGCTCCCGAGATGCAACATTTTGGCAGCATCACTTCGGCATTTTGTCACAGGTGAATTCGTCCTACCCCGGGATGAATTATAGTCGAATTCGTCTCGCCCAGGAGCGAATTCGAATCGACGAAAAATTGCCTAACTGTTTTGATGGCAATGGCCCTTTGGTAATGTTCCTTGGTTATTGTCAAATTTGCAAGTTGTTTAGAATTGGTTTATTTACCACTGTAATCAATATTTTGCATGCATCTTCCATTTGTTTTTAGAGAACAAACGTTTCATCTTTGCAACAGGTGCTACTAATTATTTTTTTGTTTCTTTGAATGCAAGAGGAGAAACAAAGATCAAGGATTCATTCAAACCAGCGGCGAAAACACTTTGGCCCACCCATTTTTGCATGTGGGCACGCGAAAGAGAGATGACTTTGCATTGATGTGACCAAGAGACAAGTTTGATGCTCCTTTCCCCTAAAAAGATGTTGGCAATTTCGGGTACCTTGGGTACATTGCATTTGCTCAAGTGAATAAGTTGTCATTGATGTCAAGAAGCTTTTGAAGGAATTTGATTTGATATAAAATATTTTTTTTTTATGAAGGTTACGACATGATAGGTTCGAAAGAAAGCAAGTTGGAAAAGTGTCGCGATATCGTGACATGTAGCATTTTCATGACTTAAGCAGGAGAAAGAAAGCAAGTTAGAAAAGTGTTGCGATATCACATGTCGCATTTTCGTGACTTAAGCAGGAGAAAGAAAGCAAGTTAGAAAAGTGTCGCGATATCGCGACATGTTGCAGTTTCATGACTCAAATAGGAAAGAGAATGTTCGGAGTCAGAAATGTCATGATTTCATGACATATTGCAAGGAAGGTTGTACGGAAAAAAAAGTGTCGTGATTTTGCGACATGTTGGAAGAGAGAGACTCCGAAAGAAAAAGTGTCATGATTTTGCGACATGTTGCAAGAGAGAGAGTCCGAAAGAAAAAGTGTCACGATTTCGCGACATAATGCAGAAGAGAGAGTCCGTAGTGAGAATTGTCATGATTTCACCACAAGTTCAAAGAGAGAGAAAGTTTCATGAAAAGTGTCATGATTTCATGACATGCTGCAGAGTTCAAAGTGAGAACCGTCGCGATTTGGCTACATGCTACTGATGAAAATGTTCCAAGCAAGAACTGTCACGATTTCATGACATGCAGCAAATGAAAGGTTTTGAAGTAAGAAATGTCACGATTTCATGACATATTGAAGAAAAAGTGTATGGATGCAGAAGGTGTCACGATTTTGTGACATGTTTCATTTTTGTGGGTGTAAGGCAGAGAAAAGCACAAGGCAGCGAAAGTGTCACAATTTTGCGACATGTTTCGTTTTCGCTAGTGCTTGCAAAGAAGAGTGTACGAAAGCAAAAGGTGTCACGATTTCGTGACATGTCATGTTTTCACTAGTGCAAGCAGATAAGAGTGCAAGGAAGCGAAAGTGTCACGATTTCACGATAGAAACTGAAAGCAGGTCTTCTATAGGAGAAGTGTCGTGATTTCATGACAAAAGCATAAAGGAGGTCGACGAAGGGAGAAGTGTCGTGATATCACGACAAAAGCAAAGTTGATGCTGACAAAGACAAAAGTGTCATGATATCATGACAAGAGCTTAGTTAAATTCGACAAAGGCTGAAGTGTAACGATATCACGACAAAATCCAAAAGGAAGTGTACGATTACAAAAATGTCACGATATCACGACATGTAATTTCATGACAGAAGCTATAGAAGAGTTACAGAGGTAGTGAAGATGACAAAGTTAAATTTGGGCCGACGATGATTAGGGTTTGCAATCGACATAGTTTAGGGTTGTGCAGCCGACTAAGATCAAGGTTTGATCTTGAAAGTATTAGTATAAAAGGAGGGTTGTTTGGAGAGTTGTGTGTGAATGGATGCAATAGTCAAATGTGTGTCAATGTGTGCGAGATGCAACCAAAAGAACGCAAGAGCGCATAAGTGGTGAGATGATGTTGAAGTGTGCAGAGTGAGCACAACAGGCAAAGACAAACGAGGAAATTTGTGCTAGACCGAAGGACTATGTTTAGTGCAAATTCAAGGACCAACTTTGGAGGTGATAGAGTTGAGGACAAATGTCTCCAACTAGAGCAGGGAGGAAAGGTGTCTTCTATGGATAGAGTTCCATTTTCTAAGGGTAGTGGAGGTAGAGATTTTCTAGAGGATCACTAGCTAGAGCAGAGCTAGGGGATCGGTGTCTCTTATGGGTTGATGCCCATGAACTCGAGATTAGGGGATTTGTGTCTCCTTTGGGTTGGTGCCCATAAACATTGTAATCGGGAAAGGTATTCCTAGAATTTGGATTGATAAAATTTAGTGAAATATTTTATCCGTGGATGTAGCCCAACCTTTCTAGGTGAACCACATTAAAATGGGTCTCCAATGTGTGATGCTTTCTATCTTGATTGATGTTGTGTTGATGCCTCTGCTATCTAAAGTTAAAATTGTTAATTGGTTAAGTCTTATACTGTTCATCCACCCTCTCAGTATAATATTGTGTTCTTCAATTGGTATTAGAGCGGGTCTCTCCAGAAAGAGCCTAACAGCTTGGAGAAGGATCTATCAGAGGAACATATAGATTCAAAAAGAAATGAAGAGGTTGAGTTCAATCTCAAAGGTGAATTCTTCTTGGCTCTAAGAAAGCTTGAGAAATTCAGGGAAGAGAATTTTGTTCTCAAGTATCAATGTCAAGAAGAAGAGATAGCAAGATCATAATTGTCTCAAAGTGTTATAGACTTCAAAATTCTAGTTGAAGAAGGGAAAAATATTGAACAGGTTCTAACAGAGGCTCTACAAGGAAAGGAAGTTGATTGTGAGAAACTAGAAGAAGAGGTTATGTCTCTTAGAATGAAGTTGGAACAGTTGACTCTCAGACAGAAGACTTCGTGTGCAAAGCAAAATAAGGATGGTATCACCATTTATGAAATAGGGTCTTCAAGCAAGATCAATCTTCAGCCTGAAGAGCGGTGGATTCCAGTTGGTCACAAGAAGAACAACCATCCAAGGCATCAAAATAGGTTACATAATACTTTCCATGGCTATTGTGTTTCCTACAAGAAATTTGGTCACAAAGCTATGCATTGCAATAAGTCTTTTAATAGCCATAGTAAGGAAAATGTTAACTCTTTTGCACCTCTTATGAATAAAAATGTCATGTGTTACAAGTGCAAGAATTTTGGGCATATAGCAAGGATGTGTTGTTTGGATAAATCTAGCCTTGAGTTCACTAAAAGGAGAAATGAGATCAAATCTAAGTCAATGATAGTTCAAACTGCTTTTCATGCTCAAGACAAAATAGAAAAATGGTATCTTGATAGTGGTTGTTCAAAACATATGACTGGTGAAAAGGAAAATTTTTTGGTCTTAAAAAAAACAAACCGAGGAACAGTCAGTTTCGAAGATAATAGATCAGCTAAAATTTGTGGTAAAGGGACTCTTAGTTTGGATGGGAAATCCAAAATAGAAAATGTGCTTTATGTAGAAGGCCTAAGACATAATATTCTAAGTGTGAGTCAACTTTGTGATCAAGGGCACATAGTATCTTTCTTTTCAGATAGATGTGAGATAAGTAAAGAAAAAAATGGAAAACTCATTGCAAGTGCTACAAGGACTCCAAACAATCTTTACATGCTAAGTGAGATAAAAAGGGAAAAGTGTTTTCTAACTCAAGAAGATGAGAGTTGGCTATGGCATAAAATATTGGGGCATTTGAGCTTTGATAATCTTTTCAGTATTACTAACAAGGAAGCAGTTAGAGACTTGCCCAAAATAAAAAGGCCCCATAATATCATTTGCGGTCCCTATCAAAATGGAAAACAGACCAGACCCAGTTTCAAATAAAAAGGGTATACTTCTTCAAAACCATTGGATCTTATTCATACTGATTTATGTGGCCCCACAAGAACTCAGAGCATTCAAGGAGAAAGCTACTTCATGCTGTTTATAGATGATTATTCTAGAATGACTCGGGTTACTTTTCTCAAAGAAAAATCTGAAGTATTTGAAAAATTTAAAGATTTCAAAGAAATGATTGAAAATGAGACTGACAAGAGAATCAAATGCTTAAGATCATACAAAGGAGGATATTTCACTTCAAATGAATTTGTGGAATACTGTGAGCAACAAGGAATAAAAAGAGAATATTCAGCAGCAAGAACTCAACAAAATGGAGTAGTTGAAAGGAAAAACAGAACTATTGAAAATATGGCTAGAGCTATGTTAAATGAGTTGAAAATTTCAGATGGCTTTTGGAAAGATGCAGTTAGTACATTAGTCTACATTATCACCAGGGCCCAACTTAGAGTAAATCATCATAAAACTCCTTATGAGTTATGGAAAGGAAGACCAGCTACAGTAAAATACTTCAAAGTGTTTGGGAGTAAGTGCTTCATCAGAATGGAAGATCAGAATTTGGGTAAATTCGATCCTAGGTGTGATGAGGGAATATTTCTTGGATATTCCAGTAGAAGCAAGGCCTACAGATGCTTCAACAAAAGAATGCATACAGTCATAGAGAGCATAATGTAACAGTTGATGAAAAAATAGGGATAAGAGAACCATTCAAGGAAATCAGTGATGAAATTTGTCAAGAAGAATTCAAAGAGGTTTCAGATGAAGAAGAGGAAAGACAACAACTGCTTCCCAAAACTCCTTCACGATATGTTCAGAAACATCATCCCAAATATTTGATCATTGGTGATCCAAACAATAGGAAAACAAGAAGAAGAGTCATTCCTTCACACGATTCTACAAATGTTTCATTATTATCTCAGATTGAGCCAAAAGATTTCAGTGAAGCATGTGTAGATAAATTTTGGGTAAAAGCAATGGATGAAGAGCTAAATCAAATAGAGAAAAGTGAAACTTGGGAATTGGTTCCAAGACCTAAGGACAAGAATGTCATTGGCACAAAATGGATATTCAAAAATAAACTCAATGAGGATGGAAATATTGTCAGAAACAAAGCTAGGTTAGTCTGCAAAGGTTATGCTCAAGTAGAAGGTGTTGATTTCAAAGAGATGTTCACTCCTATTGCTCGTCTCGAAGCTATCATAATGTTTTTGGCCCTTTCAAGCTTAAAATATTTCAAGGTATATCAAATGGATGTAAAGTCAACTTTTCTAAATGGATTGTTGGCAGAAGTCTACATAGAACAGCCAGAAGGTGTGTCTCTCTCAGAACAATCAGACTATGTGTGTAAGCTGAAAAAGGCCTTGTATGGGTTAAAGCAAGCACCTAGGGCTTGGTATTCAAGACTTGACAAGTATCTTCATGAGCAAGGCTTCATGAAAGGTGTGGTAGATAGTAATTTGTATAGGTGATGATATGCTGATTATGGTTGTCTATGTTGACGACATTATTTTTGGGGGAAATAATACTCAAATGTGCAAAGATTTTGCTAACACCATGCAGAAGGAATTTGAGTTGTCTATGATTGGAGAGCTGTCATTATTTTTAGGTCTTCAGATTGCTCAATAAAAATATGGTGTATTTCTCTCTCAAGGGAAGTATATCAAAGAAATGTTGAAGAAATTTGGGATGATGGACAGCAAACCAGTATGTACTCCAATGATTACAGGGTGCAAGATGAGTACAGATGATGAATCTCCAGCGACAGATCAAAAGTTGTACAGATCAATGATTGGCAATTTATTATATGTTACAACTACCATACCAGATATCATGCAGGCGGTTGGGTTAGTAGCAATATTTTAGGCAGCTCCAAAATATTCTCATGTTATAGCAGTTAAGAGGATATTCAGATATCTGAAGGGCACTATGGACTTTGGGCTTTGGTATCCTAAAGGTAATGATTTCACCCTCATAGCTTATACAGATGCAGATTGGTTAGGTAGTAGTGATGACAGGAAAAGCACTAGTGGTGGAGCATTCTTTCTGGGAAAGAATTTGGTTTCTTGGCTAATTAAGAAACAACCTTTAGTTTCCTTATCTACTGTGAAGGCTGAATACATAGCAGCAGTGGCTGGGTGTACACAGGTTTTATGGATGAAAACCACCTTGGAGGATTTCAAAGTCAAGCATGAACAACCCATCTCCATACTTTGTGATAATACAAGTGCCATAAGTATTTCCAAAAATCCGGTAATGCACTCAAGGACAAAGCATATTTCCATCAAGTATCACTTTTTAAGGGAGAAAGTGCAAGACAAGCATGTCAAGCTAGAATATGTGTCTACTAAAGAATAGATTGCAGATATCTTCACCAAACCTCTTCCAAGAGATACGTTTGAGTATCTGAGGGAGAAATTGGGAGTTGTACTCCCACCCCAGAATTAATCACCTCATCAGGAGGTGGGGGAGGGACTAAGCTAAGAGGCTCATTCTTAGTCCCAAGCCCCAAAGGTGACCCTTTGCCATTGATGACAAAGGGGGAGAGATATGAGTAAGGGGGAGAGCTTCAAGTGAAGAGGAAAGCTTCAATTCAGGGGGAGAAAAACTTCAAAGAAATATTCTCAGTTGTAGGCACAGTTTCTTAGTTGTTAGCACAGTTGGTTTCAGTTTTGGCTCTTGAGACGTGTTTTCAGTAAAGGTTTGCTATCAATGACAAAGGGGGAGATTATTGGCAATTTTGGGTACCTTTGGTACATTGCATTTGCTCAAGTGAATAAGTTGTCATTGATGTCAAGAAGATTTTGAAGGAATTTGATTTGATGTAAAATAATTTGTTTTGATGAAGGTTACGACATGACAGGTTCAAAAAAAAGCAAGTTGGAAAAGTGTCGTGATATCGCAACATGTCGCATTTTTGTGACTTAAGAAGGAGAGAAATCTTTTTAGAAGTGTCATGATATCATGACATGTCGCATTTTCACGACTTAAGCAAGAGAAAGAAAGTAAGTTAGAAAAGTTTTGCAATATCGTGACATGTCGCAGTTTTGCGACTCAAAGAGGAAAGAGAATGTTCGGAGTCAAAAATGTCATGATTTCATGACATATTGCAAGGAAGGTTGTACAGAAAAAAAAGTGTTGCGATTTCACGACATGTTGTAGGAGAGAGAGTTCAAAAGAAAAAGTGTCATGATTTCGCGACATGTTGCAAGAGAGAGAGTCCGAAAAAAAAAGTGTCATGATTTCATGACATAATGCAGAAGAGAGAGTTCGTAGTGTGAATTGTCGTGATTTCATGACAAGTTTGAAGAGAGAGAAAGTTTCACGAAAAGTGTCACAATTTCATGACATGCTGCAGAGTTCGAAGTTAGAACCATCACGATTTCGTGACATGCTATAGATGAAAATATTCCAAGCAAGAACTTTCGCGATTTCGTGACATGCAACAAAGGAAAGGTTTCGAAGTAAGAAATGTCACGATTTCGTGACATATTGAAAAAAAAGCGTATGGATGCAGAAGATGTCATGATTTCGTGACATGTTCCTTTTTCACGGGTGTAAGGCAGAGAAAAGCACAAGGCAGTGAAAGTGTCACGATTTTGTGACATGTTTCATTTTCGCTAGTGCCTGCAGAGTAGAGTGTACGGAAGTGAAAGGTGTTATGATTTTGTGACATGTCATGTTTTCGCTAGTGCAAGCAGAGAAGAGTGCAAGGAAGCGAAAGTGTCATGATTTTGTGATAGAAACTAAAAGCAGGTCTTCTATAGGAGAAGTGTCATGATTTCGCAACAAAAGCAGAAAGGAGGTCGATGAAGGGAGAAGTGTCGCGATATCGTGACAAAAGCAAAGTTGATGCTGACAAAGAAAAAAGTGTCATGATATCATGACAAGAGCTTACTTAAATTTTACAAAGGCTAAAGTGTCGCGATATCACAACAAAAGCCAAAAGGAAGTGTATGGTTGCAAAAATGTCACGATATTGTGACATGTAATTTCATGGCAAAAGCTACAAAAGAGTTATAGAGGCAGTGAAGCCGACAAAGTTAAATTTGGGCTGACGATGATTAGGGTTTGCATCCGACGTAGTTTAGGGTTGTGTAGCTGACTAAGATCAAGGTTTGATCTTGAAAGTATTAGTATAAAAGGAGGGTTGTTTGGAGAGTTGTGTGTGAATGGATGCAATAGTCGAATGTGTGTTGAAGTGTGCAAGATGTATCCGAAAGAATGCAAGAGCACAGAAGTGGTGAGATGATGTCGAAGCATGTAGAGTGAGCGCAACAGGAAAAGACAAACAAGGACATGTGTGCTAGACCGAAGGACTGTGTTTAGTGCAAATTCGAGGACCAACTTTGGAGGTGATAGAGTTGAGGATAGAGGTCTCCAACCAAAGTAGGGAGGATAGGTGTCTTCTATGGATAGAGTTCCATTTTCTAAGGGTAGCGGAGGCAAAGGTTTTCTAGAGGATCACCAGACAGAGCAAAGCTAGGGGATCGGTGTCTCCTGTGCATTGGTGCCCACAAACTTGAGATTAGGGGATTTGTGTCTCCTTTGGGTTGGTGCCCATAAACATTGTAATCGGGAAAGGTATTCCCAAAATTTGGATTGATAAAATTTAGTGAAAGATTTTATCTATGGATGTAGCCCAACCTTTCTCGGTGAACCACGTTAAAATGGGTCTTCAATGTGTGATGCTTTCTATCTTTATTAATGTTTTGTTGATGCCTCTACTATCTAAAGTTAAAATTGTTAATTGGTTAAGTCTTATATTGTTCACCCCCATCTCAATATAAGCTTGTTTTCTTCAAAAGGGAGGAAGCTAATTGTAACCAAATTTGAAATAAATTAATAAAAGAAGAGGGTTGTTTCATTCCATTTGGGTTCAATTTGTCTATGCTTTCTCCATTTTATGCATTTCTAATTTGTAGCGTCAAGTTTAGTTTCATTCTTGCATCATGTTTGGAGTTTTCCCTTTTTGTTTTCTAGAATCTCGTGCTTTCAGTGGCGATCACGGTGGGAATCTGTCCCCTGATTTTTTGAGATTGAGAAACTGATCAAAAATTTGTGTTTTTGTGCTTACAAGTACCATTTTTTCAAACTCTGACTGTTATTCATCTTTCCTTATGGAAAATACATTACTGTAATTTTTCTAACCCTGAGACAAATTCTATTTCGTCTCAGGCTGGGATGAATTCTGTTCTCTAATTCGTCTCACCCAGGGACGAATTTTTGTCTGTGCAGTTTCAGAGTCGAGGATCAAAAAAATCCTTTAGGTCAGAGAAGAGGTAGGGGTTTTTAACAAGCTTCTATCAAATTTTTGTTTCTATTTTTTTATTTTTAGTTTTTGTATGGCTTAGGGAAAGTTTCCTTTTGTTTGCCTATTTCATTTTTTTGCAAATTAAAATAAACCCCACACACATCACATGGCATTTTTAAACCAAGGAGTTGGTCGTAAGACCCCAGCCCTTGATCAAGACCAACGGTGGGTTCATCACCACCTTGGCTTGAATTTTGCATTCATTTACCTCGATTGTCACTATTGTTAGACGTAAATCCTGATGAAAGCTGACCGAGTTTCGCTGGGGTGATTCCCAGCATGCGAGGATAAGTATTCTATGGTAGGTGTCATAAATAGGACAATCCCCCTTCTGTACTTCCTATGTTCTATGTACCATCTTCTCTCACGTACCTATAGTTTCCCTCTCATAAGTGCGGGTATATAGAGAGGTTGGTATATTGGTTCGATAATGGTATATTGAAGGGGCGACCATTTATGGGAGTCATATGAGCCAACATTCTGCATTTAAACATTCTTTACAAAAACCTAAAAAACAACAACAAAACATACTAAACTAGTTTTAGGACACACTTTCAACCTTTAAACGAGATAATCATCATTTGTGTATGTGTGTGTTATTTTCTGTTTAAGTGTAGCATAAAAAATCATAAAAGAGATAAAAATTTGCTTAGCTTGTGGAAGAGCACCACCATGGTGTATACCCGTAGCCAAGCCCAATCAAGGGAAAAAGCTGCAAAAAGTGTAAAAGGAGTAGGCACAAGTTGCAATATACAGTGCGGGAGCCTTGCGATTCCACACCTGCTAGATACCATGGTCACCCATTGAGGCCAGAGCCTCGAGTAAATGTCAGCAACCTCGACAGAGGGAAGCAACCCATTGAGATCTCAGATCATCATGACCAAGGAAAATACATAAGAGAGACATTCAGGCCTCCTAGGCCCAATATGGTAGACCAAATTAACCTGACAGTCGCCAGACATGCCGCATGCCAAGCCCTGATCACACGACTTGAGAAAGATCAGCAGCAGTTAGAGTGCTTATACCGCCTTAACAAAGAGCGCATTCAGTGCCAAGCAAACGAGCTGCTTTATAACCTACCTAAGAGGGTTCCAACCCCTAGCACCCAAAATGTAGAACCATATGAGAGGCATAATCCCTTGGTGTAGGATAGGTCTCCACGACCTCATCAATTTTTGCCTTCAAGAAGCCATAGACCTGAGAGGGAGGCCACTCCCCAAAACAACGATGGGTACCCTCCACGAGGACCCACTTAGGGTCATAGGTCTTGCCCAGAGACTCCTCAAGAAGTTTATGAGGAGTATGAACAAGAAGTAGAGTGGACTGAAATGCCCTACCAAGGTGGAGGGTCTGCTATCTGGCCACCCCCCCATAGGCCTTCAGTCTACCACAACTCACAATGGGAGAAAACTAAAGAGGAAGAGATTAAATCTTTCGATGCATACAAAGCACTGTTAGAGCATTTGGAGTCTATGGAAACCAAAGCTTATGTGGCCCAAAAGCCCACATTACGCCAACTCTGTAGTCATCTAATGCATCCGTCAGTGCCTGCACCTTCTTACCCCAAAAATTTTAAGTTGCCTCAGTTGGCAGTATTTAAGGGTGAAGAGGATGCTCAAGAGCATGTGACGAGATTCTTGAGCCAATGCTTTGGCATTCAGGATAATGATGCACTGTTGCTAAGGACATTCATAACCACATTCATAGGCCCTGCCTCGGATTGGTTCACCCAGTTGTCGAAGCACAACATCAATAACTTGGATCAATTAGTGGATGCGTTCCTTGAACACTTCACCTTCAACACCAAGAAGAAGGCGTCACTGAGTGACATGGCCAACCTTAGGCAATATGAGGAAGAGACAATGACAGCCTACGAGAATTGGTGGAGGGCTCTGCTTTCTAAGCTACCCTACCTTCCCCATATGTTCAACTTGACACAAATGTTTTCATGAAGTTGTCTGAGATCAATATCTGGGCTATTGCAGCTATACCAATATGCCATCTTAGAAGAAGCTCTGCCGCAAGCCAGAGTTATCGAAGAGATCAAAATACAGGATGGCAAAATTGCCAAACCTAAAAAGAAAGAGTGGAACAAAAACACAAAGACAGGGACTACGCAACAAAAACCTGTTGTGGTTAATCAAGTTGCTATAAATATCCCTAAGCCTACACAAGAAATACAGCCTCAAAAGGCTAATTATCAGGCAGTGCCTCCTAAGAATTATGAAAGAGAAAATAAAAAATAGGAGCAAAATCAGCAACGTCGCCCTAAGCGACAGTACACCCCTTATATGGAGTCAAGGGACTCCCTATTTGACCACTTGTTAGTGGAAAATTTAATCACCCTTCCCGAGATCCAAACCATAGATCCTAACGCTCCCAAGCCTAAGGGATACAAAGAGGATTTGTATTGTAGGTTCCATAGGCGAAGGGGACATGACCTGAATGTATGTTGGAAATTCAAGGGATTGATACAAGACCTGATTGATAATAAAACATTGGCAGTGGACAACCCCATAGTGCCAAACAATCATCAGATGGGGGTTTTCAAGGACCCCTTGCCTACCCATGATTCACAGGCAAAACCCCTTAAGGTCAATGAGGTGCAACAACATTTCCCCATGCAAGGGTATGTGGGAATGATAAGCATAGTGATCAAGAACAATAAATACCTAGGAGTTGCACCCGAGGTAGCCACAAGAGAGGTTCCTTCGACGTCACAACCTCAACAACACCCTATGCAGTTACCTCCACCTAGATCCGAGGTCACGATACGGACCAAACTCACACAAAGTTTGCTGACCACATCGGCTAGGCTTTCCATATATGAGCTTATACAACAATCAACACTCCATCGGGAAGCTCTCATAGAAATTTTGAAATCCATCGAGTTATAGCCTCACGAAGCGAATTCCTTCAATAACTTCATGGGACATGTAAAATGATGTACGGAGCCAGTCATTACCTTTTGAAAAGATGAATTTAAATCAGTATCTGATGACATGGCAGATCCACCCCTACACGTTATCACACAGGTCAATGGGATGCCATACAAGAGGGTGTTGGTAGACACTGGCTCATCTAGTAACATCATTACTACAACAACATTAAAATATCTAAAGTTTCTAGCCTCTCACATCACGGCTTCCACATACACATTGCGAGCATTCAATGATGCGATATGCTCGACAGTCAGCACAATTGTTCTACCCATTCAGGTAGGACAAAAGATGATATCTACATTGTGCCATGTTTTGGAAGGTGAGATGGCGTATAACATATTGCTAGGGTGGCCATGGATTAGGGACATGAAGTGTGTCCCTTTGATAGCTCACTAGTGTTTGAATTATGCATTTGAAGGAGAAGTACATGTAGTCTCTATGGAATTAGAACCCTTCAAATATTGCAATGTGATGCAATTGATGCCATAATCGACCCTCCCATCGACGCACTTGGATTTTCAGTTAAATCCATCTAGATAGGGTCTTATGCCGCGAGCACCACTGGTGACTAATCCATCAAAACCCTAGTCGGGTGCATCTTCATCGTCCGCTCCTTCACTACCAATGCCACCTATCATAGCTAAACAGAAGGACAAAGGGAAACAAATCTTGGAAGAGGCTCAACCCCTAGAAGAGGCGCTGCCAAAAATATCAACCATATCAATCGAAGAGATACCTAGCACAATGGAAGCTGAGGCTCCTAATCCACCCAACATGGAATGGACTCAGGAAGGCCTTCCATTCCCTCCCTTTCAATTGCCAACAATTACTGTTGAAATGTCCAGTACAGGCCTGGAGGAGTATCTAGTGCAGAATGTTGTAGCAACGCCTATGCTAGATTCAGTGCAAGACATGGGGAGACCTCACATCCCCATCGGGACAGTTGTTCCTTTAGGCTACCCATCGAATCAAACCAATTTTGTGTATGGGGGCCTTGATCATGGTGCTGAACCATGCATGCAAAAGGATGAGGATGAAGAGCATTTTGTAGAAAATGTCAACTACCTATCTAACTCGGACTTCGCTTTGAGATATCTTGGCCAATGCAATTGGCACAGATACGGGCTAGGTAGGTATGAGCAAGGAGTGTGTGTCCTTTTCCAGCCAAGATACCAAATGCCCTATGACAAGTCGGGAGTAGGGTTCAACCACCCCCTGCCCTTAGACATCTTGGTGGAAAATATGTAAGGCCTAGGAATAGGCAACAAGGGTGGATTGGCATCAGATCATTATGCCAACTCGAACACAACATATACATTGGGAGATTATCTCCCATAGTCAACAACCACCCTTGGTAATAGCAATAACCCTTCTCCTTTGATAGAGAGAGGTGAAAGTTTGGGGACTCACTTTCAAGGAAAGCATAAGCAGTGTCTAGAAAGATCTTCAAAGGGTGAATCAGAATATGAACTAGTGTCATCTGATCCCTTTGAATCCGATAGTGATCACTTACAGGAGATTCCTATGAATAACTATCAAGATATCTTTTTGCATCTATTCCCTCTAGAGGTTCCAATTGAGCCAGTGCTGCGTCAAGAGAACCAAGTCCCCCCACCAAGTGTGGAAAAACCACAATGGGATCGGATTAATTTGCTAAAATAATATGAGCCTCATATGTCACAAGCAATTGTCGAAGCCAATGAGGGTTTTTGGATCTTCGATAGTAATTCGAAAGGTGAAACTGAGATGGCCTATCTCAACCACATGCAACAAATGCAACAACGACACTCCTTGAGGATTAATGACATATTTGCACAGATGGTCATAGTGCCAGGGCATGAGTGGTACATAGACCCAGCAGGGTGGGATCAAGTGTTGGATCCGCTACTTTGGATACATGAAGAGCACCTTCCACTTTGAGACCCTAGGGTGATATCAGTGCCAAGGGCAGACCCTATCCTATTATTAGCACATAGGGCTGATCCATTCATGCCAGTACCTACAGAACTAGATCTAGAGCATAGAGAACATCTAGAATGTTTGAGTCATCACACCCATGGTAATGGAGATCAAATTCATTTCCTCCACATGATCTCCATTGATTTGATCGCACCCATCTGCAATCTAAAATATCCAGCACGGTCATTGCATCTAGACATAGATGCCATCGACTGGGATTGTATCAATTCACCTCTCTCCCCATTAGAGTACTGGCCTTTTGATAAAATGCCTCATTTTACCCTAGGGACAACTCAAGATATCTTTTAGGCTGAAGAGGAACCCGAGGTTCCCAATGCAGATTTAAATTCAGCTAATGATATCCATTTGATCCCAACTCCACATCAGTTGGAGGATGGATCCCACATATCGATCGAGGAGATGACTGACGTAGACATCGACTTAGATCCAATGAATCCATAGATTATCAAGCTAGGGGTAAGCTTATCCCCCGAAGAGCAAGCCGACTACATTGCCCTTCTCAAAGAGAAGAAGGAGGTTTTTGCATGGTCATATAGAGACATGCCGGGGCTAGATCCATAGCTAGTCACACATAATCTAACGCTTGATTCGACAATCAAGCCAGTTAAGCAAAAACTATGTAAGATGCACCCAACAATGGCCTTGATCATCAAAGACAAATTGCAAAAGCTATTGGATGCACAGTTTGTCATCTGCATGGATTATCTGTGATGGTTGTCCAACATGGTGACCATCAAAAAGCCCGACGGGAGGATTCGTATATGCACTAATTTTTGAGATCTAAACAAAGTGATTCCTAAGGATGATTTCCCATTGCCAAGCATCGACACATTGGTAGACGCTATAGCAGGTCACGAAATGCTATCCCTCATGGATGGTTTCTCGGGATACAATCAGATTTGTATCAATCCTAAGGATCAACTAAAAACGGCATTCACAATGCCTTGGGGGACATTTTGTTATAAGGTCATGCCTTTTGGCCTTAAAAATGCTGGTGCCACCTACCAACGTGCCATGACATACATCTTCCATGATTACATGCATAAAACTTTGGAAGATTACATGGATGATTTTTTGGCCAAGTCTCTTTTGCGCCTAGATCATCTCGATGACTTAAGCAAGATCCTCGATAGCCTCATGGAACATAAAGTCAGACTGAATCCAAAGAAGTGCGTATTTGGCATCACATCTAGAAAAATATTGGGTTTCATAGTCTCAAAGTGAGGCATCGAGGTGGACCCAAACAAATTCAAGGCAATCCTTGAAATGGTTCCCCCAACTACCATTAAGCAGCTTAGAAGTCTGCAGGTAAAGGTCGCATCAATCAAACGCTTCATAGCACAACTATCTAACAAGTTCCGACCCATGAACAAATTATTGCACAAGGGGGTTGCATTTCATTGGGATGACGAGTGCCAATTAGCCTTTGATGACATCAAACAATACTTGGCTTCATTGCCAGTATTGGCACCACCTAGAATAGGAGTGCCATTCTACTTATACATCTCAACTACTGAGGTGGCACTGGGCGCCATGCTAGACTAGAAGAATGAACTTCACAAAGAACAGGCTACTTACTATCTTAGCCACACCCTGGTCAGTTATGAACTTAACTATGCATACGTCGAGAAACTCTACTTGGCAGTGGTGTTTGCTACCAAAAATCTATGCCACTACATGCTGAGCAACACTACGTATGATGAGTCATACTTATCATAGTAGTCACATGGTGAAATGGATCATGTTGTTGACAGAATTTGACATAGAGTTTATCGGACATAAATCCATCAAAGGACAGGTCATAGCCGATCAACTAGCAGAGGCTCCTCTCAAAGATGATCAACTTCTAGTCATAGAACTACCTGATGATGGGATCTTCCATGTCTCAGAATCGCCAGATTTTGATGAGCCTGAGTCACAGGCTGACATAACCCTATTTTTTGATGGTTCTAAATGTGAGCAAGGTGGTGGAATGGGGATAGTATTCTTCACACCGCAGGGTGCTCCAATGCCCCTATAATTTAAATTAAATTTCCCATGCACCAACAATAATGCGGAGTATGAAGCCTTGCTCATAGGTCTTCAGACATCAATCACCATGAACATCAAATGACTAAACATCTTTGGTGATTCGTTGTTAATTGTCAATCAAGTCAAAGGGGTATTCCAATGCAAATGCCCAATTTTGCAGGCTTATAAAGCCCTTGTGGATAAATTCTTGGTGAAACTTGTGTGGTATGACATCGAGGCACTCCCTCGGTCATTGAATTGTTTTGCGGACACAATGGCCTTCTTAGGGTCACTAATCTCGCAAGACCTTTTTGGTGATATGACAACCATTGAAGTCAAAACCCTATCATAATCCATGATGGAGCATGCAAGCTCTGACTTGACGCTAGGAATCCACATGATCTAGATTGAACCATCTTCGGATAAGTTCTCTCGAATCCATAATCGTCTGAAACATGCCAACTGGGGGTTCTTTTTCTCCCCTACTCCCATTAATAGCAACATAACGCTATTCTTACAAGTTCTATCCCACTCAGCGTTTGCTATGGATGAACTTCAAGAGGGATTGGTTGTTCATACCATCGAGGTTTTCAATCAACAGGATTGGTATTTACCCATTAGAGACTACCTCAAGTTAGGTAATCTCCCGCTTGGATTGACGCATGCCACAAAATGAGCATTCAAGTAGAAAGAGACTAAGTATGTCTTGATAGGAGACATTTTGTAGCATCGTAGCTACGAGGGAATCCTCCTTCATTGCTTGGACCAGCAAGAGTCCACTTGGGCAATCGCCCAAGCGCACAATGGTACATGTGGTGGCCACTTTAGTGGTATGGCCATTGCAAAGTGCATTCTTCACATGGGCTATTATTGGCCATATTTAGAGCGAGAATGTTGTACATATGTCAGGAAATCCGTGAAGTGTCAACACCATGCCAATTTGATGCATGTACCTTCCTAGGCCTTGTAGACAGTCTAGTATGCTTGGCCATTTTCATAGTGGGGCTTCGATCTAATTGGAAAGATCTCCCCTGCATCATCAGGCCATCACACATTTATCATAATGGCCATAGAGTATTTCACCAAGTGGGTGGAAGCAGTTTCGCTTACCTCTATGACAGGACCCCGCATTGTGGAGTTCATTTTGCATAACATCATATGTCATTTTGGTATTCCATCAAAAATAGTCTCGAATAATGGGATGCCATTCAAGAACAAATACGTGCGTTCTTTGACCATAAAGTACAAAATTTAGCATAGTTTTCTGACACCCTATTATCCGTATGCAAATGGGCAAGTAGAGGCATCAAACAAAATGCTAGTTGCCATCTTTAAAAAGATGATCACAGACAATCATAAGGATTGGCACATCCAAATCCCACTTGCCCTATGGGCTTATCGCACTAGAATTCGGATGCCCACTGGGGCCACTCCATTTTTGCTTGTGTATGGCTTCGAGGTAGTCATGCCTCTCGAGTTCCATCTTACGTTGCTTGATGAACAATGCGTTAATGCTCTCGAGCATTTATGTATCTATCAAGAGCGACTTAAGAAATCTTACAACATGAAAGTTCACCTGAGGGACTTTTAGGTTGGTGATTTGGTTTTGAAGGAAAACCAACAGAACTCTAGTTTTTTGTCCCACCTAAGGGACAAATTTGTGGCAAATTGGTTAGGTCCATATGTAATTGATAGCAAAATAGGACCCGAGACATACCGACTAGCCTCTCTTGACGAAATTAAGGAAATAGAACCCTTGAACATTAGTCATTTATGACCATTCCATATCTAAGAGAGCCATACCCCAAAATGCTCCAAGGATTCCTATAATCACTTGGTCAATCCCAAAATGCTCCACGGATTCCTAAAATGGCTTGGTCAATCCCAAAATGCTCCAAGGATTCCTATAATCGCTTGGTCAATCCCAAAATGCTCCAAGGATTCCTATAATTGCTTGGTCAAATCCCAAAATGCTCTAAGGATTCCTATGATCGCTTGGTCAATCCCAAAATGCTCTAAGGATTCCTAAAATTTCTTGGTCAGTCACAAAATGCTCCAAGGATTCCCACAATCGCTTGGTCAAAAATAAGAAATTTCAAAATCCAAAAATCATCAAAAAAAAAACAACAAAAATTTGCATCTCATTTCCAAAAGCTCAAATTCATCAATAGAAAGCTCTTCTCGCATCTCATCTTCATATTCACAAAAATCAATCCATAAAAAATAGAAAAATATGTAGCTGCATTAAGCATCACACCCATACATTGCATATTTGTGGTCGTACAGGTCAAACACACCATAGACTGTAATTACTCTGCGAAATCCATCTTGTTCCACATTTTTCCATTTTATAAAACAAACAAAAAAATGCCATTCACTGTTGTTTACCACAATAGAGTCAAGTGGTCTTATAATGTATCAAGAGTTTTCGTCTTTCAGTCGTCATTTTGCTTTCTAGCCACATACTGTACCAAGTCAGACAAATTTTACGAAGGTAGAGTTCTACTTGGATCACGCCTTATTACATAGCATCCCAACACAAATAAAAACACATAAAAATTCCTAAGTTGTGTGAATGAAATATGAAACTTGCAAAGCCATACAGGTCACCATAAGTGAAACGACTATCTTGCTCATCCCCCTATGTGAATGACCCAAAGAATGCTGAGAGTTGGCAAAAGGACAAGCATCCTCCCTACCCAATTTCCCAAGAATCCCAAAGTTCTCAATAGTTGCAAAACATCAAAAATTTGCAAAATTCAAAACACCAAAATTTGATATCCCAGAGTGCATACATCAAAAAGCACATACAATAGTGATTCATATCACTCGAATACAAATCCCTTGCTCAAAATAAAAACAAATAAAAAAAATAAACAGTGATTTTTATCACTACAAAGGAGAAAGTATCCCAATACAATTAAAGAAAATAAGGGAGTCGAACTTGAATCCGTGGAACTCTCAGCGTTCCAACAGGTCATGAGGCAAACCTCAGTACTGGTTTGGTGGATACCCTATCAGTCACTGGCGGTAAACTTCCTGCATGACGATATATCTGTCACATTAACTTGTGTGTAGATCGATGTTTGCATGTGGATGAGCTAGCATATGGTATCCTAGATAGCACTGCAAATTAATTTGACTAAATACAATAAAGGAGTTAGTGGAGCTAATTAGGTGATCCTCAATACAGGTTTGGTTGAAAACCTATCTGGCACTGGCGGTATCCTGACAAATACCACATAAATGAACTCAATTGCACACACAAGGATGTGAAATAACTTGGTCAAAAACAAGTCCGATTCATACCTTGTTCAAAAATCTTGTAAGATAAAGTACAGTCATGGCTAGTGAGTTAAAACCTTCTGAGTCTCAAGAAAACCTTAGCTACATTTCTAAACCAACTGCGCTACTTTTCATCCTTACAATACCATCAAAAAAATACAAAAAACCACATGTATACATACAAAGTCATTTACCACAGCAATCGCCTAAAAACAAAATAACAAAGTCCTAAACAGTCTATGGTGCCCTAACCAACCAACACAAATTCATTTCATCTAGTATATTTTGCATATCACATATAAATAAAAAACATTTGCATTCATCATAACATATGCATCCATAAAAATAAATCAACATGCATACATCCATATTCATCAACCATTATGCATAAGATCAAATCATCACATGTGCATAAACAAAATAAAGTCGGTATATATATATATATATATATATATATATATATATATATATATATATATATATATATATATCATCAAAAAAATGCCCACAGGCTACAAAACTGGTCCTCTAACCCCACAATCATACAAAAAAACCACCCAACCTAAGGCATCAGCCACCATGATCATGCAGGATCGATGCAACGGGAACTACCCCCCGTGGTGTGGGTCCTATGGGACCCCTCGGGGTGGCTACTACTAGCCCCTACATCATGCCTGCTACCACCTCCCTCATCCAATCACCTATGATGAGATGATGTTGACTGCTTAGTACCACTGTCCCTCATTTGGTGTGAAGATCCACCTCCCGAAGGCTCAGGTACCCACCCCCCAAGGTGGATGATCTCCCCCTCAAAATCCATCCAGTGTCGGCACCACTCCGCCTCTCACCGATGGTACATCACGACTACATCATCGTGCTGCACCAACTATGTCCGTAGGAGATCTCTCTCCAAGGTAGTGTCGGTTCCCCCCTCCTATCGGCGATGCGCAACCCATGCGCTCTCCCACTCCACTAGCTAAGCCCGTAGGATATCCCTCTCCTGCAGCGCATCCCCCAGCTCCTCATATCGCCTACACAACTCCACCAACTATGCATTCTTAGCGTGTACCCCAAAATTCATGTCCTTCACCTCTGCATAAGGCATGGGACTCTCTAGAACAACAACCTACTCTGGCTCCCACTGCTCCGTAATGTCCTACATCTCTAACTGATCTGGAGCCCCCAAATCCACATCCTCACCCTCCATCTCCACCATGTTCGCATTCTCCAAAGGAGCTCCCCAATCATCCCTTGGTGCCTTAGCACCCTCCTCACCTGTTGTTGCTGCCTTTACGCCTCCTAGTTGCCCTTCTCCATGCCATCGTCACAGTACCCACCACTGGTCGTACTCAGCGGTAGTCCTGACGTCATCCACATCTAGGACATCGATCACCGCATCTGAATCCTCACCTAATGGCGTGATGACCAGTCGGTCCAAAGTCCTCTCATCCCCCTAGCGTGATAGACCACGGGCTCACCAGGCAACCCCTGGCACACCCCAAACTGTCATGTAACCCAACAATATGAGATGAACTCATGCTCGGTCTTGTGTTTCCCGATCAGCCACCACTCTCTACGTACCCGTCGAAGCCACTCTCCAGCCTTCGGCCAGGCTATACAGTATCGATAAGCATGCTAGACCACCTCCCCTGGAGTGAGCCGAGAGAAGGCATTAGCATAGTTCCCTATGGCACCTTACCACCATCGACTTTGTCCCTGCTCTCCAGACCGTCGCCTAGCTCATCCCCATGCCCGAAGCATCACATCAGTATAGCTTTTTGCTGGTCATGTGACAATGTCCTGATCGATAGTCCATCTATAAAAATCTGTAGAAGCTGATAGATATCTTCCAAGGTCACAGTCATCTCCCTTGTTGGGATATAGAAGGTGTTGGTCTGTGGATCCAAAATATTGATCAGGGCCATCAGATAGGCCTGATCCATGACCATAGGCTCTAGTCGAGCCACCTGCTTGATCCCAAGGCCATCAAGCCACTCCCAGTTAGCCACAGTCAGTGCCCCTCGTGCTTTAGTAAAAGTAGTGGGTACACGGTACCGGATCCTAACAACCTACAAAAGAAAACAAGTCAAAAAAATTAAAATCATGGAAAATAATTGTATAGTAATAACATGAATATACAACATTGCCTACCAATGTACAAAAAAAAAAAAACAAAACATTAAGTCTTAGGGTTTTACGTTTCGTTTATCCTAGGGTTTAGTTATAAGCAAAATAACAATTCTTTACCTAGGTTTTGTGCTACGTTTAGTTGTAAACTAAGTCTTAGTTGTCTTTAGCTCAGTTTTAGGGTTTAAGTTTTAAAATTTTGAAAAACATAATCACAAAAATAATTAAACAAAACACTTGCAATTTTAAAACAAAAATAAACTCTAGGGAGCACTTACTAGTCTCACTTCGACTTTTTTGCTCGATCCAATTTGTGCACTCATGATGTTAGGGAAAATCTCAACAGCACTTCACTTCGCAGAATTAACCTCCTCCTCCCCAGAGCTCCAAATCGCAAGAAAATTCAGATGCAAATGAGCCCAAACCCTAGTTTTGGCATTTAAATAGGTCTTTTGAGCTTAAATTCATCCTCCCCTGGGATGAGTGCTCTAGTTAGCACTCATCCCACCTTGGGACGAATTCTAAGCTGGTATTCGTCCCACCCTAGGACGAATTCAGGGCAAAAATTTCAAAAAACATAAAAAATTGAACAAAAATACACTAAAACAGATAATAAACTTGCCCGATAAGAGTGTTTTTGCATTTGACATCCTGGGCATGCAAAATAGATGTTGGGGTTATAAATTGTCACTATCCTACTCCGTTAGAAGGCTACTTTAACTGGACCACTCCATAGGAGGACGGATCTTCACCAATTTTAGCTCCAAAAAGTGTCGCAAAAAGGGGTTACCAACCACCAAAAACAGGTCTAAATGTCAAAAAAATTGCACATGCTTAATTCTAAACCATCTAAGGGCACACTTGCACAAGTCATATTGGGTCAAGCGACTCATTTTTTCTCTCATGAAGGTCATTCCCTCATCGATTCGTCGCTTGAGGGGGTAGTCACACTTAGTCACCAATCAGCAAACACACACCCAATTAAGGAAAACGGCATGCATTCAAAGAATCATTGACAAAGATAATTACGCTCCTGCTTGGAGCAGTAAACAAGCAATAATCATAATCTGATCAAATCACTTGGCATTTCATGAATCATGAACTCAAGGTTCTCACAGACAAAAGGTTGTGCCCTTTGCCTATTCATGACTAATCAATTTCCAAGATCAAGTAACACCTCACCCAAAAATGTTAACACTTGAATTGAGTGCCTTCGCTCGTCAGAAGCAAGGATTCAAGAATGCATGCCCTTTCCATACTTGGGACATCAAAAGTTGGTTAGGTTACCAAGAAACCCTAATCATTAGTTCTTTGGTTATCTATTTTTGCTTGATGTTGCACCATGCACAGCGCATCCCAAAAAGGGGCATCTGTAGACACCAAAACAACATCAATCCGATTATGTGATTGCAAACACTGATAGCTTTGACACACACAGCCCCCAGGGCAGCCCTCAGAGATTAAATAGTGGTCCTAATCACTTTTGCAGCAATTTTGGAAGGTCAGAAGGCAATTTGGCACATTTAGGCACTTTTCTCAGTATCCATCCCACCCTGGGATGAATTCAATTTGGGATCCGTCTCACCTAGGGACGAATTCTGAATTCGCTTTGGGTCAGGACTAATTCTAGGTTCAACGAGCAAAAAAAAAAATTACACCAAATGGTAGTTGAGGACAATAAATTAATGCCTCCTGCCTTGCATGCGTGTGTAGGTGGGCAGATTGGACGTTAGAGGACTGTCACAAGGGCAGTCATGGAAGCCCAAGTCATGGAGGACTTTCCTCCCTCATGGGAAGGCATGAATACCACATGGCGCTCATACATGTCCCTCCAAAGAGACCCCCTGGGTCCATAAAATGGTGAAATTTCTCACCCAAAAAGGACAAGTGGGAAGCATTTTCAAGCAATGAAGTGCTACCAAATTGATACCACGCTTTCACCTTTTTGATTCACTTCTTCCACATCCTTGATCTATTTTGTGAGAGGTCATTGGGTGGTTATTGGAAGTGTGAATCCGGATCCAAAACCCGATATTTGGCCACATTGATCTACCAATTTGTCGACAACCCATTACAAGAGATTTTGGGTCCATCCTAAGTGGATTGGTGCTGAAATCAGGTTTCAACGGTGGGCGGTCCACCCGGGTGCCCCGCATTGATGTGAGCCTAATCTTCTTCTTAGAATGATTAGGAATTCGTGGTAGATTGTTCTTTTTGTCGCTTGTTTATCTTGCATTTCATTTTATGTTGTTTCAATAGTTTGTAATTTCAATTTCATAAGGCTTTGATCAAATCTTATCATTTTTTGTCGTTTTTGTTGTCCTCACTAACTTGTAGGTAACAACGTCAAATTCCCATTGATGAAGGTCAAATTGGGGAAATACAACCATCTAGGTCTTCCCAAAATGCCCCCAATTAGCTAACCCCTAAGTTTGCAGGTAGTTTGGAGCTCCCAAGATGTGACATTTGGGCAACATCACTTTAGTGTTTTGTCACAGGCAAATTCATCCTACCCCGGGATGAATTACAGTCAAATTCGTCCCACCCAGGAGAAAATTCGAATCGGAAACAAATTTCCCAACTGTTTTGATGGTAGTGGCCCTCTGGTAATGTTCCCTGGTTATTGTCAAATTTGCAAGTTGTTTAGAATCGGTTTATTTACCACTATAATCAATATTTTGCATGCATCTTCCATTTGTTTTTAGAGAACAAACGTTTCATCTTTGCAACAGGTGCTACTAATGATTTTGTTGTTTCTTTGAATGTGGGAGGAGCATCAAATATCAAGGATTCATTCACACCAACGACGACAACACTTTGGCCCGCCCATTTTTGCATGTGGGCACAGGAAAGAGAGATGACTTTCCATTGATGTGACCAAGAGACAAGTTTGATGCTCCTTTCCCCTAAAAAGGGAGGAAGCTAATTGTAACCGAATTTGAAATACATCAATAAAAGAAGAGGGTTGTTTCGTTCCATTTGGGTTCAATTTGTCTATGCTTTCTCCATTTTACGCATTTCTAATTTATAGCATCAAGTTTAGTTTCATTCTTGCATCGTGTTTGGAGTTTTCCCTTTTTTGTTTTCTAGAATCTGGTGCTTTCACCTCTTCCCATATACTTCCATTTATTTTTTAGGTACTAAAAGGTGACAATTACCCTTCATATAGCCATTGATATTACCCTGCATCATACTCAATGGGTAAGATAAAATATTCCATGAACTCCATCTCATGAATTTCTCTTCCAAACCACTACCACTTTAGCTTGGTTGTCTTCATAATACCAACTTTTTTATCTTGTCCTTAATTTACTCTAAGAACTAAACTCCTCCTTATAGAATGCACTCAAAATTCTTTCCACTTTGTCTCATTCAACCACTTTCATCCAACCATAATCAAATTGTATTTTACTAACTTTATCTCTTTGATGACACCTTCTATTGGAGTGATTATATTCTCCACAACTCTCACAAAGAAGTAGGTTCTAAAACCTAGTTTTAATGTGTTTAATTATTCTCCACTAACTACAACAACCAATTCTAGGAGCTTAATCCTTTGTATTTTTTTATTTTCTCACAATTCTAGTCTCACTACTTCCTATTTGACATGTATACCCAAGGCCATCATTCCCTATCTTTACTATTAACATTATGGAAATTTTTGCACCTTTTCAATATCTCCTCAATCCTTTGTCATTATATACTATTTTTTTATTATCTTGGATCCAATACCCTTAGTGTACCTTTCAAAGCTTCCAATATCTTAATCCCCACTCTATTCTTAAATAATTTGGCCTTCACCACAACCATAAAAGACATGATGACGTTCGCCCTCATCTGTTGTATCTATACCTTTTCTTTTCTCTTTCTTATTCTCCTTATCTACTATAAGAATCACTACATCATCATTTTCATCATCAATACCACTGGTGACCTGAACCATCGACCTCTTCTCCATGCTTATTCTCTTGCATGTATTCACATTTACCTCAACATATTTCACAACTTCTTTCAAAACTAACTTTACTCACTTCAACTTGGTCTCATAACCCTTTAAGAGTTGTTTATCTATATTCAGGTACATTGTAGGACTATTTTCCACATTATCCCATTTTCCTTTAATGGAATTAATTTGTACTTCTTACCATATTTCTCAATAGTATAGGTGTTCATCCTATTATCATGCACTTCCTTTTTATGAAGTTTCCATGGCATTCCTAATAAAGCATGACAAGCATCTATAGGCATAATATGACATATTATGTCATCCTTGTAAGAACAAATTTTAAATCTTACCATGCATTATTTAGTTACCAAAATTTGATGTACCCTTTACAACCATTATACTCTATATGGATTTAGGTGTTCAATTCTCCTCAACCTAAGATTTTCTTCCATTTTTGTAGACACTAAATTATCTGTACTTCCACTATCCACACTCACCTTACAACATTTACTCTCTAATTTATAAATTATCCAAAATAACTACCTTCTTTTGTTAGGTTCATGCACCTCCTTTTATGGCTTTAACAATACTCTCTCCATCATAAGGGCGTATCTATGTACTTTGGTAAAGTAATATTTTGTTCATCTACTTGTGTAATCTGATTATGAGATTCCTTTACATGCCTACTAATTTTGTGTGCTTGACAACACTCATAAGATCTATGTCATTCTTCCTAGAACTTATAACACTTACCAACAAAACGACCTTCTCTACGTCTACAAAATGTACCTCGTTCTCTTGATGATTCACCCTTTTCTCAAGTACTTTGATTGAAAACAATTTGAGAAGCTAGCTTCTTATTCTTACATATTCTACCCTCTACCACTATTTGATTGATATCTTCCTCTAGAATTATTTTATGGCTTATGGGATAACTTTTCTTCCACCTTGAGCACATATTGATATACCTCCTAGAATATTCTAATTTGAAGCATATTAATTTCATATTAAAAGGATAACCATAGTCCATTTATGTATCTCAAAACTTTATCCTCATCATATTCAATGTGACCAACTTTTATGATCAATTTATAGAATTATTTAATATACTCTTTCACTCCTAGCTCCTTATTAAGGTTTTGAAGCCTTATGAACAACCCTATTGATTAATCCAATGGAATAAATTTGAACTTCTATTTGGTAACCATTTCTTCCCATTTCTTAATCCTTTATTTTATTTTTCTTTCTCTTTTTGTTTGGACATGATCCCACCATAAGGATGCATACATTTTATTTTTTATATAGGTAAAATTCACCTTCTTGGGGTCTTCTATTTGTTAGAATTTAAACAATAATAGATATGCAAAGTATTACACAAGAGATGAAGAGAAGAGTGGAACTGATTGATTTATCTCTAGGATCAACTATGTATAAATAGCAGAGTTGATCATTGAGAGCCATTAGATTACAACAACTCATCAAACCTGATGAAGACACCACTGAGAGTACTCTTGACACATGGAGGAGTGGAAACTCAAGTGTGTATCCTAGTGAACTTAAGAGAATATTTACTTATTCTAACACCCCCCTTAAGTGATACTAGGAGAGATCTTTACAAATGAGTCCCAAAAATGAGGCCTGATTAGGTACTCATGTACAACATGGATAGTTGGTGGAAAAAACCCCTATGGGAAAAAACCAACTATCACCCCTTTGTTTTGAAATGTTGGTAAAAAACCCAGTGGGAAAAGCCACCAATCAAAAGCAAAGAAGTATGAAAGAGGCTTATCTTCGGATGGTGAAGATTTTACTCTTTAAAAAATAAAAGATGAGTCCCAAAAATAAGGCCTAATTAGGTACTCATGTACAATATAGATAGTTGGTGGAAAAAACCCCTGTGGGGAAAAACCAACTATCACCCCTTTTTTTGAAGTGATGGTAAAAACCCAGTGGGAAAAGCCATCAATCAAAAGAAAAGAAGTATGAAAGAGGATTTTATTCGGATGGTGAATATTTTCCTCTTAAATAAAATATGAGTCCCAACAAGGCCTGATTAGGTACTCATGTATAACAATTTATGAGAGGTGGAAGACCTCTTTGTCAATGTAGCTGTAATACTCCAAGTTTTTCTTGCAACTGAAGGTAACACGGAGAAGAAATTGACTTGGTGAAGATGTCTACAATTTATGCCTTAGTTGGAATATATTCCAAGTGTATGTCCTCGCTTTGAATATGTTGCCGAATGAAGTGCTTCTAAGAATAATAAGAAGAATGAGAGATAGGTGAAAAAACTCTATGCACCAAGATACTTTAACACCCCCCTTAAGTGATAGTAGGGGTAAGTGAAAAAGGAATAAAAAATATGTGGTATACCTACATAAGATGAGTCATGACACCAAGGTTTGATAAGGTACTCATGTACAATAGAGATGGCATAGCCACAAAGATGAGTCTCTAAAGCAAGGCCTAATAAGATACTTATTTATAACATGTGATCAAAAGAATAAATATCTTTAAATAAAAGTCTCCTAAATCCAAAGTGAATATAGGATGGAGATAGAACCACAAACAATTGCATGGGTAGTCCAAAAATGACTCCACAAGCATGAGTATGTGGTTTCCACCTATATGAGTACAATGGGCTGATAAATAGGTCCAAACTTTGTGGACAAATAGTAAAATTAGGGCAATGGTAGATATTTTCAAGGGGAAACCACCTGCTAGAATAGAAGAATAAGGAATATGTGCATGGAGGATTGAGAGGAAGGAATATGTCCTCTTCAACCCCCTCTTTAGGATAAATTCCATTAAGAATCTTGCAATGGACCCATTAGATGTCTCAAAAAATTAGAGACTTATTGCAAAAAAGAATTCATACTCCCAAACTGGTGCTCGTGAACCATGAAATCAAAGTGTCTCACAAAAATAATGTGAAGATAGGATGGATAAAGAACCACAAAAACTATAAGGGATGTCCAAATTGACTCCGCAAGCATAAGTAGTGGTATCCACATGTATGACACAATGGGTTGAATAACAAGGTCCAAAAAATGGACAACCAATAAAACAAGGGCACCAATGCTGGGAGTGTCGGGTTCAATCGAGAGTGCACTCCATGATACAATAATTTTCAAATTTAAAAACATCATTGAAAATAGTCTTGAAACTAATAAATGGACACCACCATTGTGTTCATCTTAGAAAAACCTTTTCGACTAAAAAAACCCTTCATTAACTTCAAATGAGAAATTGAAGTGAAAATGAGAGATTTGGTTGACCAAAAAAAAAATTTAGTTTTAATAATATATATATTTTTTAGTTAATGTTTATAGGAATTGCCAATGTAAAGATCCTATAAAATAATAAAATAAAAAATATATTTGTTTTGATATAAATGAAGTTATTGAATATCTTCTTATACTTTTTAGAGATTTTATAAACAATATGTACCTCTAAAAATACAACTAGAAGAATACACCCTCCCTAAAAGAAAAACCAAAAAAGGAATTTAATTATTAGGTTAAAAATGATGCTTTTCTCTTAGCCCTTTGAAAGAGAAAGAGATTTAAAATTTTGGGTTCCCATGAGTGAAAGTTATGAGGGGTGAGGGGCTCAATTGAATTCATCTTAACACAAGAGAGAGATTGAAGTTTTAAATTACCAATACTCCCCCCTTAAAACTTCAATTATGGAAAATTTTAGGTTTATGAATTTTTTGAAAAAGTTATTTAAACTTTTATATATATTTATAACCTTTTTTAAAAAATGTAAGATTAATTTAAAATAGATTTAATCAATAACACCCTTAGAGAATAAGAAAAGGTGAAAAAATCTCTTTCTTTAAAATAGTTATTTCAAATATATTAATAAACTAAATGATAAGAAAGAGTAAAAAAATAATTTCAAAGGAAAAAAGTAACTTCTTGTGTAAAATTATTATTTTAACAATAACAATTAATTTAGAAGATGTTATAAGGAAGATAGCTTTTCTCAAATTTTGATAAACAAGATAGGTGAGAAGTTTTCCAAAGAAAATTGTTGTTAAGAAAATATATGTCAGGCCTTTATACCAAGTTTCCAAAAAACCTGCCCTTACGTGAGGGAGACTATAAGTTTTTAGGAGCTTGATACATGGAACGTAGATAAAATATATTTGAGTGAAATGGTGTATCAAAGTAATTTTAAAAGATATGATTTTAAAAAATTATAAATTACTTTGAAAGAAAAGTAGATATCTTGATAAACTATTTTTAAAGGTTAACAAAAAATAAAAAGATTATCTTAAAATGAAATATTCTCTAAAATAATCTAATATTTTAAATTTTCTTATGTTTTAAATTTTAAATAAAAAACAAATATTAGTTATCTAATTTTGAAAGGATAATTTGAAAGATATTAAGCAAAGAAAAGAACACCCCCCTTCTTTCACTTAAGAGTGCAAAAAAATGCACTAAAGAACCCCCCAAAAGGATTATTTTATTATAGTAAATACAATATTTGTCTATGCTGTTGTTGTGGAGACCCAAAATAAATATGAGGTCTGCCAAAATAACATAGACAAAGGAGATGAATTACGATGATTTGACAAAATTGGAGCTCGAAAAGAAAATCAAAATTAAAAAAAATACACTAATTTTTTCATGAAACAGCCAGAGGCGGAGATAGAAACCACCGAAGTGTCTGACGAGCAACTCTCCCACTAACGTGCTTCTTCATATCCCAACATCGGCGAATGAGCAAAACATTAACACTGCAAAAAATATATTAGATTTTCCTGTATTGAAATCACGAATTCTGCTGAAGTCAATAGATAATAATTTAAGCAGAGAAATATGATTTAAAGTAAACCAAAATATTAAAATATTGAATATGGCAGAGAGAATATATTAGTAACAGGTCCGCGTTTTCGAGAGACTTGTAGAAACTAATGAAACAAATGAACTTTAAGCATTATTAAAAAACTTTTTTTTAAAAGGAAGAAATAATTTTAATATGTTGGTTCTTAAAATCTGCAGAAAATGTTAGATGCAGAATATATAAAACAAAATGAATGGTCTTAATAAACCTGCAGAATACGTAAGGAACACCAAAAAAAATTGTTATGTTGTTGCAGAATACGTTAGATGCAGAATATATAAAACGAAATTAATATATCTATTAAACCGAGCAATCATCCTTGTAGCACCACTAAGAATCAGGATAAAAGGAGATTCCTCTAAAGTCCAATACCGATGGATGTTTCCATGAAGCACTACAGAAATTTAGATAATATATTCTTCGATTTGTAAAGGAAATTAATATAAATTTTTTTGATATGGCAGAGAAAAATATCAAGAACCCTGCAGAAAACTTATGGATATTTAAGCATATAAAACTTTTGAAAAATAAGAAATTTATAACTTCAATATGCTGCCTTGGAAGCCTGCAAAATACGTTAGTGCAGAATAAATTGAAATCAATGTATTGGAATTTGTTTTGAAAACTAGAAGAAGCCTGCAAAATACGTTAGTGCAGAATATTAAAATGAAATCCAAATGGGTATTTTTGAAAACCAGATAAATATTAATGCCCCAAATCGAAAATCCAAAAAATTTTAAATTCAAAAAATGTTTTGGAGAAATATTCAAAACTTCGAAATGCCTACAAAGGCTCTCAAGCGCTTGGTTCGAGCCCCACATTGGGTGCCACACTTGGGAAACCTGCAGAGTAAATCTAAAACCAAGAGAACTCTTCACAACCACTTCAAATAATAATAAAAAAATATTGAACGCAATAAGTTGTTTGAAATGATTTTAGGGAAGAGTATATATAAATACCATTGAGGAGTGCACAACAAAGCAGAGTGACCCTTAGATTTCTTAGAGTGCACCAAGATAAAAAGACGTTGCAATGGGCCAAACGTTCATTGAGTTGACTAAGAGTGCCAACGATGTTGCAACGGGCCAAACGTCTTTTCGAGTTGACTAAGAGTGCCAACGATGAAGGCACCAGAAATGAAGAGTTATACTTAAAAGGTAAACTCAAAAAAGGAATCCTTTACATAACACTTTGAGTTAATCGGAGTTTCACTTTTAAACAAGCCAAAAATAAATGATTTAACCGAGTGTTAGAGGTACATGAATACGTTGAGGAATAAAAAAAAAAAAAAAAGAGGGGCTATTTTCCTTTGAAAAAGAAGGGCAAGAATCCTGCACCTTCACAGAGGGTAAAATAGCTAAATTTTCTTAAACGTTATCCTTCAACATGCATTCAAAATAGAAATGAAAGAATATGCAACATAAAAAAAATATGCTGATAAAAAAATAACAATGGATAAAAGTAGACTAATGCAAACTTTGAAGTTAGATAGCCAAAAAAAATCCAAAGTAAATGAATCAGATCCTAGAACCTTTAAGAGAGAATACTAGCAAAATATATCCTGCTCTGATACCATGTTAGAATTTACACAATAATAGATATGCAATGTCTTACACAAGAGATGAAGAGAAGAGTGGAACTGATTGCTTTATCTCTAGGATCAACTCTGTATAAATAGTAGAGCTTTTCATTAAGAGTTGTTGAATTACAAAAACTCATCAAAACTTATGAATACACCACTGAGAGTACTCCTGACACATGGAGGAGTGGAAAATCAAGTGTGTATCCTAGTGAAATTAAGAGAATATTCACTTATTCTAACACTATTGATTTAAAATCAAAATATTTCTCCATCGTCATGATTCAATAAATTAGTTCCTTAGGTTTTAAACTTCTATTACATGATAGTGTCTATATTTTATCTCATATCCTTATTAGAAGTTCCCAAATTAATATTTCTTGTGGATATCCTTCTTGTCCATCTTTGTGATCTCTTTATTAGTCTACTTCCCCCTCTACACTATCACTTACATCTTCTACTTTAACACCCCTCCTTCACAAAGTTTCAAGTGTATCTAATCAAGATATGGTTCCTCTATAACAACCCACCAAACAAAACCAAGAGATATTTTTTTCAATTAAGGTTCACAAAGAAGTCCCAATATACTCCAATATTTATAAGGTATAACCATATTTTGAGTTAATGTTACTGCAAATTATTTTCAAATGGATAGGAGTGGCCAACATCCTATATTTCTAGGGTTCACCTTTCTAGAACTCATCATTTAACAAGGACAACAATAGTGGTCCCCCATATTTCCCATATCCTTATTGATATACAAAAACTTGAAATAAATATGGGGATTTTTCTTTAAATCCCATAATATTTAAAGGAAGACACTTATTCCCCAACCCTACATACATTCATCTATATAGAATTATTCTTGTGTAATGCATTAGTGCTTAGTTACCACACCTTCATGGGTTAAATAAGGCCATTACCACTCACTTGATAATGAACATGATAACCTGATCCTCATCATTCAAGGTGCCACAACTATATTGATGTGATTTATTTCCCAAGACCTCATCATTATAGGAACACATAAGCCTCATCATTCAAGGTGTACTATTTACAATTATCTAGTTATTTCATCACTACAATTCCTTTTAGATAAACATACACCTAGATATTGCATCACCACAAATCCTTCTAGGATTGGGTAATCTTATTGACTCAAGGGTTATAATATGGTATTAAGTTTCATATATACCCTTCCCATAAACCCAAGAATCATATAATAATTAAACCTTAACATCTCTCCCATAAAGCAATAAAGTGCTATGCTTAACATGCTTAATTATAATAATATTGCTAAAATTTTAACTTAAACACTTCTATTTTAAGGATGAGTTGTTCCCTCAAGACCTCGAAAAATATTGAATACCTCAGAAATAGAGATCACTGATTCAACCTTCAAATAAGGTTGGATCCTTTGTGTGTAGCTAATATAACTAAAATGTAAGTTATAGACTAAATTAAAAAATGTAAGAAGGTTAGAAGACTAAGCTAAAAGTGGTGCAAGTTTAGCAACATCAAGAGATATAGTAAAAATATTCTTACAATCCAAACATAGAATAAACTACCTAACAAACCAACTTACTTTCCTTATGCTTTTAAACAATTAATATTATTAAAATTTGAGCATTATTAAGCCATTCCAAAACTAGAACAATAAATCCAAGGAGAAATCTAGAAATTAGAATAACTATAATAGAATTATTCATTCATAGCTTTAAAAGAAATTATTAATGACTTAGTGAGACATGCATACATATTTTGTAAAAGAATTGAGCAAGAGGTCAGAACACTATCTAATCTTCATTCAAAATATATACCCTCAATCCTACAACTAAGCCAATTGTAAACACTAGAGATCCAATCATTATAATGGCTTACATTCTAGTATATATATATTTACAAATTCAATTAGATATTCTATCATTATAACTAAGAGAGTGGATTGCAGGTCTGATAGACTACTATAACCTGTATGTTTCTCCTTTAGTTTATTCTATTGCAACTGATTTAGAATTATGGCATTTATGTAGCTTTCTCTTGTTCTATCCCATAGAGTAGTGCCTATTTTATCTTCATCTAGTGGACTAGATCTTCTAACATATTCATTCTACTTTATCTATCCCACTACTTCCTTAGTTTTAGTAGTACAAGTGCTAGTCAGAAGAGCTTTGGTTATTTGGATATTCTAACAATAGATTTACTTATCAAAAGAACATTTGGGTAGTTTAGTATACATTTCAAGCTCCTCTTTATATTTGATGTCCCTTTCAACTCTACCTATTGCATCACTAAGCATTGAGTATTTTATTTATCTGTGCTTGATTTTTGTGTGGCTTATGCTGACGTCAGCATTCAAAATGTCTAGTGATCCTTTGATACTTTAGCTTGGTGTAGTGCATTACCAGATGATAGGTGTCAGATGCAGTTTATGCCTTTTGTTAATATATTCTTTTATTGTGTTAGATTTTTATGATACACTTGCTAACATAAGCACTCAAAAGCATCCAATATTGTATAACTAAGGGTTATCATACTCTAAAATTTTTGCTATTATGGTAGATGTAGACTTTCATACTTACATAAAATTCTTGTTTTAAGGTGTTGGTTTATTTTTCATATTATGTCAAACTTTTTATGTTTCCCTACTACATCATAATCATTGTCTACCCAACATGTTGCATTCCTTTGCATTTTGTCTCAATGCCAACTGTCAAACTTGTATTATCCTTTGGTTGACATTAAATGTCTTGCCAAATTCCTATACTTAGCCAAAATTCTAGTTTGGACTTTCTTGACTTCAGTTTCCAAGTATCAAATAATCTTATGATATTTGTTGATGTCATTACCATAGAGTTTTTGGGAGTTTTCTTAAACTTAGCAAAATTCTACATTGTATCTTCTTACCTTGTCTTTCTATGATCCAACGACTATCTTAGATGTCTAGTAGCTTGCCTTAGCAAAACTAGTGAGGTGTTTTATGGATAAAATTCATTCTCCCTTAGAAAATATGGATGCAGATGAATAATTGTACCCATGCACCTCTTCATGGATATGAACATTACCAAAAGCACTCTTGACATCCATTTGTTGAATCTTCCAACCAAATTAAAATGCTAATGTATAAAGTATATGAATTGTTGTAATATTTTTTATGGGTGCAAATGTCTCTTTATAGTCAATTATTTCTTTTGTGCACAACACTTTGTAATGATCCATGTCTTATATTTTTAAATGAAAACATATTCATTATATTTGATTCTAAATATACAAATGTAGCCTATGGGATTATTTTCTTTTGGAATATCAATAAGATCCCATATATTTGTTTTAATTAGAGATTTATGATGAGCATACAAAGCTTATTTCTCTTAAGGTGAGATATGTGCATTCTCTATTAATGTTGGTTTTGAATTATCTATCACTAAAAAAGTAAAACCCATATTTACTTCCACGCATGCCATATTATGAGTACATGATTGTGTGGAAGTGAGATCAAGAGGTGCATCATGTTTAGCATATTTAACGGTATTAGCAAGCCATTTTGGAGTTTTTCATGGTTGTGAATGAGTAGCTACTATAGGTTCATCAAAAACTATTGAAACATCTTCATTAACTTCCTCATTTAAATCCATACTCACAATTTGAGATATGGCATATTTAGACTCCTTAGAATCCTTAGTATTTGATTTAGTTTTAAATTCTCCATCAAATATCATATATCGTCTTATATACAATTTCTTAGTCAGTAGATCTATCATTTGATATATTTTTGACTCATCATAATACCCAAGAAATAAGCATGTTAAGGTTCTTGCATACATCTTGGTACTCGTTTACTTTGGTACATGCATGTATGATTTGCTTCCAATGACTCTAATATGTGTGATTGAAGGTTTCATCTCAATGTAGGCTTATTTAGTCACTATGTAGTGCCTTTGTGCATGCTTCATTTAGAAGATAAAATATAGGAGAGATAACTTCAATACAATATTACTTCTCTAGATTGGCTCCTGTGAGCATGCAGTAAGTCTTTTACATGATGGAATGGTTTTCTTATTTAGAAATTCTATTTTTTTTGTGGTTTTTATGCTATAGTGAGTTGTTTTTTGATAGCATTATATGCAAGAAACCTTAAAAAAATCATTATATGTATATCCCCCACTAATTTGAGTAAATAATTTGAATTAAATATCTAGTTTCTATTACTACAAACTACTTGAAGTGATAGAATTACTTGAGCATATCAGGCTTTAGTTGCAAAAGTACACCTACATCCTCCATGAGTAGTCATTTAAATTGGATAAAATGGGTCACATAGATTAATTTATATTACATCCAAGGGTCATTGAGATCTATGAGGTATCAAATTAAATGATACTTAGTGTTTCTCTCCTCCTAAACAATCAGAGAATATTGGTAATATGGTTAAAAGGTTGGGTAGACCTAACACCATTTTATGCCTCCTCAATTGGACTTAAGTATATTGAATTAACATTATCATATCTCCTATATTTAAGGGAGGTAAAATCTACCCAGGTGTTGTAGTTGAGTTGGAGAGGAGAGGGCAATCCTCCAAGGGAGGTCCCAGGTCCAAATCTCCACCCTACCAAAAAGCTGAATTGGGTATCCAAAATCCAATTGACAATGTTGGTGCGGGCAGGGTCAGGTGTGACTCTCGGGTAACTTTGACAGTGTAGAAACCCTTGTTCATGGTATCTCAAACCAAAGCGGCCCCGCAAGGGGTTTTTCACTTAAAAAAAAGTGAGGTAAAATCTATTGTTGCCATTGACAATGAGATATTATGAGAATATAGGACATTTAGTGTAAAAAGACAATTTTTATATTAGTTATTTGCAACATTCTATGATTAAATACTTCTTGTGGTTATTAAAAACTATAAATTCAATCACTATGTTGTGATCCAACTATTTAGGATAGACAACAAGTTATTTTCTAATCCTAGTACATGTAGTGCCTTTTTTATTGTGCACATTTTCCAAGAACTTTGAACGAAAAATATCCCAATCCTTTAACATGACATATTTTTGTCATTGGTAATAGTAACTAGTTTCCCATATTTAGCTTCTATGGAGTCAAACCATACTTTTTCCTCTATCTTGTTCTTGATAGCACCTGAATCAATGTATCAAACATCATCCTTTGATCATGTCATGCCTTGGATATTATCAACTTATGTGCTTGTTCAAAGTCTAAATCTTATTATTCAAGCACAACATACCCTTGTTGATTCTTCTAGTTGGAATGTGGTCTTTTTATTGTCTTTTTTTAAGTGGTTTTTGCACTCAATCTCCTTGATTCATTGAGTTATATCAAATAAAATTTATAGCATGTCCTTATTTATCATATGTGTTAATATTTATTTTATTTTTGAGGTTGATTATATGATTATAATGGGGGAGGACCCTTTTATATGTTATTTTTCTATATATATTAGAGATGAGCACATTGTTTGATAATTGATCGCTCAAATTGTTAGTTGTTTCTTCTTATTGTAACATTCACCAACTCATCAAAGGACACCTTCCTATTTGAATCTTGCAAGAAAGTTATCAACATTCAAAATGAATATGGTAGATCTTTAAGTATGATTAGTACTAAAAGCTTATATTTCATGATTTCTCCCATGGAATTCAATATATATTTCAATTCTATAACTTGTCAAATAAAATTATTGTAAGTTACATCATGCCTTTTCAAAAAAAAAAAAAACTTTTTTTATAAATTACAATAATACAACTTTCTCAATTTTAGGATTTATTGTAAGTTCATGATGTAACTTACAATAATACAATTATTGCTAGACATAAATCCTAAAATTGAGAAATTTTGAGTATATAAGAGAATTACATTCATGTACAAGGATTCCTCTTTGAACAGGTATCATTGATAGGATGAATATATTTCTATACTACCTTGGTTCCTTGTATCATTCTCTTTTATGTACATTAAAGTCCTTCTCACGTACGAGTACTAGATTATTGCATGTACTAGTGAGTATATAATAAGGTCAAATATATAGAAAGCTTCAATATATCATACTAGAAATATATTAAATAGGGACCATTTGGGAGTTATAAGCAACCCTCATTATAGCAACACCAAAAGTATATTTTATAGTTTAACAACTTCTAAAAGATTTAAACTTTGTACCTTATAAGACTAAGATGAGATCATCTTAGTAGTTGAGAAACTCTAGGACATTGTCACTGACAAACTCATGAGACTTGGAGAAAATGAAGATGCTGAATAGAAATTTGATGATATAGATGTTAAAACACTAGTGATCATCACTCTCTCCATATCAAATGTTATCCAATTACACACTTGTGAAGAACAAACATCAAAGGAGTCATGGGATACACTTTATACCATCTATGAAGGGAAGAATATATCCTTAATTCTTCACCTTTAGATATAACTCTATATGCACAGAGTTCAAGATGGAGAAAGCACAAATGATTTTTTTTGACAAGTTGTAGAATTGAAATCCATATTGAGTTCCATGGGATAAGCCATAGAATATAACATTTTATTGCCAATCATTCTTAAAGGTCTACCATATTCATTTTGAATGTTGATCACTTTCTTGCAAGATTTAAATAGGAATACATCCTTTGATGAGTTGATGAATGTTACAATAGGAAGAATCAACTACCAATTTGAGAGATCAATTATCAAATAGTGTGCTCATCTATGATAAATATAGAAAAAGAACATATAAAGGGTCCTCCCCCATCATAATCATAGAATCAACCTAAAAAATAAACGAAGTACTAACACTTATGTGATAAATAAGGACATGCTTTAAATTTTTGTTGGTATAACTCAATGACTCAAGAAGATTGAGTCCAAAAACCACATCAAGAAAAGACACTTGACAAACCACATTCCAACTCGAAGTATCAACAAGGGTAGAAAGTGCGACATGATCAGAGGATGATGTTTGGTACATTTATTCAGGTGATATCAAGCACAAGATAAAGGAAAATGTATGGTTTGACTCCATAGAAGCCAAATGTGGAAAACTAGTTACTATTACCAATGATAATACATATCATGTTAAAGGAGTGGGAGACTTTCCTTTCAAAGTTATTGGAAAAAGTGCACAATAAAAAGGTACTATATGTACTAGGATTAGACAACAACTTGTTATCTATCCTATCTAGTTGGATCACAACATAGTGATTGAATTTAGAGTTGTTAATAGCCACATGAAGTGTTTTATCATAGAATGTTGCCAATGACTAATATAAAAATTGCTTGTTTACACTCTATGTCCTATCTTATCATAATGTCCCATTTTCAATGGCTATAATGTCCTATATTTAAATTAATTTTAAAATGTTTTACTACACGCTTAAAGTCACAGGTTTGGTAAAAATATATGTTATATTTCTTTATTAGCTGAAAAAAATTATGCAAATAAAATTTTACTGTTAAACCATAAAAATTTCAAAAGAGTAATTTAATTTAATATATAATAAACGACTTTATATGTGGCTAAGATATTTTAAAATGCAATAACCATGGTTATAAAGTTTTTTTTATTTCGAATTACATTTGGGCTTAATAATTGTGAGAAGGATATCTTTGGGGTTGTTAAGGTGCTTCATCTTACACAAGATTTTTGTGCTTTTACAATTTTTTTGTGGAATGACTAGAAATGGTATCCGGAAATTTGTTATGAAATCATAAGGCTCAATTCGGGTATGGATGACTCTCTCCTTGCCTCCCCATAATTGATAAACTCAATGAATGGTGGAAGGTCTCCTCTCCTCAACCTGTTTGGTTACGTAGGTTCCAAACCGCTTGGGATCCTTTCTTGGATCACAAAATTCTTTGTTTTGCATGGAGTATTTTGCACAAAGGCCTTCATATTGGGGACTGTGTGCAACATCTAGGCATCCTCAACTCTTCTTGCCCTTTCCGTCAAGACTTTATCCATATTTTTTGGGTTTGTGCTTGTGCTCATTCTCTTCGGGAGTGGCTTTTTTTTTAGACCCTATTCATTTGCCATGTTTGCCATGTTTGAGTGGAAGCATATCATTTTTGGAGACCCCCCACGATTACCGGCTATTTTTTTTTTAACTGTGTTACTTGTGTATGACAACCATGTTTAATATATGGAAAGATAGAAATGATTGTATCTTTGCACATCTTTGCTTTTGAAAGATAGAAATGATTGTATCTTGGTAATTTAGGATACTCCTTGTAGCAGGTTCAATTCTAGACAACAGTGTGGCTCACTCCTAAACTACACTCCTATACCAACTCAAGGTGCTTATAGAGATGGTTGTGGCTACGTGACTATTCCTCTCTCCCCCAACTCTTCGACACGATGCCTCGAACAATTTAAGAGTTTATGGGAGTTAGGAAATTCTTGTCAAATTCTAGGAATTCATTGTCAAAGTCTTTGGGTGGAAGTCACGGGTGACAAAGCCTCATCATTTTGTAATCAGTTTATTTTGTTGTCCAATTGTATAAAACTATAAATTGCTCACTTAAGTTCCTGCTCTATTTTGACAGGGATAGTTTTTTTTGATTGATGATGTTAACTAAGTGGTGTGTTTATCCGATTTTTTTTTTTTTTTTAAATATATTTTGTAAAAATGATTGTGGCATGGTGGTTATAGGGACAAACTCAGCGAAAACTGTGTGGCAGCTTTCGAGGGACAACCCCAAATAATGTGATGGCTATAAAAGTTGGACAGTCTCCCTGATTCCTTGCGCCTACTTGCGACTACGGATTTTACAATGTAATTAAAAAAAATTGTTAATTTTTTAATATAATGCTTTTTTACATTAAAAATAAAATATAATATATATAACATTAAAATAGTTGTTTTATTTTTTAATTATTATTA
Source organism: Wollemia nobilis (assembly GCA_028583015.1). NCBI lineage: Eukaryota > Viridiplantae > Streptophyta > Pinopsida > Araucariales > Araucariaceae > Wollemia > Wollemia nobilis. The sequence goes on from JAQPPZ010002520.1 coordinate 8,513,977, forward strand.
TTATAAAATAAATTGATATCTTTGATTCCCGACATTAGAAGTGACCGGCATCGACAACTACGCCAACGAAATTTAAGGTGTATTGATTAGCCGTTTCCACTTGTGCATTGGACGTTTTAAATAGACTTTCACGGAAATCAGTTCAACTGAAATCTTTATCTAATATGTTGCTCTCTCGTTTGTCGGGATTGCATAAAAATGCACACCGATACAATAATACAGTGCCCACTTAAAATGGAGAGCACAACAATGAACTGGCTATATATAAAAAACGACTTAATATGCGGCTAAGATTCTTTTAAATCCAATAATCATGGTTATAAACATGTTTTTCTTTCCTATAAAATTACATTACTATTTATAGTTTGTATTTTTTTATCATTATAAAACAAATTGCTATCTTTGATTCGGAACATTAGAAGTGATCGGCATGGAAAACTACGCCAATGAAATTTAAGGTGTATTGATTAGCCGTTTCCACTTGTGCATTGGACGTTTTAAATAGAATTTCACGGAGAGAACAGTAATGAACAGGCTCTCCTAAAGCATTGCGTGACCACAAACGAAAATATGGGACCATAGAGGATATTTATGATTTTCAGACTTTTCAAAAATGACTGAGTCAATGAAAGGAAGCAATACACTTTGTGATAGCTTCCCTATATGTTTCCGGAATAGTAGATGCGTGCAGATGACGCACCACCACGATTTTTCGGATCTTAGCCATACATTGTTAATGCCATTAATAGATCAAGCGTGTTCCACTTGTGGCCTAGGAATTTTCGTGTATAAGTACACTAGGAGTTGTTTGTTCTTGATACATGATCTACATTTCTGCGAATTGAGAAGAGAGGAGAAGAAGAGCAATGGATGCCCCGACAAAGATGGGAAAATTATGTATTGTAGTGTTTTTTATTGTGATTGTTGGTAATGGAAACGGAGGGATGGCAGAAGTAGCCATTAATCGAAAGTTGCTGCAAGCTTTTCATTTTCCTCCATTTACTCCACCGGCATTCACTTTCCCTCCGTTTCTTCCACCGGGATTTACTTTTCCTCCGTTTCGTCCACCGCCATTCACTCTTCCTCCCTTTAATCCTTCGGGATTCACTTTTCCTTCGTTTCGTCCACCGCCATTCACTCTTCCTCCCTTTAATCCTTCGGGATTCACTTTTCCTTCGTTTCTTCCACCGCCATTCACTCTTCCTCCGTCTACTCCACCGAGATTCACTTTTCCTCCATTTACTCCACCACCTCAACTTCCTAGTCCTGCACCACCTACCTCCCCTTCCCAACTCCCTGGCCCTGCACCACCTACTTCCCCTTCCCAAACCCCTGGTCTTCCACCACCTACTTCCCCTTCCCAAACACCTGGTCTTCCACCACCTACTTCCCCTTCCCATGGAGTTTAACTCCACGTTGGAGGCAACACCTTTGAAGGGTGTTTGGCTGAATGCGAGGCTATGTTAAATAACCGTACTACTTTGGGTTTGGGATTGATGTTGTTTGAGGGTTGCAAGATTGAGGTAATCCCAGGAATAAAACTTGTATAGTTGAAAGAATGGACAAAATTTGATGATTTAGTTTAATGTCTTCAGTAATAGTTGCTGGATATTAGGTCTACTTTGGGTTTGGGATTGATGTTGTTTGAGGGTTGCAAGATTGATGTAATCCTAGGAATAAAACATGTACAGTGGAAAGAATGAGAACATTTGGTAATATAGTTTAATGTCTTCAGTAATAGTTGCTTGATATGAGGTGTGATCATTGATGAGATGCAGTTTACACTTCGATTTATTTCTGATCATGGACGACATGTTGCTGGCATAGTTTCTAGAGAAATGAAACTCAGATATGCTGTATTCTTGTCAAATTATCTAAAAACGAGTTCCTAACGTAGAAAACAGTAATTGGTCGGGCCATCTATCTCATTGAAGCCATTTCAGGTTTTTTTTTTTTATTATTATTATATTTTGTACATTTTAATAGCCATAAAGGCTGTAGCAGAGTTACACATATGTCATCCCATTGTGATTTGGTCTCCATGGACTTTAACTGTAATCTTGTCTTATAATGTTGGAGTTAAGAGGTATCATGTGTAATCGGTGCAGATATATATACATTCTGCGTGTGGTCGTCCATGATAGCTTACTTAAGAAGAATTAATTTTATCACCAGAATAAGTTATTTAAAATAATAGTTTGTAGAAAGTGCTTTTGTGAATGGCTTCTCGAAAGAGATTGAAAGTCTATCATAGGAAAACAATAATTTATTTAAGAAATGATATTCTAAAAAACTATTTTTTTTTTTCTTTATCAATGAAGACCCAAAAACATTATATTAAAATTAAAATTAAACCAAAAAAATAGATTTTTTTTTATTAAAATAATTTTTTTTTTATCAATGAACACACAAAAACATAATATTAAAAAACATTACAAATATATCATAATTAAATATGAATAAAATAGAGCTATTAAATTTCATATAATTTTAAATTTTATTGAAATTATATAAGATTGTTTGATCTGCTATTGTCACAAGGTGATCATGATTTAATAATAGTGACAAATGTATTAAAATCATGTTTTCTCTATAGTTAAAAATTTGATCATCACATATTATGAAGATATGTTCATGAACTCATTTTTCTATATTACAAGAAAATTGTTTTTATCATGACAAAATTAGAAGCTAAAATATAAAAATTTTAGTTAATATATAAAAACTAAAATAATATCAGTCCATGGTTCAAACCTCATTCAATATGAAGGGACCATTACTCCCCCTCAAAATTAGGGTAGAAAAATGCGTGTAAACCTGAGGTGTACTCAAGCAATAATAAGCCGATAAATTTGGATACACTCTTCATGAAAGGGATGCAAACTCTACATGTAGTCAAAAATTGAAGGAAGAGGGTTGTTTGGGAAGGCCATTTTGGTTAGAAGAAATATCTCTCATGGATCATTGGGTTTGTGGGTGGATGAACCTTTTCCTTCTATTAGGATTTCAAAGGATGAATTTGGGTTGGATTTGATTGATTATGAAGCCCAAACAATTATATACAAACTCAAGGGTAAAAGACTAGGCCTAGAGGAGCTTAAATATTAGTGCACCAATACAGAATTCCAAGTAACTCTCCTACAAAAATATTTCTTTTTTGTTTCCTTTTATAATTTAGTATATTGAGATAGGATAATGGATTATAGATATAATTAGTTGTCTATATAAGACCTTGAACTCCTAGTTTCAACCCCTTTAGAGAAAGAGTTAATGCATATTTATAAAAATTGAGAATTAAGGCCTTGAGAAATGTGTAAACCTATGAAACTAATTTGGATAATAAAATTTAAAATAAAATATTATATTCAATAAATTATTTGAATATGATAACATTTCTCTGATTTATCGTAAAAAATTCTAACAAAGTAGTATAGTAGTGTAATTTATATTGACTTCATTTGATTGTAAGGATTTATTACTCTATTTTATGTTATGAACAAGAATTAATCTGTGGCGCAAGAAACTTTAAGGTTACAAAGATAAATTATAGTTGTGGTCTCAATGCTATCTTAGGTGCTCACCCACTTCTAGAGATTTGACATTTACATGTAAATATTTTAAAAGTTGTTCTAATAACTGATGAAACTCTACCAAATTTTGTATGGTTCTAGAATGTTCTTTGTCATTCTTACAATTTTATGTTATCCATATCAAACAAAATATCCTTGAGTTATCCCATTTTATTCCCCTAAATATTTTCCATCCTACATGACTAATTTCACTTCAGGATAAGCACCTTGAATCCTTTCCATTATAAATTTTTAATGAATTAATTTAGCTTCTTCCCCTTCATATCCTAGTACATGCAATTTATTTAGTGAAACAAGTAAGATAAAATACTCAACACTTGATAGTAATAAGGAACAAAGTAAAATCTAGATAATATTGATGCATGATGAGAAGATCCATCATGAGGAATATTTTTGTTTTTAGTTCTATATTATGCATTGTTTAAGATTACCAACATAGATTTTATGCCTACTAAGCATGAATTTAATTGACCCAATTTTCCAAAATTATTTTCCAAATTTTCCTTGACCATGTCTATGTAATTTATTCTTAGGATGCATAACATTTATTTTAATTAAAGGACTACACATATTAAAAAACTAAACCTTTATATTAGCTATAGGTAAGAGAACCATATTATCAAGGATTGCACCAACTTTTCATTAAACGATGCTAGAGTTACACCCAATGCGATCAACACTCATTGTAATATTGTAATCATTATGTACATTTGAATATTGATGTGGGAGAAAAATGGTTACGAGCAGGAAAATGAGCTCTAGCAATTTTTGAATCTGCACTAGGGTTTCTGGTTTTTCAAAAATTTTGTGGTTTCTACTGGCTTGCAAAGGTGTCTTTGGGGTATGGTGGTTCTGAAGGTTTGATCGGTGCCCCAGGAGGGTCTAATGGGGACTCCTCCAGGAAGTACTAGCTCTTATGATGATTTGTTTAAAGATGATTCTCCTCTGAAGAATGTCGAAGCCCAAAAGATGGTATATACAAAGCTCTTCACGACTTCTGGGAATAGGTCTTCAGCACGACGTGTGAATGATTGTTTTCCACAGGCCGATTCCAGGCCAAAAATCATCATTGATCCCAGCATGGTGGAGGAGTCTATCCTCTATAGAGCTAGACATGATTTAATTTGCAATTTTATGGGTATTCGCCCTTCCCTGAGCTTTTTGTATTCTTGGATTCACCAGAACTGGGAACCCCACGGTGATTTTTCATTGTGGTTTATTAGTAATGGTTATTTTATTGTTAGCTTCTCAGCTCTGGCCGATAGAAATAAGGTTTTTGAGTTGGAGAGGAAAAACCATGGCCCGACAGGGCTTTTTGTTCAACCCTGGAGGGTAGGTTTCAATCCTCGTGTTGAACGTACTGCTGTCCTAGTGTGGATTCGATTATATGCTCTTCCAATGGAATTCTGGGGTGAGCAAGTATTGGAAATGATTGGCAATTCGATTGGTAGACATCTGGGTGTTTCCAGAGACACTATTGAAGGGAGCATGGTGGTGTATGCTTGCATATGTGTGGAGATGAATCTGAGCCAGCCTTTGCCGGTAGAGTTGGAAATTGAACCGGCAGGTCTTTCCTGGATTCAACAGTTGGACTATGAGGCCCTACCCTTTAGATGTTGGGTTTGCCACATGCATGGACATTTGGCCCATTTTTGTCCTCTTAATATGAATGCCAATATGGAGGCCTCCTCAAGAGTGCCAAAATTGCCTAAAGAGGATAAGGCTACACCCAATAAAGATCCTATTCACACTAGTCAGGGCCAGGATGTTCAGAGAGAGGGTTTTGAATAGCCCAAAAGAAAAATACGAACAAAGAAAGAGAAGGAAAAGGAGCAATCTAATCTCAGGCCTGCTAATAGGTATGAGATTTTTAAGTCATTGGTTGATGATGAGGATCACTCTTTGGAGGGCTTGGAGGGTTTCGTAGAATCGTATGTTGTTCCTAGGAAAATACCCCTCTCATATTCTCCTATCATTCAGCAGATAGTTGATCCCTTTGAGATATCACAGCGAGTGCGTTCTGGTGCCTTAGTAGTCCATAACCAGGAGCATATAGTTTCTTAGGATGTTCGCATGGGGATGGCAGAGAAAAATAGGGAAAGGCCATCTTTGGGGATAACCTAGATAGAAAAAATATCCAAAAATAGTAATTCTCAGGGAGCTGGAAGAAGATCCAATAAGGAGTTGCTAGTAGCCCAGGGAGACAAATTGATCATGGGAGGATTGGTGAGGACAATTGACTCTTACTGCTCCCAAGGTAACCCATGATTATACAATCTTGGAATGTGAGGGGTTTAAACAGCAGAACCCATCAATCTGCTATTCAAATATTATTAGAGCATAGCAATACTAATTTTTTGCTTTTACAAGAGACCAAGATGTCTTTGGATCTTATGTCTAAAACAATCAACAGAATTTGGAGGGGTGCTGGTCATATGGCTGTGGCTGCCCAAGGTGCCTCAGGGGGGATTGTTACTCTGTGGAACTCTCTGGAATGGTCTGCAATAGAACACCTTGTCTGGAGGGGTGTTCTCACTTCCCTGTTTAGGAATAATGTCTCTACGAAATTCATTCTTATCACTAAATTTTATGGCTCTCAAACTCTCGAGGGTCAGCGGCGGTAGTGGAAGGCTGTGCATGACATGAGAGCATCAAGGGAAGATATAGACTGGGTTATAGCAGGGGACTTTAATGCTAAATTATCTTCTAGAGACCAAGAAGGGGGATCACCTCTTTTGGATCCAGGGGACTGATTCATGATTGCTCAAGTCCAGGCTTTGCACTTAGTGGAAATTAAATGTCTTGGAAATAACTTCACTTGGACTAATAAAAGGTGGGAGCCCCATAGTAGAAAGGTGAAGCTTGATCGCTTTTTGCTTTCAGATGAGGTGTTTGTAAAATGGAATATCAATTTTCAGATTTTGGCAGGCCTTGTTTCTGATCACTATCCTATTTTGTTGGAAAGAGGGACTAGGATGGGGATCCATCACACACCATTCAAATTTGAGAATTTTTGGCTTCAGAAAGAAGAACTTCGAGAGAAAATTCCACAGTGGTGGGAAGAGGGTCGTCCAGCTTATGGGAGAGCTATGTTTAGAATCCACAAACAACTTCAATTTGTCAAATCTCAGTTGAAGTATTGGAGGCATTCTAATAAATCTGACTTCCAGACCCAAAGAGCTCCATTGGTGGCCCGCTGGGATGAGGTCCACAAATAGTTTAGAGAAGGAGTAATAACTGATTAGCTCAAAGTTGAGGATGATGCCTTGCATTCTACGATTGAGGACATTGACAACCAGGAGGAGATCTATTCGAAACAGAGAGCAAGAACTTTCTGGTTATTAGAAGGGGATAAAAATACAAAATTCTTTCATCAGACTGCTTGTGCTCGAAGATAGATGAATAAGATGGAGGTCCTTCAAGATGAGAACGGTCATTCCTTTGATACTCTTCCAGGTATTCACTCCCATGCTATGGATTATTTTTCAAAGCTTTTTAAGGAAAGTGTGGTTCAAGATGTAGAGGCCCAAAATGAAGTTATTTCTATCATACCTGCTATTATTTTGGAGGATGAAAATTAGGCCCTCCTTAAACCCATTGATAGGGATGAATTGAAAACCGTGGTCTTTGGAATGAGCACTGGTAAAACTCCTGGTCTAGATGGCTTTCCAATTGAGTTCTTTCAGGCTTTCTAGGACTGCTTAGGGGAAGATGTTAGGGCTGTTGTTGAAGAATCCAAAGAAAATAAGAGAATGCTTAAAGCTATAAACCACACGTTCATTACCTTTATTCCAAAATGGGAGGAGGGGGTTCATATTTCAGATTATAGGCCTATTGCATTATGTAATGTGGTATACAAAATAATCACAAAGGTAATGGCTGAGCGCCTAAAACCTCTTCTTCACAACATTATTTCCTCTAAGCAAGGAGGCTTTGTTGAAGGATGGCAGATTTTGGATGGGGTGGTTGTGGCCTAAGAAGCAATCCATTCAATGCACACTTCTAGTAATAAAGGGATGTTCATTAAATTGGATATGTCAAAGGCTTATGATAGGGTTGAATGGAGCCTCCTGGCTAAAATGATGGTAGCCTTCAGCTTCTCTCAAGGCTGGATTGAGTGGATTATGAGCTATGTCTCTTCTTCGACTTACTCTGTGCTTATCAAGGGCCTTCCTTCGCAACCTTTTGGAGCTTCTTGAGGTCTGCACCAAGGGGATCCCTGTTCCCCTTATCTTTTTCTCATTTTGGATGAAGGTCTTAGCAAAATTTTAACTAGGAGAAGACAACAAGGCAGATTAATGGGTATTAGGGTGGGGGATGAAGTTGTATCGCACCTACAGTTTGTGGATGACACTGGTTTGATGGGAGTAGCCAGCATCAGGGAAGCTAGAACGATTAGAGATACTCTTAATGTCTATCTCAGGGCTACTCAACAGGTCATTAAAGACAAGAAATCCAAAGTGGTCTTTTTTAATCTGGAGCTCAGGCTTTAGAACAGAATTTTAGAAATCCTGGGATTCACTAGGACTTCTCTCCCTATGGTTTACTTGGGTATCCCCTTGCACTTCAAGAGGCTAAAATTAGACACTTGGAGGAATATGTTGGAGTGTATCAAGGACATAATTAATCACTGGTCTCACAAGTGGTTAAGTTATGGTGGTAGATTAATGTTCTTACAGTCAGTCATTCAAGCCATGCCAATCTACAAATTTTCTATCTTGGCTGCCCCGCTTACAATTTGGAAAGAGTTGGACAGGATGGCTAGGAAGTTTTTGTGGGAAGGAGCTAACGGAAAAATAAAGTGGGCCTTAGTGGGTTGGGATAAAATCACTCAGCCTAAGGTAAAATGTGGACTAGGATTGAGAGGATCCAAGTTAAATAATCAAGCCTTGGCTGGAAAGTTGTACTGGAGGTGGATTTCCCAACCAACTTCCTTATTTAGTAGAATTCTCACGAGTAAATATTTGGGTCAAGTTAACCCCACTGAGGTGGGCTATTTCCTTCTGGATGGTACTGGATCCTTAGTGTGGCAGGATATCAAGATAGGATCTCGAGTTATTAAAAATCAGTTTTTTTGGAAAGTGGGGAGAGGGGAGAAGGCTCATTTCTGGACTGATTCTTAGGATTAGTATCCACCCATCATTGTTGAGTTCCCCGAGTTACTTCCAATAAAATCTGTCATTGAAATCATAGGTTGGGTCCATATTGAAAGTTATTTCAACACTTCTAAGCTAGGGGAGTATAGGTTTAAGAAGTTTAAGAGGTTGAAGGAGTGGTCAATTCCTATCCCCCTAGAGTTGGCACCCATCTTATCCAAAATCTTGACAGAAAGGTTTCTCACTGGGAGAGACGATGAGGATGAATTAGCTTGGGGCTATGGGAGCCTTGGTGTTTATACAGTGAAGGACGGGTATGACAAGATCCTCCCAGACCCTCCCCCCCCATTTCTTTTTGGTTGAGGATTGGTGAAATATTTGGCACTCTAAGGGCTGGCCGAAAGTAAACTTTTTTGCATGGTAGTTTATGTACAATGGTATTCTCACTATTGACAATCTCAGATGTAGAGGAATCATCGGCCCTTCTCAATGTGTTTTATGCCATAAGAATAAAGAAACAACTAATCACCTGATGTTTGAGTGCCCTTTCACACGTCGGATTTGGAAGCGTTGGTTCTCTCATTATAAAATCCAAGTTCATGGTGACATGAATCGGACTAGTATTTGGGAAATATGGAAACGGGGTAGATTTACTTCCAAAGCCCTTCAAATTGGGTGGTAGATTGGTTTAAAATTCATTTGGTGGCAAGTGTGGTTGGAGAGAAATGCTAGAATTTTTTGAGAAACCTTTTCCTCGTTAGATGGAGTTTGGCAGGTCCTCTGGAGCAAATTCATCGAAATTGTTGTCGTCTACACTAAAGAGGAAACTCAGGTTATTCCTGGACCAATGGCAGAGGAAGTTGACCAGAGAGAGGGATAGAACAAAATCAATTGGAAATCACCCCCAAAAGGCTGGATTAAAATCAATACTGATGGAGCTGCAAAGGGCAATTTGGGTAGAGCCAAAATTGGCATTGTATGCCAGAATCATGAGGGATTAGTGCTTTATTGGGAATTGCAGGGTTTGGGTAGAGCCACAAATAATGAAGCATAAGCCATTGATATCAAATTTTCCTCTATTTGGGCAGTTACTTAGGGTCACAGGAGGATAATTCTTGAATCTGATTCTCAAATTCTGGTTGGAGCTCTAGACTGCATGAGGAAATTTTCATTGAACGCTTGGAGGTTGCGGATTTTGGTCTCTCAAATCAAGAAATTATGGAGAGAATTAGATGATGTGATTCTCGTATATGTAAGCAGAGATTTCAATAAAGCGATCGATTTCCTAGCTAAGATGGGTGTTGTGAAAGAGGTAGGGGTGTAGCTACACAATGACATGCCTATTGCAGATGAGGTGATTAGGCAAGGCCTTGAAATATCCTTGAGACAATGATCATTGAAAAATCTAAGTATGGTTTTTGTCACAATTTTGTGAATTTTTGCTCCATCGTGGCCTTTGGCGAAAAGCTGTCATGATATCATGACATGTTGTGTCGTCACGGCTGCTGGAGAAATGTTGTCATGATATCGCGACATGTTGCACTATCGCTACCACCGAGGGAAAGTTGTGACGATATCGCGACATGTTGCACTGTTGCGGCCGATGTGAGAAAGTTGTTGCGATATCGCGACATGTTGCACCATCGCTGCTGTCGAGAGGAAGTTGTCGTTGAAATATCCTTAAGACAAATGATCAATGAAAAAGCTAAGTATGATTTTTGTCATGATTTCACAACCTGTTATGCCATCGCGGCCATTGGAGGAAAACTGTCGTGATATCACGACATGTTGCACCGTCGCTGCCAAGGGAGGAAAGTGGTCATGATATTGTGACATGTTGCACCATCAATGCCATCGAGGGAAAGTTGTCATGATATCACAACATGTTGCGCTGTTGTGGTCGATGCGAGAAAGTTGTCGTGATATCGCGACATGTTGCACCATCACTGTCGTTGAGGGGAAGTTGTCATTGAAAGATCCTTAAGACAAATGATCATTGAAAAATCTAAGTATAATTTTTGTCGTAATTTCATGACTTGTTGTGCCATCGCGGCCATTGGAGGAAAATTGTCGCGATATCGTGACATGTTGCACCGTCGCTGCCAAGGGAGGAAAGTGGTCACGATATCGCGACATGTTGCACCATCGCTATCACCGAGAGAAAGTTGTCATGATATCGCAACATGTTGTGCTGTTGCGGCCGATGTGGGAAAGTTGTCGCGATTTCATGACATGTTGCGCCATCACTGCTGCTGAGGGGAAGTTGTCGTTGAAAGATCCTCAAGAAAAATGATCAATGAAAAAACTAAGTATAATTTTTGTTGCAATTTCGTGACCTGTTGTGCCATCGCGGCCATTTGAGGAAAAATGTCACGATTTCATGACATGTTGTGCCGTCGCTGCCAAGGGAGAAAAGTGATCGTGATATCGCGACATGTTGCACCGTCGCTGCCATCGAGAGAAAGTTGTCACAATATCGTGACATGTTGCGCTATTGTGGCCGATGTGGAAAAGTTGTCACGATATCGTGACATGTTGCGTCGTCACTGCCGTCGAGGGGAAGTTGTCGTTGAAATATCCTTAAGACAAATGATCAATAAAAAAGCTATGTATGATTTTTGTCGTGATTTCGTGACCTATTGCGCCATCACGGCCATTGGAGGAAAACTATCACGATATCACGACATGTTGCACCGTCGCTGCCGTCGAGGGGAAGTTGTCATGATTTTGCGACATGTTGCGCCGTCGCAGCCAAGGATGGAAAGTTGTCATGATTTCGTGACATGTTGCGCTATCACTACCATTGAGGGAAAGTTGTCATGATTTCATGACATGTTGCGCCGACGCAACCAAGGGAGGAAAATTGTCACGATTTCGTGACATGTTGCACCATCATGGCCACGGGAGGAAAGTTTTCATGATTTCATGACATATTACACCACCACGGCCGCTGGAGGAAAGTTGTCACGATTTTGCGACGTGTTGCATCATTGTGGCTGCTGCCACGATTTTATTACAATTTTGCGACATGTCGCGATTTCATGCCAGGTTGACTTTTTTGCGATCAGAGGTGTCTTGTGTCATGATTTTGTGACTTGTAGTTTTTTTGCGGATAGAGGTGAAGTTGGTGTTTGCTGCGTGTTTTTGCGATAAGTTGTTGTAACTGACCTTTTAGATCTCTCAGCTAGCTTGGTATTGGTTCAAGAGATTTGGATCCAGTGCAAATCTTCCTCTTCTCTTGTAATCATGTGCTTTCATTGTTTTTGGCTGGGATGTATCTTATCCCAATTGTAACTAATCAATGTTTTAATACAAGTTTTTTAATTTTTTCAAAAAAAAATATTGTAATCATTATTATACATACTAAACATGAATTTCATAGACTTAGTTCAAGGAAAATTTGGAAAATAAAGGATGGGTTCTTGAGTTAGATTACCATATAGAAAATTTTTGCATTGCTTGCACCTTTCAGTCATAAAACCCATAAATAGGTGCCTTTAGAATATAATACATGGATAGTTTATGTGCATACATAATATCTTTAGTCTCACTTTTTTATTTTTATAATTAAAAACCATCAAATGTTTAATATTTTATGTGGATCAAGTTCTCATTCTTGAATTTGAACTTACATTCATATTTAAGTAAATACTGAGATAATTGGGTTGGGTTACATGGTATAATAATGAAGTGGGAAAATTCTAATTTCAATGTCCTCCCTTGCACCTATGTGTAAATATACCTATAAAATCATGTCTTAGACAACATTAATCTAGTGGATCATACTATTAATTATAATAAATGAAATATGCATATTAACAAGTTAAATACTTATTTTTGCTATAGGTAAGAGAACTATTGTATAATGGCCCATATCAAATATCTCCTAAATGAGGTTATGTGGTCAATGTGATCAAAAATTATTGAATGAAATTTAAATAATTTATGCTCCTAAATTCAAATATTATCCTAGGATAATCGATCCCAAATTCTCACCCTACATTCTCTCTATAACATATGTCCAGTCATCCTAAGTGGTAGTCAATAATTTATAATATTGTCTTATGTGTACGGTCTCCAAGAAGGAAATTGGTGCTTTTTCCACCCATAAAGTGTAAAATAAATAGAAATAAATAGAATTAATTTTTTTTATGGAGGTAACTTATATACAAATAACATCCGCTCATCAACTCTTTTTTTGGTCAATGTTACTCCTAGTCAATCCTCATCCTCAATCTCCCAACTATTTTTCTTAGAATTTTAAAAATATTATTAGAGGCATCTAAGCCCCACAATACTCCTTATCAAGAGGATGGCTTAGTCTACCTCCAATTCATACTTCATAAAAATATTAGACCTCACTAGCTCCATATATGTAAATGTGATCATGACATGGTTCATGTCTAATTGTCCCATAACTCCATAAAGTTATTTTTTGAGCATAAATGTTCTTCAAGGCTAGTGCTAGCAATAATTATACAATGCAAAAAAATTCTATGATTTAGATTAAATTGATAAGACTACATGAGATCATTTATTAATTCATGGATTATTAGGGTACTTTCCCTTTTATAAATAAACATTTTAGGTCATAGGATGTACCTACCTGCTATCTAGTCTTGATGTATTAAGATATAGGTATGGTATTTGGATGAGGGCGTATGGATATTATGGGAGACTATTTTGTTTACCTCATATATGAGGAAGGTAGTACAAGAGTGGTATTGTATATTCACCTTGGTTGAAGTCCTTAGTTGTTAATTATTTTAGAAAAAATTCAATCAACTTTAGTGATGTGTAAAAAAATAAATACGTGCATACTAGTTATCATTGTGATAACCAATATTCTATAACTAGCAATTCTAATAACATAAAGTTTTTGTAACATACCCTCTTATTATGTTATATGGTATACAAAGATATTTGTAAAAAAATTCAAGTTTGACACATGCAAGTAATTGTAAAAATATCTACAAGTTGTTTGTTGGTGGGGTTATATTAAAATATATTCTAGTGATTTTGAACTTATTCTAAAATAAAATTATATTGAACTTCAAATTGATTTTTTCTTTTATAAAACATTAAATTCTTGATCAATTTAGAAGAAGGTTTATTTTCCCTTTCATATTGCTTTTAAAAACCTAGTATATCTCACCATTGGTTACGCATGCATTTTCTACAAGATAAATTATTGCATTTTTAATTTTATGGAATAACAAGTTAGTTATAATATATCAAGTCTTTACCATCCTGGACATATCTAGGGTATGATTTGACCTCTATTTGTAGTTTATGGATAAAGGTTTACAAATTCGAATCCTTATTTATTTCTTCTCTCAGATGATTGATCCAATGAGGAAGTAGTTTAGATAGAGAATTTAACATACTTTGGTATTCATATTGTTGGGATAGTGCATTGACCAGTACATTTTCATTTTATTTTTTGTACATGATTTCATAATCATAGCCCAATAATTTTGATACCCACCTTTGTTGTTTAGGTGTGACTACCCTTTTCTCCATGAAATATTTAAGAATTTTATGGTCAATTTTGATTGAAAACTAATGTTGAATGTGATATGTCCTCCAATGATTAACACAATGTAAAATTAATAGAATCTAATTTTCATAAGTTTCCCTAATATTGCTTTATTGGTGAAAGCCAATGGTCTTCCTTCTTGCATCATAATTGGCCTATGTTAATTGCTAAAATCATCACTCTCAATTACAAAAGATTTAGAAAAACTAAATATTGCTAACATAATGGTAGTTATTGAAAGCACGAGATTCCGGGCAAAGGAAACACTAAGTGCAATTGCATTCAAAATCAAGTACGCTTAAGTCCTAGAAATGTAAATTGCATGAAATGGAAAAGAAACACATTGGAAGAGACACAAGCAAATAGAGAAAACACAGCCCTTTCATTAATATCCCTTGATCTACTGTTACAATGACGTCTCCTCCCTTTTCAGGGGCTAGGAGCGCAAATAGAGTTTGATTACAATCACTGAATGATTCCTCTTTTTGCGTGCCCATGATTGCAATGGGCGGGCCAAGATGATGTCGTCGCTGATGTCGATGAGTTCTTCACCTCTGCTGCTTCTCCTACGAACAAAGAAACAACCAAGATGTCAGTAGCACCTGCTGCAAATGAAAGGTGTTTGTTCTTTAAAATTTAACGAACTATGCATGCAAACATTTATCTAAAACAGTGAACAAAATGATTATAAACATTTACGAGAGGGAGACTATAGGTACGTGAGAGCAGAAGGTACGTGGTACATAGGCGGTACGAAAGGGGGATTGTCCTGTTAATGGCACCTACCATAGAAAACTTATCCTCACGCGCATGGGAATCACCCCAGCTACGTTCGGTCTGTCTTCGTCAGGATTTATGCCTAACAACAGTTGACAATCAGGAAATGTATGAAAATCAAGCCAAGGTGGTGATTAAATCCACCAATGGTCTTGATCAAGGGCTGGGGTCTTACGACCAGCTCCTTGGTTTAAAATTGTTTCATGGAGTGTGTGAGGTTCATTTTATCCAACGAAAATGAAACATGCATGAATGACTTTTCCTAAGCAATGCAAGCTAAAATGAAAACAGTCAAAGAACAGAAGCAGAAACAGAAAATCTCAACAGAGATGATGAAAATCCCTACCTATTATTTGCCTACTCCAGTTGCCTCTGAATTTTTGCTTTGAAAATTTGCAGATAGAAAATCGTCCCTTGGTGAGACGATTAACACAACAGAATTCGTCCCTGGCAGAGACGATTTTAAAATCGTCTCAGGGTGAGACGATTTCCAGAACATAAATCGTCCCTTGCAGAGACGATTAAAAGTCTGCAAGAAAAATGTACCTGTAAAACACAAAACACAAAAACCCAATTAGTTTTTCTGTGATCTTAAAAACAGGGAATAGGTCCCACCGTGATCACCACTGAAAGCACAAGATTCCGGGCAAAGGAAACACTAAGTGCGATTGCATTCAAAATCAAGTACGCTTAAGTCCTAGAAATGTAAATTGCATGAAATGGAAAAGAAACACATTGGAAGAGACACAAGCAAATAGAGAAAACACAGCCCTTTCATTAATATCCCTTGATCTCTGTTACAATGACGTCTCCTCCCTTTTCAAGGGCTAGGAGCGCAAATAGATTTTGATTACAATCACTGAATGATTCCTCTTTCCGCGTGCCCACGATTGCAATGGGTGGGCCAAGATGATGCCGTCGCTGATGTCGATGAGTTCTTCACCTCTGCTGCTTCTCCTGTGAACAAAGAAACAACCAAGATGTCAGTAGCACCTACTGCAAATGAAAGGTGTTTGTTCTTTAAAATTTAACGAACTATGCATGCAAACATTTATCTAAAACAGTGAAAAAAATGATTCTAAATAGCCCGAAAACTTGCCAGAAGACAGAAAATGTTACCAACAGACCATTGCCACTGATACAGTCGGCCAATCTGCTTTCAACTGGAAATCTTCCCTGGGTGGGATGATTTTTGACTGTAAATCGTCCCTGGGTGGGACGATTTCTTCTGTGTTGGGGAAGCCGAACTAACACGCTCCAATGTCGACTCCCGAGGTCTCCAAAACACCTGCAGACAAGGGGGTTATGTAATTGGGGTCATTTTGGGATGACCCAGATGGTCGGATTCTCCCAATTTGGCCTCTATCTTCGGGAATATGATGTCGCCACCTGCAAGTCAATGAAACAACAAAGCGACACAAAACATACTAGAATCTGACCAAAAGTTACAAAATTGCAGCTATGGGTTAATCAAACCTAATAACACAAAATGCAACCTGAAAAAGTAATCTAAAATGCTCTAAAACTTAAAATAGGACTTGGGGAGTGCGGGGGTGCCCAAGTGGGCCTCCCACCGTCGACACTTGATTTTGGAGCCAATCCACTAGGGATGGGCCCAAAACCTCTTAGGATTGGGGGGTCGGCGAATTGGTTGGTTCAGGTGTCCATCTGTTGGATTTGGGTCAGGTTCGAGCTTCCAAAGGCCACCCAACAACCTCCCTTGCAAAAGAGATTTGTGGATGTGGGAAGGTGAACCAAAAGGGATGCAAGTGGGTCTTCAACTCGATAGCACTTTGTTGCTTGAAAACTCCTTCAACCTGTATATTTTGGGTGAGAAAAGTCCCACCTTTTATAGACCCATGGGGTCTCTTTTGGGAGGGAAGCACAAATGCCATGTGTTGGTCATAGGCACCATGTGGCAGTATTGTCTTCCCATGATGGAGGGGAGTCCTCCATTGACTTGGGCTTTGATAAATGCCTTTTGTGACAGTCTTCTAACGGCCCCTCTGTCCACCTACACACGCGTGCAAGGCAGGAGTCATTAACTGACTGTTCTGGGCTGCCACTTGGCACCATTTGCATTTTTGCCCGTTAAACTTGGAAATCGTCCCACCCAGGGACGATTTCAGAAATCGTCCCTGGGTGAGACGATTTCAATTCAGAAATCGTCCCTGGGTGAGACGATTACTAGGCAAAGTGTCTAAGTGTGCCAAATTGCTTCTTGACCTCACAAAATTGCTATGAAAGTGGTTAAGACCATTGTTTGACCTCTGAGGGCTGCCCCTGGGGGCTGTGTTTGTCAAAGCGATCAGTGTTTGCAGTCACATAATCGGATTGGTGCTGTTTTGGTGTCTACAGATGCCCCTTTTTGGGAAGCGCTGTGGGTGACGCAGTGCTGAGAAAAAATAGATAACCAAAGCACTACTGATTAGGGTTTCTTGGTTACCTAACCAACTTTTGATGCCCCAATTATGGAAAGGGCATGCATTCTTGAATCCTTGCTTTTGAAGAGCTAAGGAATTTGATTTCAAGTATTAACCTGTTTTGGTAAGGTGCGACTTGAACTTAGACATTGATCAGTCATGAACAAGTGAAGGGCGTTTTTATCCTCAGGGGGAACCTTGTGTTCATGATTCACGAAATGCCAAGTGTTTGATTGATTTGATTGTTGCTTGTTTCTCGCCCCAAGCAGGAGCGTGATTGTCTTTGTCAATGATTCTTTGAATGCATGTCTTTTTCCTTAATTGGGTGTGCGATTGTTGATTGGTGACTAAGTGTGACTACCCCCTCAAGCGACGAATCGATGAGGGAATGACCTTCATGAGAGAAGCGACGAGTCGCTTGACCCAAGATGACTTGTGCAAGGGTGCCTTTAGAGGGTTTACCGTTAAGTGTGTGCAATTTTTCCAACATTTGGACCTGTTTTTGGTGGGTGTTAACCCTTTTGGTGATGTCGTAATGAGGTGAAATCATCGAAAATCAAACTTCCCGTGGAGCGGTCCGGCTATTGTAGCCTTCTTGGGGAAGTAGGAGAGTGATAATTTGAACCTCAACATCGATTTTCTTTGCCCAGAGTCTAAGTGGAAGAGCACTTGTGTCCGGCATTGTGTCTCTGTGTTTTTGTTGAATTTTGTACTATTTTTGTTGTTTTTGTGACACCATTTGGGGATTAAATTGTCTGCAATCCGTCTGCCCGTGGAGCGGTCCGGCTATGTTAGCCTTCTTGGGGGGTAGGATATTGACATTTTGTAATGCCAATGCGTATTATGTATGCCGGGATGTCAAGTGCAACAACATTCTTATTAGGCAAATTTATTTTTTTGTTTTTAGTTCATTTTTGTTGATTTTTTGTTGTTTTGATTTTTCTGGCTAGAAATCGTCCCTGGGTGGGACGATTTCCAATTGCAAAAATCGTCCCTGGGTGGGATGAGCGCTGACCAGAGCGCTCATCCCAGCCAAGGACGATTTCCAGTTGGTAGGCCTATTTAAGGCCCAAAACTTGGATTTGGGCTCATTTGTGTCATTTTTTTTCTTGCGATTTGGTAGCTCTGGGAGGAGGAGGTAATTCTGCGAAGCGAAGAGCTGCCAAAATTCTCTTTGTCATTATGAGTGCACAAACTGGTTCGAGCGGCGGAGCGGAGGTGAAATCCGTAAGTGCTCCCTAGAGTTTATTCTTGCAATTGATGATTTGATTTGAATTTTTTTTTTGTTTATTTCTTTGTTTGAAATAAAATTTAGATCTTGACACTTAGTTATTTCTTTGTATTCAATCAGTTAAGGTTAGAAACCCTAGATCTGAAAGATTTATTTTTGAATTTTTTTGTTGTTTTTTGTAAACTCAGTTTAGGTTAGGAACCCTAAATCTGGAAAATTAGTTTTGAATTTTTGTGTGTGTTATTGTTTTGCAAGTTAGGAGCCGATACCGTGTACCTGCCGCATTTTATGAGGCGTGATCGGTGCTGAATGATGTTGACTGGCAGTGGCTTGATGCCCTTGGGCTCAAGCAGGTGGCTCGAATGGATCCTATGGTCCTAGATCAGGCCTATCTGACAGCCCTGATCAAAGTTTGGGATCCACGGACCAACACTTTCCATCTTCCGACAGGGGAGATGATTGTGACACTGGAGGACGTTTATCGGTTGCTTCGCATTCCGATAGATGGACTGCCCATTAGGACATCATCGCGTGATCAGCGGACTGCTGTATGCGACGAGATGTTTTGGGCATGCGGAGCGGCTGGGTGTAACGAACCCAATGGAGACAACCGAGGTGGATTGTCAGGCTAGCGGGATTTTTGTTAGGTGGTGGCAGGAGAGGGGGGTGTTAGGAGTGAGGCACGCATTCTTGATGGGCCTCATTTCTAACATGCTTCTACCTGATTCATCAGGTGGGAGGTTCTCGTGGAACCTACTGGAGTTGGTATGGAAGTTGGTAGAGTGCCCGATAGAGGCACCGCTGATTTATGGATGGGGACAGACATTGTTGGCACAACTCTACGGGGAGTTGTACGACGTTCGCTATCGACAGTGGAAGGGGTTGAGTTGCAGTTATCTTCTTCAGTGTTGGGGTTGGCAGCACATAGCAGTGGAGAGGCCAACCGGGTTACCGTGGATGATGCAGGCGGTGATGGATGACGATGAGATTGGCTATGCAGCTTTGTGGCGGCGGTCTGCAGAGCAGGGGCAGAGTCGGCGATGGGCAGGTGCCGTTGAGCACTACACTGATGCCTTTTCTCGGCTCACTCTGGGGGAGGTGTTTTTGCATCCTTATCGAGACTGTCCAGGCTGGGTTGAGGATGGAGAGTGGCTCCGACGAGTACGGAGGGAGCGGTGGTTGACTGGGCAGCACGGGACGGAGCATGAGTTCTTTTCGTACCGCTAGGTTACACGATAGTTTGGGGTGCGCTAGGGGTTTCCTGGTGAGCCTGTGGTCTATCGATAGCAGGGGGATGAGAGGGATCTAGAGCCACCGATCACCGTGCCATTGGGCAAGGATTTCGATGCAGTGATTGAGGTTTCAGATGTGGATGACATCGGGACTACCACTGAGTATGATTTGTGGTGGGTACTACGGCGTTGGAGAGGAGAGGGGCCACTGGGAGGCGCGGAGGTGGCAGTGGAGGATGCTGAGGCAGCAGGGGGTGATTTGGGAGGTCCGTTGGATGATGCGGACATAGTGGATGTGGGAGATGAGGATGTGGACTTGGGTGTTTCGGAGCAGCCGGATATGCAGGATGTGGAGGAGCAGTTGGAGGCTGAGCAGGCTACTGTCCCCACAAGTCCTATGCGTCTGGAAGATACAGAGGAGGTGGGGTCAGAGGTAGGTGTTGAGATTTCTTGAGTTACAGAACTGCTATGAATGCGGGATCTGGAGTTGGGGGATGCTCGACAGGAGAGGGATCTTCTACGGGCTCAGTTGGCAGAGCGGGATAGAGTTTTGGTGTAGCGCGATGATGCATTGTCTATCTATCATTGGCAGGAGGCAGAGTGGTGTCTGTATCGGATAGACTTGGAGAGGGAGGTCATCTGCCTTGGTGGGTGGCTACCTGAGCCTTCGATCGGTAGATCTTCTCGATGGACGAGGGATAGTTTGACTGAGCAGTCAGCATCCTCTCGTCGTATGCGGTTAGATGAGGGGGGTGGTAGCAGGCATGATGCGGGGGCTAGTAGTAGCCGCCCTACAGGGTCCCGTAGGACCCACACCACGGGGGGTAGTTCCAGTCGCACCGATCCTACGTGATCATGGTGGTCGACGCCTTAGGTTGGGTTTTTGGATATGATTGCGGGGTCTGAGGACCGATTTTGTAGCCTATGGGCATCTTTTTGATGATATATATATATATATATACCGATTTTATTTTTGGTTTTGTACATGTGATGATGTGATTTTTGTTATGCATGTTTATTCATTTTGATGAATGCATATGTTATGATGAGTGCAAATGTTTTAGATGTCTATGTGATATGCGAATTGAAATGGATGAATGATATTTGTGGTGATTGTACTGTAGGCTGTTTAAGAACCTCTTTATTTACATGGTTTTCTTTTTTGTATTTTCTGATGGTAGCATAAAGATGATAAGTAGCGCAGATGGTTTTGGAATGAATGTAAGGTTTTCTGTGATTCAGTCAGTTTTAACTATTATCCATGACTGTACTTTATCTTACAAGACTTTTGAACAAAGTATGAATCGGACCTATTTTTGACCGAGTTATTTAACATCCCTGTGTGTGCAATTGAGTTCATTTAGTGGTATTTGTTAGGATATCGCCAGTGCCAGATGGGATTTCAACCGAACCTGTACTGAGGATCACCTAATTAGCTCCACGAATTCCTTTGTTGTATGTACTAAGATTAATCTGCGGTGTAATCCAGGATGCCATAAGCTAGCTCATCCACATGCAAACATTGATTTGTACACAAGTTAATGTGATAGATATATCGTCATGCGGGAGGTTTACTACATTACCGATAGGCTATCAACCAAATTGGTACTGAAGCTTGCCTTATGACCTATAGAATGCTGAGAGTTCCAGGGATTCAAGGTCAACTCTCTTCTTTTCTTCAATTGTATTGGGATACTTGCTCATTGTAGTGATGAGATCACTGTTTATTTTGATTTGTTTTTTTTTTTTTTTGAGCAAGGGATTGGGGATATGGAGTGACGAAAATCACTGTTGTTTGTGCCTTTTGATGTGTGCACATTAGTTTGTCAAATTTGGAGTTTTGACATTTTGCTTTTGTGTTTTGCGACTTTTGAGAACTTTAGGGATTCTTAGGGAATTGGGTAGGGAGGATGCTTGTCCTTTTGCCAACTCTCAGCATTCTAGGGGTCATTCGCACAGGGGGATGAGCAAGATAACCGTTGTGCTTTTGGTGACCTAGATTATTTTGCAGGTTTCGTCTTTCGTTCACACAATTTTGGAATTTTAGTGTTTTGATTTGTGTTGGGATGTTACGTAACGAGGTGTATTTCAAGTATGACTCTACCTTCGTAAAATCTGTTCGATTTGATACATTACATGGTTAAAGAGGAAAATGATGACTGAATCACTGAAACTCTTGGTACATTCCCAGACCACTAACTGTAGTGTGGTAAAAGTTATGCTTGGTGTTTTTGTTGTTTTTGATGAATTCGAGTATGCCTAGAATTGAGATGCAAATCTTTGTTTTTTTTGATGATTTTTGTTGTTTTGTTTTTTTTTTGAATTTCTTGATTTTTTTTTGACCAAGAGACTGCGATAATCCTTGGAGATTTTTGTATTGACCAAGAGATTGCGATAATCCTTGGAGATTTTTGGGTTGACCAAGAGATTGTGATAATCCTTGGAGCTTTTTGGGTTGACCAAGAGATTGCGATAATCCTTGGAGATTTTTGGATTGACCAAGATATTGCGATAATCCTTGGAGCTTTTTGGATTGACCAAGAGATTGCGATAATCCTTGGAGCTTTTTGGGTTGACCAAGAGATTGCGATAATCCTTGGAGCTTTTTGGCTTGACCAAGAGATTGCGATAATCCTTGGAGCTTTTTGGGTTGACCAAGAGATTGCGATAATCCTTGGAGCTTTTTGTTTTTTTTTTTTTTTTTTTGGTATATGGCTTTCTTAGATATGAAATGGTCGCAAATGACTGATATTCAAGGGTTCTGTTTCCTTGATACCATCAAGAGAAGCTAGCCTGTACGTTCCTGGTCCTATTTTTCTATCAATGACATAAGGACCTAACCAATTTGCCGCAAATTTGTCTCTCATATGGGACGGCAAATTAGAGTTTTGTTGGTTTTCCTTCAGAACCAAATCACCAACCCGAAAGTCTCTTAGGTGAACTTTCATGTTGTAAGCTCTCTTAAGCCGCTCTTGATAGATACGTAAGTGCTCGAGAGCATTAACGCGTCTTTCGTCAAGCAACGTAATTTGGTCTAATCGGGCCTGCCGTGCAGTGTTATCATCGATGAACTCCTGCATTGATATGTGCAGGGAAGGAATTTCCAACTCGAGAGGCATTACTGCCTCTGAGCCATACACTAGTGAAAATGGAGTTGCCCTAGTGGGCGTCCGAATACTAGTGCGATAAGCCCAAAGGGCAAGTGGGATTTGTATGTGCCAATCCTTATGACTGTCTGCGACGGTCTTTTTAAGGATGGCGAGTAGCATTTTGTTTGACGCCTCTGCTTGCCCATTTGCTTGCGGATAGTAAGGTGTTGAAAAGCTATGCTGAATTTTGTACTTTGTGGTTAAAGCACGCACGTCTTTGTTCTTGAATGATGGCCCATTATCCGAGATTATTTTGGATGGAATACCAAAATGACATATGATGTAATGCAAAATGAACTCCGCAATGTGGGGTCCTGTCGTAGAGGTTAACGAAATTGCTTCCACCCATTTGGTAAAGTATTCTGTGGCCGTTATGATAAACGTGTGACGGCCTGACGATGCAGGGGAGATATTTTCGATTAGATCAAGGCCCCACTGTGAAAATTTCCAAGAAGACTGGACTGTCTGTAAGGCCTGGGAAGGTACGTGAATCAGATTGGCATGATGCTGACATTTTACGCACCTCTTGACATACGCGCAACAATCTCGCTCTAAAGATGGCCAATAATAGCCCATGCGAAGAATGCGCTTTGCAATGGCCATACCATTGAAGTGGCCACCACATGTACTGTCATGCGCTTGGGTGACTGCCCAAGTGGACTCTTGCTGGTCCAAGCAACGAAGAAGCATTCCATCGTAGCTGCGACGATACAAAATGTCTCCTATCAAGACATTTTTTTCCGCTTTCTGTTTGAATGTTCATTTTACGACGTGCGTCAATCCAAAGGGTAGATTACCTAACTTGAGGTAGTCTCTTATGGGTAAATACCAGTCTAGTTGATCGGATACCTTGACAGTTTGAACAACCAATCCCTTTTGGAGTTCTTCCCTAACAAATGCTGATTGGGATAGAACTTGTAAGAATAGCGTTGTGTTGCTATTAATGGGAGTGGGGGAAAATAAAGACCCCTAGTTGGCATGTTTCAAATAGTCTCGGATTCGAAAGAACTTATCCGAAGATGGTTCGATCTAGATCATGTGGACTCCTGGCATCAAATCTGAGCTTGCGCGCTCCATTGCGGGTTGCGATAAGGTTTTGACCTGAATGGTTGTTATATCACCAAAAAGGTCTTGCGGGATTAGTGACCCTAAGGAGGCCATTGTGTCCGCAAAACAATTCGATGATCGAGGGAGTGCCTCGATGTCATACCACTCAAGTTTTGCCAGGAATTTATCCACGAGGGCTTTATAGGCCTTCAGAACTGGGCATTTGCATTGATATACCCCTTTGACTTGATTGACGATTAACAGCGAATCGCCAAAGATGTTCAGTCTTTTGATATTCATGGCAATTGTTGTTTGAAGACCTAGGAGCAAGGCTTCATATTCTGCATTATTGTTGGTGCATTGGAAATTTAATTTAAATGACAGGGGCATTGGAGCGCCCTGCGGTGTGAAGAATACAATTCCTGCGCCACCACCTTGCTCGCATTTAGAACCATCAAAAAATAAGGTTATGTCATCCTGAGACTCAGGCTCTTTAGGATCTGGCAATTCTGAGACATGGAAGACCTCATCATCGGGTAGTTCTATGACTAGAGGCTGATCGTCTTCAAGAGGAGCCTCTGCTAGTTGATCGGCTATGACTTGTCCCTTTATAGATTTTTTCCCAATAAACTCAATGTCAAATTTCGTCAACAACATGATCCATTTCGTCGTGCGACTGCTATGATAAGTACGACTCATCATGTATCGCAATGGATTCTCCTTAAACACAACATACGTAGTATTTCTCAGCATGTAGTGGTGTAGCCTTTTGGTAGCAAACACCACTGCCAAGCAAAGTTTTTCAACGTATGCATAGTTAAGTTCGTAACTGACCAGGGTGCGGATAAGATAGTAAGTAGCCTGTTCTTTGTGAAGTTCATTCTTCCGGGCTAGCATTGCACCCGAGTGCCACCTCGATAGTCGAGATGTATAAGTAGAACGAGCACACCTGGTCTAGGCGGTGCCAATACTGGCGGCGAAGCCAAGTATTGTTTGATTTTGTCAAAGGCTGACTGGCACTTGTCATCCCAATGAAATGTGACCCCCTTGTGCAATAGTTTGTTCATTGGTCGGCATTTGTCAGATAATTGCGCTATGAAGCGTTTAATCGACGTGACCTTTCCTTGCAGACTTTTGAGTTGCTTGATAGTGGTTGGGGGAGCCATTTCAATGATTGCCTTGACTTTGTTTGGGTCCACTTCGATGCCTCGTTTTGAGACTATAAAACCCAAGGGTTTTCCAGATGTGACGCCGAACACGCACTTCTTGGGATTCAGTCTGACCTTATGCTCTATGAGGCGATCGAGAATCTTTCTTAAGTCATTGAGATGATCTGAGCGCAAGAGAGACTTGGCTAACAAATCATCCATGTAATCTTCCAAAGTTTTGTGCATGTAATCATGGAAGATATACGTCATAGCACGTTGGTATGTAGCGCCAGCGTTTTAAGGCCAAAAGGCATGACCTTATAGCAAAATGTCCTCGAAGGCGTTGTGAATGCCATTTTGAGTTGGTCTTCAGGATTGATATGAATTTGATTGTATCCTGAGAAACCGTCCATTAGGGAGAGCATTTCGTGACCTACTGTAGCGTCTACCAATGCGTCGATGCTTGGCAAGGGGAAATCATCCTTAGGAATCACTTTGTTTAGGTCTTGAAAGTCGGTGCATATGCGAATCCTCCCGTCGGGCTTCTTGACGGGAACCATGTTGGAAAACCATGGCGGATAATCCACGCAGATGACAAATTGTGCATCCAACAGCTTTTGCAATTCGTATTTGACCATCAAGGCCACTGTTGGGTGCATCTTTCTTAGTTTTTGCTTTACGAGCTTGATTTTCGGATCAAGCGTTAAATTGTGCATGACTAGTCGTGGGTCTAGCCCTGGCATATCTTTGTACGACCATGCAAAAACCTCCTTCTTTTCTTTAAGAAGGGTAATGTAATCAGCTTGCTCCTCGGGGAAAAGGCTTACCCCCAGCTTGAGAATCTGTGGATTCGTTGGATCTATGCCGATGTCTACGTCAGTCGTCTCCTCGACTGACATGTGGGATCCGTCCTCCAACTGATGTGGAGTTGGGATTAAATGGATATCATCAGCTGAGTTAAGATCTGCATTTGGAACCTGTGGTCCCTCTTCAGCTTGAAAAATATCCTGAGTTGTCCTTGGGGTAAAATTAAGCATTTCACCAAAATGCCAGTACTCTGATGGTGACAATGGTGAATTGACGCGATCCCAGTCGATGGCATCCATGTCTAGATGCAATGACCATGATGGATCGGTTGGATTGCGGATGGGTGTGGTCAAATCAATGGAGATCATGTGGATGGAATGAATTTGGTCTCCAGAACCATGGGTGTGATGACTTGATTCTTTTAGATGTTCCCTATACTTTGGATCTGGCTCTACGAGAACAGGCACGAATGGATCTTCTCTAGGTGCAAACTCATCTCTGTGTGAAAAGGAATGCGGGGTCTTCCCTCGGCACTGCTATCATGATGGGATCTCGAGGTGGACAATGCTCATCTTGAATTTGGAGCCTTAGGTCTAAAACGTGGTCCCACCTCGCTGGGTCTACGTGCCATTCATGTCCTAACCGTATACCCATTTATCCCATTAGATATTCATGAGTTAGAGTGCGGTGATGTCGTCGCGCATGTCTGAGATAGTCCATTTCAGTCTTGTCTTCTGACTCACTTTCATAGATCCAAAATTGTTCATCCTTTTCAGCATCTGTTGCTTGCGATGTTTAGGACTCTTCCTGTTCCAGTGAATTAATCTGGTCCCATTGCGGTTGTTCCACTCTTAGTGGAGGGACCTAATTCTTTTGAGACTGTGTCGTTTCATCTGGAACCTCTAAGGGGAACAGTTTCAGAAAAATGTCTGGCAGTCGTTGATGTTTTCTTTGAGTATTTATCTCTGAACTTTCGCCTCTCTCTAGCAAAGGAGAGGGATTATTGCTATTTCTAGGGGTGTTTGTAGACCATGGGAGATAATCCCCTAATATGTATTCTGTGTTTGGATTGGCGTACGGGTCTTGTGCCAATCCCCCCTTGTTGCCTATTTCTAGGCCTTGCATATTTTCAACCAAGATGTCTAATGGCAGGGTATGGTTGAACCCTACCCCTGATTTGTCATATGGCATCTGATATCTTGGTTGGCAAAGGATCCACATCCCTTGTTCATATCTGCCTAGCCCATACCCATGCCAATTGCATTGTTCGAGATATTTTAGGGCAAATTCTGGGTTCGACAGATAATTGATGTTTTCAACAAAAGGCTCTTCATCTATTTCCTTTTGTTCGCATGGTTCAGAACCATGATCAAGGCCCCCATACACAAAATTCATCTGGTTGGGAGGGTAGCCTAGTGGAACAATTGTCCCTATGGGAAGGCAAAGTCTTCCCATGTCCTACACTGACTCCAATGTGGGGGTTGCCACAACATTTTGCACTAAGTACTGTCCCAGGCCTGTACTGGCCATTTCAACAGTGATTGTTGATGATTGGGTAGGAGGAAACGGTAGTCCTTCCTGAGTCCATTCCATGTTTGGTTGTTCGAGAGTCTTGGTTTGTGTTATGTTGGGTGTTTCCTCTGTTGATATCGTTGAAATTGTGGGCAACCCCTCTTCTAGAGGCTTAACCTCTTCCATGATTTGCTTTCCCTTGTCCTTCTGTTAGGCCGTGATAGGTGGCATTGATGATGAAGTCTCACCTGGCTGGGATTTTGCCTTATTGGCCACCAGTGGTGCTTGCGGTATTGGACCCTGTTTGGATGGATTTAATTGAAAATCCAAATGCGTTGAAGGGAGGGTCGATTGAGGTATGAATTGTACCGCATTGCAATACTTGAAAGCCTCTAAGTCCATTGGGACTACATGTATTTGCCCTTCATAGGCATACTTCAAGCACTGGTGTGCGATCGAGGGGACACACTTCATGTCCCTGATCCAAGGCCGCCCTAGCAGTATATTATAAGCCATTTCGCCTTCCAGCACATGGCACAGTGTGGGTATTGAATTTTGTCCTACCTGGATAGGCAGAACAACCGTGTCGACTGTCGAGCAAATTGCATCGTTAAAAGCTCACAGTGTGTACATGGAAGCGGTGATGTGAGAGGCTGGAAGTTTTAAATGTTTTAACGCTACAGTGGTTATAATGTTACTGGACGAGCCAGTATCTATTAGTACTCTCTTGTATGAGATCCCGTTGACCCGCGCGATAACGTACAGGGGTGGATCCGACATGTCATTTGATATCGTTTTGACCTCGTCTTCTCTAAATGTGATGACAGGCTCCGTACATTGTTTCACATGTCCCACGAAGGCGTTGAAAGAATTTGCTTTGTGGGGTTGTACTTCAATGGCTTTTAAAATGTCCATAAGAGCTTCTCTATGGGGAGCTGATTATTGAATAAGGTCGTAGATGGACAACCTAGCCGACGTGGTCCACAAAATCTACATGAGTTTGGTTTGTATCGTGAACTCAGGTCTAGGCAGAGGTAACTGCATTGGGTGTTGTTGAGGCTGCGATGTCGACGGAACTTCCCTCGCAGCTACCTCGGGGGCAACTGCTGGGTATCTTCTATTCCTTGTTACAATGCTAATCATTCCCACAAATCCTTGCACGGGAAGATCTTGTCGCACCTCGTTAATTTGGAGTGGTTTTGTCTGTGCCTCGTGGGCAGGCAAGGGGTCCTTGAATACCCCCATTTTTTGGTTGTTTGGTGCGATGGGGTTATCCATGACCAATGTTCTGTTATCGATCAAATCCTAGACTAGTTCTTTGAATTTCCAGCACCCATTTAGGTCATGTCCTCTGTGCCTATGGAATCTGCAATACAATTCCTCCCTATACCCCCTAGGCTTGGGAATGTTAGGGTCAAAAATTTGGATCTCTGGCAGAGTAACTAAATTTGCCGCTGATAAGCGGTCAAATAAGGAGTCCCTAGACTCCGCATATGGGGTGAATTATCGCCTAGGGCGACAGCTGACGATCTTGCTCTCGTCTTCTGTTATCTCTTTTGTAAGCAGGAGGCACTTCCTGGTAGTTAGCCTTTTGAGACTGCCTTTCTTGCACAGGCGCAGGAACATTTATCGCAAATTGATTGACTGTAGCGTGTTGTGGTTGTGTTGTCCCAGTTTTAGTGGTTTTATTCCACTCTTTCTTCTTAGGCTTGGCAATTGCGCCTTCGCCTATCTTAATCTCTTCTATGACTCTGGCTTGCACCAAAGCTTCTTCTAAGTTGTCGTATTGTCGCAGCAACAATAGACCGGAGATTGATTTTAAGCAACTTTTTGTGAACATCTGCGTGAGATTAGACATAGGAGGATGGTAGGGAAACCTAGAAAGCAAAGCTCTCCATCGATTCCCGTACGCTGCCATTGTTTCTTCTTCAAATTGCTTGAGGCTCGCTAAATCACTTAGTGATGCCTTCTTCCTTGTGTTGAAGGCAAAGCGTTCAAGAAACGCATCTACTAGATGATCTAAGCTGCTTATGCTGTGTTTGGGCAGTTGTGTGAACCAATCTAAGGTAGGGCCTACGAATGTGGTTATGAATGTTCTAAGCAACAACGCATCATTATCTTGGATTGCGAAGCACTGGCTTAGAAATCTTGTAACGTGCTCTTGTGTGTCCTCCTCACCTTTAAAAACTACCAATTGAGGCAACTTGAAGTGTTCAGGGTAAAGAGGCATAGGCACTGAAGGATGCATCGGATTACTGCGGAGTAGACGTAATGTGGGTTTTTTATGCCCAGCAGCTTTTGTTTCCACAGACTCCAAACGCTCCAATAGCGCTTGGTATGCATCGAAAGATTTTATTTCTTCCTCTCTTGTTCGCTCTTGTTGCAAGTTACGGTAAACTGGAGGCCTAGGGAGGGGTGGTCGAATGGCAGCCCTCTTGCCTTGATGGAGAGTTTCAAAATGTTCCTCTTCTGGTTCATACTCCTTGTAAAATTCTTGAGGAGTCTCTGGAAAAAACCTATGACCCTGATCAAACTCTTGCTGAAGGTACCTATCGTTATTTTGGGGAGTTGCCTCCCTCTCGAATCTATGAGGTCTTGGAGGCAGAGCTTGACGAGGTCGTGGAGACCTGTCCTGTGTTAAAGGGTTATGCCTCTCATTTTTTTCAACTCTTTGGACGCGAGGGGTTGGCCCTCTCTCAAGTATTTCCTCTTGTAACTCATCCGCTTCACGTTGCATGCGTTCTTTATCCAAGCGGTATTGATACTCTATATCTTGCTGACTTTGTTTAAGCCGCATGATTTGGGCTTGACGGGTGGTATATCTGGCGACAACCGGGTCAATTTGATCTACCCTATTTTGTTCAAAAGGTTCAAATGTTCCTCCTATGGGTTTACCTCGGTTTTGATGCTCTAAAATATCAAGGGGTCGCTTCCCTCTATCGAGGTAGGCGGTATGTGCTCGAGGTTCTGGCCTCAAGGGGTGATCATGATATCCGGCTGGTGCAGAAGCATAAGGTTCCCGAGTTGTATGTTGTTGTCCTTGAGGAATGCGATGATCTTCCTCATACTCCATTTCACGGGTGTAAATGGGTTGGGCGGAGTTAGGTCGCCCTATGTAAGGAGCCCTATGCTCCGGATTTGGTCTCTCTATTCTGATGATAGGTAAAGAAGGGACGCCATATCCACGTTGCCCCTCCAAATGGATGGTGTGCCTGTTTAGCGCTTCATCGTGCGGTGGCCACTCATGCCTAACTTCAAGAGGTGATTCTCTATTTATGTCAAGGTCTACATGTAAGGCATATTCCCGAAAGGGGCTACTTTGAATAGGCATACCCCACCGAGGATTCTGAATTGGATTCTTTTGTAGGTTAGACCTATAAGGCGGTATGACCAAATCCTCAGGAGTGAAGTGAAGGCGACTTGTGCCTGCTTTTTGTGTAACTTTCGGAGCTTCTGCCCTTGATTGGGCTTGACTGCGGGTGTACACCATTGCAGTGCTTCTGTGCTATCTAAATAAGTTTTTATCTCATTTTTATGATTTTCTCTTTTTTTGTCTATACTGAGCAGAATTAAGCACACACATTCACAAAATCGTGATTATCTCTTTTAAGGATTATTGGTGTGCCCTAAGCTGGTTTAGTGCATTTTTGTGTTTTGTTTTGTTTTTGTAGGTTTTTTAGAACGTTTAAATGCATCATGTAGGCTCTTATAACTCCCAAAAGGTCGCCCCTTCAATATACCAGCCAGAGCCGATATACCAACCTCTCTATATACCCGCCCTTACGAGAGGGAGACTATAGGTACGTGAGAGCTAAAGGTACGTGGTACGTAGGCGATACGAAAGGGGGATTATCCTGTTAATGGCACCTACCATAGAAAACTTATCCTCACGCGCATGGGAATCACCCCAGCTACGCTCGGTCTGTCTTCGTCAGGATTTACGCCTAACAACAGTTGACAATCAGGAAATGTATGAAAATCAAGCCAAGGTGGTGATTAAATCCACCAATGGTCTTGATCAAGGGCTGGGGTCTTACGACCAGCTCCTTGGTTTAAAATTGTTTCGTGGAGTGTGTGAGGTTCATTTTATCCAACGAAAATGAAACATGCATGAATGACTTTTCCTAAGCAATGCAAGCTAAAATGAAAACAGTCAAAGAACAGAAGCAGAAATAGAAAATCTCAACATAGATGATGAAAATCCCTACCTCTTCTTTGCCTGCTCTAGTTGCCTATGAATCTTTGCTCTGAAAAGTTGCAGACAGAAAATCGTCCCTTGGTGAGACGATTAACAGAACAGAAATCGTCCCTGGCAGAGATGATTTTAAAATCGTCTCAGGGTGAGACGATTTCCAGAACATAAAACGTCCCTTGCAGAGACGATTAAAAGTCTGCAAGAAAAATGTACCTGTAAAACACAAAACACAAAAACCCAATTAGTTTTTCTGTGATCTTAAATATAGGGAACAGGTCCCACCGTGATCGCCACTGAAAGCACGAGATTCCGGGCAAAGGAAACACTAAGTGCGATTGCATTCAAAATCAAGTACGCTTACGTCCTAGAAATGTAAATTGCATGAAATGGAAAAGAAACACATTGGAAGAGACACAAGCAAATAGAGAAAACACAACACTTTCATTAATATCCCTTGATCTCTGTTACAATGACATCTCCTCCCTTTTCAGGGGCTAGGAGCGCAAAAAGAGTTTGATTACAATCACTGAATGATTCCTCTTTCCGCGTGCCCACGATTGCAATGGGCGGGCCAAGATGATGCCGTCGCTAATGTCGATGATTTCTTCACCTCTGCTACTTCTCCTATGAACAAAGAAATAACCAAGATGTCAGTAGCACCTGCTGCAAATGAAAGGTGTTTGTTCTTTAAAATTTAACGAACTATGCATGCAAACATTTATCTAAAACAGTGAACAAAATGATTCTAAATAGCCCGAAAACTTGCCAGAAGACAGAAAATGTTTCCAACAGACCATTGCCACTGAGACAGTCGGCCAATATGCTTTCAACTGGAAATATTCCCTGGGTGGGATGATTTTTGACTGTAAATCGTCCCTGGGTGGGACAATTTCTTCTGTGTTGGGGAAGCCGAACTGACACGCTCCAATGTCGACTCCCGAGGTCTCCAAAACACCTGCAGACAAGGGGGTTATGTAATTGGGACCATTTTGGGACGACCCAGATGGTCGGATTCTCCCAATTTGGCCTCTATCTTTGGGAATTTGATGTCACCACCTGCAAGTCAATGAAACAACAAAGCGACACAAAACATACTAGAATCTGACCAAAAGTTACAAAATTGCAGCTATGGGTTAATCAAACCTAATAACACAAAATGCAACCTAAAAAAGTAATCTAAAATGCTCTAAAACTTAAAATAAGACTTGGGGAGTGCGGGGGTGCGCAAGTGGGCCTCCCACCGTCGACACTTGATTTTGGAGCCAATCCACTAGGGATGGGCCCAAAACCTCTTAGGATTGAGGGGTCGGCGAATTGGTTGGTTCAGGTGTCCATGTGTTGGATTTGGGTCAGGTTCGAGCTTCCAAAGGCCACCCAACAACCTCCCTTGCAAAAGAGATTGGTGGATGTGGGAAGGTGAACCAAAAGGGATGCAAGTGGGTCTTCAACTCGGCAGCACTTCGTTGCTTGAAAACTCCTTCAACCTATATATTTTGGGTGAGAAAAGTCCCACCTTTTATAAACCCATGGGGTATCTTTTGGGAGGGAAGCACAAATGCCATGTGTTGGTCATAGGCGCCATGTGGCAGTCTTGTCTTCCCATGAGGGAGGGGAGTCCTCCATTGACTTGGGCTTTGATAAATGCCTTTTGTGACAGTCTTCTAACGGCCCCTCTGTCCACCTACACACGCATGCAAGGCAGGAGTCATTAACTGACTGTTCTGGGCTGCCACTTGGCACCATTTTCCTTTTTGCCCGTTAAACTTGGAAATCGTCCCACCCAGGGACGATTTCAGAAATCGTCCCTGGGTGAGACGATTTCAATTCAGCAATCGTCCCTGGGTGAGACGATTACTAGGCAAAGTGTCTAAGTGTGCCAAATTGCTTCTTGACCTCACAAAATTGCTATGAAAGTGGTTAAGACCATTGTTTGACCTCTGAGGGCTGCCCTGGGGGCTGTGTTTGTCAAAGCGATCAGTTTTTGCAGTCACATAATCGGATTGGTGTTGTTTTGGTGTCTACAGTTATCATAGATTTTTATAATTCCTTGAAAGCTTGCATTTTTGGTTCTAAAAAAATAAGTAAATAATTTCTCATCATAGGTGTTAAAGGATTCATTGTATTTCCATAGTTATGTATAAATTTTTTGTAATACCTAGTGAGCCCCAAAAATCCTTGAATCCCCTTGAGGGTGTGATGATTTGACCATTATTGAACAACTTGAATCTTTTTATAGTCTATTTTAACTCTTTTGGAGACAATGTGACCCAAATACTCTACTTCATGGAGACTAAAAGAACACTTTGATTTTTTAGAATAAAATTGATTTTAAGACAAAAGTTACAATATCTAATCAAAATGTTAGATATGCTCCTCCCAAGTGTGACTATAAATCAAAACACCGTCAAAGAAGACCAGAATAAACTAGTGAAAGAAGGACCAAAAATAGCGTTCACCAAAATCTAAAAGGTGGATGGTACATTTTTCATACCAAATGACATAACTAAAAAATTATAATACCCTTTGTGAGTTCTAAAAGCAGTTTTAGGAATGTCATTTTCCTTTATTTGAATTTAGTGATATCTTGACCACAAATCCAATTTTGAGAAAAAGTGGTCAACCCACAAATTATTTAATAGTTCATCAATAATCAAAATTGGAAATTTGTCCTTAATATTTATTTTACTGTGTTTTTTAAAATCCATGCATAGATGCCAAGAATCATATTTTTTCCACGTCAAAAATATTAGGGAAGAAAATGAACAAACATTGGGGTGAATAACCCATGTAGTGAGTAGTTCTTATATTATCTTATTAATTTATAATTTTTTGATACATGGATACCTATAAGGGCAACCATTCAAAGGAAAACTATCTAGAATAAGCTAAATTGCATGGTCATGAGTATATTGATGGGATATTCCTTTGGGTTCATCATAGATAATTGCATTTTTTTAAAATAAAATTTATAATTTATCTTGATGGTCCTTGTCCCCCTCATTTTTTGCTTTGATAGAAAATAGTTGATCCACAACCCCATGGGATAAAATTTTCAACAATTTTTCCATCATATGAGATGAAACAAGTTGACTAGCCCCAACCTGCATTCCCTTTAAGTTGTACTCCATTTACTAATAGTTTAATTTAATCCATAGCAAAAACAAATCCCACAATATTGGGCCTAATGTTCTTAGCCACTATACTATCAAAATAACATGACACCTACATATGGGTAAGGTAAACATATCCACATTAAGTTTATATTCCCCTATTTTTACCTTGATATTTTAAGACTTTTCTTTCAATGCAAATTTTATTTCAATGCAATTTTACTCCATTAACAAACATGAAATTAAAGCAGTTAAAAGTATTTAAAACACAATTTTTTTATTTTTCCATTCTTGGATCAAAAATGTTATGCATACTTCCAAAGTCAATGAGGATTATTAATCATTGTTCTTTAAAGTGTTTTATCACCTTCATGTCTAAGGAGTTGATATACCTGCTAAGGCATTCATTAAATTTTTTAATTAGGATTATTTTAGGACTTTTGGTTGTTCTATGTGTTCATCTTCATCATGATCCTCTTCCACATCTAGAGATTCTATGGTTTTTGCCTTATCCACATCTAGCAAATATAATTTCTCATGCACATATTTTTATACCAAAGAATACTTCTCATCATAGTTATATAATAGCCCTTGGGCTATTCTAGATTCTAGATTTTCTTGTGTCAACATTTTGATGGAAATAAATTAGTTGGAAATATTTGATGTTGGCTTGAATAAAAAATATGGCTAGGATAATGAAAACTTGGAAGTGCATCCTTGATCCTTAAATTTATATTCTACCAATATATCCAATAGTATTGCATGTTGTAATGTTTGTTTCCCTGATATTTTTAAATAAGCTTGATGTGTGCTTTTATGTTCCATTGATACCAGTGCATGGCATCTAATTCAAGATTGAAAGATATTATTATGAGACGCATATACTAAAAAATATTATGAAGACTAAAATATTGTTCTACTTAACATAACCATCCCTATGAATCCTTTCCATAAAAATTTACAATGTATTATTTGGTTAGATTATATCCATTATTATTGTTTATTTCTAGTTCCAAATTGCTTAGCCGTTCATCCTTATGGTCAAAAGAACCAAATTGATAGTATGTGTGGGTGCTACTTAAACTACATTCCATATCTATAATTCTTCCATTGAATTATTCCTTTATATTATTCAATTCCCCAATAAAATAGGTCAATGAGTCATATAAAGTTTTGATTTCAAACCTTAACTAGTTTAAACCATTAGTTAATTCATTTCACAAATGCTCCCTCTATTAAGTTACTTGAGTAGCAATTATTTGAACCATTTCTTGTACTAGTTTTTGTTCTCTAGTGTCTTTATCCATATGCTATCATTTTTTACCTCCTAAGGATACTTACTAAAAAAATACTATTTTGGCAATTATTATTTTTAGTAATGGTCCCAAAAAAGTGTTTGGATGCTATATATCAAAAAAATCACCTCAAAAGATTGATATAAATGGACTAGGTCTCTAGATGAAAATTTTTGTCATCGAATTTTCTCCACTATTTTTTCACCAAGAAAATTGACCTTTTTCTCTATTTTTAACAACTACCTTGTCTACTATTATTTTTATAACAACTTACTTGGCAAGCTCTATAGTTTTTATAACTAAGAACTACCTACTCTGACTCTGTAATTCAATATTTTTAATTATTGTCTTGCATACTCTGTTTTGACCATTACTGACTATTTCCCTAGATAAAATTATATTTGATTGTTACTGATAACTACCATAACAAACCATCCACAAGGATGTACAAAATTAATGTGATTTATTCTTGTTGTCTTTTATGGGTGTCATTCTAGTCTAGTGGTTTTAGCCTTTTTGGCTATTTATTTGATTCCTGGTTGGAAGATCAGTCGTACTCTGTAATCCATACTTTTTATCAATAAATTTTTACCCCTTTATTTAAAAAAAAAAACTACCATAACAAACCATGTCTTTAATATTATTGACTATTTCTCTAGCTAGAATTATACTTGACTATTACTAAAAACTACCCTAGTAGACCCTATCTGGACTTTTATTTTCTCCATAAGAATATTCATTTATTTTAGTACACTCAATTCTATGATAGTGTAGTCTCCTCAATATGCTCAATTTTGGTGGTAGGGTTTTTGACATTAAGGTTTAACATGCAACACAAATAAGGTAAATCTAGGCCAAGGTGTGTGCATTATCCATAGCCCTTTTTTATATTACAATAACAAATAATTATTCTTGGACCAATATTTTAGGCCACTACTCAAGGAAGATTCCATGCATACCTTTAAGCACACACCTACATCTCTAACATTATAAGAGGGTGATCTTCCTGAGTGTTATGCTTGGTGCATTATGAATAGATACACAATATGGCTAAATGTTTCTCCTAATCTTAGGGGGGTCTCTTAATATACTTAAATATATGTGGGATCACCCTTCACTTCACTAAATGCTTTACGGATAATTCAATACAAGGTTTTAAACACTAAACTAAAATAAGAAAATACTATGACATGAGTTTTTGGAGTCATTATACTAAATAAATAAACATCAAATAAATCTATACCTAATAAGAAAAAAAAGGTAGGATAGGAATTATTGCATTTATGATGGAACATGACCTAGAAAATGCTTTAATACCTCTTGTTAGTAACCTTCTAGTTAAAATAAACACGTCTCCAAATACTACAATAAAATTAGTAAATCATGAAAGAATAAAATAATGCAATACAAAATGAAAATGTAGCAATATATATTCATATCAATAGAAGCATAATATAAAATCATAGGCTTATTTGAGGGGGCAATATTTTTGTGAAGACAAAAACAAAACACTAGATATAACTAACTAAAAATGAATAAAACACAAAACACAATAAATTACACAATAAAATAGATCTGATATTATTATTACTAGGGGATCTAAGTATAATAAACTGTGACCCAAATGGATGTTTTACATAGTTTATTTAGATACAATAAATACAATAATGTTAGGGTTCTCTAAAACCCTAGCTAGCAATACCAATGGTGTTTGTAAAACTTGTTCTTGCTCCTAAAATAGTCAAGTGGGTTTCTTTGTTGATCCGGGCCACTCCAGATTAAACAACTATCCAATGTTGATGAATATCCAAACCTACACACATAAAAATAATAACATGGATTCAGTAATAACCGTGAGGGCTCCACTATATGAGACCCTCAGATATCAATAAAACCCTAGCTATTGATAAATGAAATTGCATGCAAATCTAAAGATATTGAAATGAAATGAAAGAGATATTTGATTTACCTTGATACTTGTTGTTTGTCCTTTGATGATTGGATTTATTATAGATCGATGGCAAAGGCATGCCCTAGCATCGCTTAAAGACTAGGGTCTATCAGGAGGGCTTACGTAAAATACCCACATGCACCTAGCGATTGTAGAAAATACCCGTGGGCATGTAGGCTTGGTAGGGAGATGCCTAGAGGTGCTTGGTATTAACAAAAAGTTTTTAGAGGTACTTGGAGGGTGAGAGAAAATTCTACAAAAGCAGATCTAGTGAGGGCATGGGATGCGGTTGCGGTGATGACAAGCGAGGAAACGGGTAATGCGGTGGATGTAATGATATTTGGGCACAAAGGCTAATTTGAAAGCTTGGGGTACTCATGGAAAATCAAGGAACTCAAAAATATTGAGACTTAGGAGTTGACCCATCAAAATGAGTCATATTTATAATCCAACCTAGGTCATGCTAGGGTTTCAATGACACTAAATGTGTGGATGATATTAAAGCACATCTAAGGGTAGATAATAAATATAGGGTGTGGCATGGATTGATATGGATGGATGGATAGAATTAAATGAAATTAGATTGTTGGGATTGATTTATTTATATAAATATATATATAATAATATTATTTATATATATATATATAATAGGTAAAAATTGTGGGAAAGCTAGGATGGATAGCAAATGACTATGTTTTGGGTGGTGGAAATGGTCAAAAAGCATGTATGAAGGACAAGTGGCTATATTTTGGTGTCTATAAATACCCCTTTTTGTACTGCATTGTGTGAAATACAAGGTAGTGAAAAAACATGAGACACCTATTTTGGCTAGGTGTAGAGGCAACTTAACTCAGGATTTCGAACATGTGCTTGAATACAAAAGAATAAAGAATTTGAGTTTTGTGTAGCTTACCCCATCAATTGGTGAATGAGGTTGTGGATGAATCTCATGAGCCAATTGAAAAATATTCCAAATGTGCAAATGTAATGTGGATGATATGAATGATGTAAAATATGATACCATTTTTGCCCCAACAATGGGAAGGGGATTGTTGAAAAAAGTGTCTATTATTACCCCAATAGATGAAGGGTTTTGGTAAAAAAATGTGTGTCTATTTTTTCCCCAACAGATGAAGGAATTTTTTCCAAGTGTAGATGTCATGATCATGTATGATGTATCCCATTGTGGGAAATTCAAAATCAAATGTTGTTGCCCCAAATTTTGGGTTGATTCAATGATGTTAAAACATTTTCCTTTCGATGTCATTGAAATGCAAGTATGCAAATGCAAAAAAAAAAAGAAAAATAGTCTATCCTTGGGGCCACTCATGATTGCAGTAATTCCTACACAAAACCCCTAAATGGTTTCTCAATAACTTTACCCAGCTTGCATCCTCGGAGACTAGTTTAAAAGGATATGCTGAAAATTTATGATTTCATTTGTGTTTCAAGCCCCACGAACAAGGCCATAAAAGACAATGTTTGTGTAAAATTGCTCTTGGCAGGGTTTTACTCAAAATGTGAAGTATCAAATATGATTGTAATCTCGAACAAGGTGATAAATTATGATGATAATGGAAAAGTGTCCTTATGGTAGGCTATTCATATTACCGAATTGCATGGACTCCCATCGCTGCAATTGCCAAGTATATAGAATAACTCACTAGCTACATGGTTCACTTGAATATTGTTTAAACTTGGACAAATATGCGGATGATGATGTGAAATTAAGTGAAAATGATATATGGGTGATGAAAATAATGATGATCCTTGTTTTATGAAGATTTGTATCTTTCTGGGGTGTTTTTGTAACTTGGTTGGTGAATTTGTAAAATGTGGTCATAAACAAGGATTATGCATCCAAATTAGCTAAAATCTTCACAAAACATAATAAAAATATGGAATGAATGCATGGATGCATTTTGGATTGATTTGGGGAAGGTAAACCACTATTTTGTGCAACTTTTATCTCTTGTTGGTGTTTACACAAAACGTCCGTGAGTGCTTTCAGTATACTAAAATACCCATAGGCGCTCCAACGAACCAAGAAATGCCCATGGGTATCCCAAGGTGCCTAAAGAAACTATAAATAGCTCTCTAGATGAGTTTCGAAGCTCATTTGTGTGTTTGGAAGTTTGAGAAGCTATGTCTGAGGAGCGATAGGGAAGTGAGGAGTGAAGCGAGGTAAGGCATTTAGAGCGTGGAAGCTATGGCGATGTAGAGATTTGGTACAAGGGCCGATGCTACAACTAGGGTGACATTTTCTAAGGTAACACATTGTTTTATTATGTTTTTGTATTGTGCAATGTTTTTTATTTTGAAATTTATAACAAATATTTTATGTTTTTTGTTGTATCTTAGGGTTTTGGAGGCTTAGCATCAATTTTTTTTGTACATCCCTAGGATGAGGAAAGTGATTATGGAGGAGTGGTATTTTCTTCAAGAGGTGGGGCTAGTAGAGGTAACATGAATGTATGTGGTTAGTGTTGATGATGGGTACATCTCTGCCTTGGTGGAGAGGTGGGATGCAAATAGGGGGACATTTTAGCTCCCCATAGACGAGGTGATAGTTACCTTGGAGGATGTATATCACATCCTCAAGGTACCGATAGAGGGGGTTCGGGTTGAGGTTGGACTCAACCAAAATATAAATATGATGCATATGTTTGGATATGCACGGTATAGAGTGAAGTTGGAGTGTGAATGCATACATTATATATCCATATACATGTAGAAAGATTTAGACCCCTTTCATGCTATTATTATGTTCATGTTGGCCAACATCATGGTCCTAAACAACACTGGTAGTAGGTTCCCATGGAACTTGATAGGGGTAGTAAGTGATATGATCACTAAGAAACATGTGTATGCATGGGCTCCTACCTTACTGTAATAGGTATTGCAGGAGTTATATGATGTGATGAGGTAGGGATAAAAGGGATTGGGGTGCAACTTATTGCTACAATGTTGGGGATGGAAGCATTTTAGAGTTTCTTTATTGAAGGGGTTTTATGTGGTAGAGTTAGGTAGGGAGAAGCCCTAAAATAGGTGATGGGAGTTTGCAGAGGAGGTGCAGTTGAGTTGATCAGTGAGGATGAGTTGATGGTATAAGGAGTTGTGGGTGGGATTGACATCCTCTCAAGTGGTATGGATGCCATGGTTGGATGCCCAGTGGATTGAGTATGGAGAGCATATACATAGGATGCAATAGGGTAGGTGGGTGGTTGGGAGGTATAGGAGCAAGGTGGAGTACTTCCAATTCTCATGAGTAATCTACTAATTTGGTCTGAGGCAAGATGTCCCTGATGAGTTGGTGCAGTATAGGAAACATTAGGAGGAGACCAGACTACCTTACACAGAGCCATGGAGGGTAGTCTTGGAGGATGATAAGGAGATAGATCTCCCAGAGAGGATAGCTAATTCTTGGATGCACTTTTCTATACAATCCTTGGTGCTCCGTTGTATATAGCCTTTTGGCATTCATTGATATATATATATATGGCTTTTACATTTTTTGTTATATTTTGTGTGAATGATTTTTATGGAATGATTTGTGTAATGTATGATTAAGTTTATGCATATGATATATTATGGATTATTAATACAAGGTGACATGTATGGATGATAAATGCAATATGGTATGCGCTAATGATCATTTATAGTTTAGATCTTTTCTTGGCTAATTTTCTAGAATTATTGGTTAATCATGGGTACCAGACTTGGTGGCATATAGGATGAGGGGCTTATCAACTGACATGTATGTTGACATGGAATAATACATGGATGTTGATATGGAAGAATATATGGATGTTGATATGGAAGAAGATATGGATGTTGATATAGAATATTTCCTATTTTGTAGAGACTGCAACATCCTAGTGGTATCACACAAACTGACTAAAATTGCCTAATTTTTATAGAATCAAATGTGTGTGTAATGAATTCATTTACTAAATCAAGAGCATGGTAATGATATTACACAATCAAGAACCATTGTGTATGCAAGTGATTTCATTAACTCATATTGAATAAATTGGGTAAACCTGCTATGGATGAAACTAGGAAGATAGCTTGTTTGTATGAGCAGTCAGAGGTATCTTTTAAGAGAGACATGTCACCACTCAGGAGCATACTCCACTACCAGTCAAGCATCTATGGATACGATGGAGGCTAACTCTAGAGTCCATGATTTTTTTTTATCTCTTAAGTTTTGGGGATGATGACCTAAGCATTTGACTAGAAATGTAGTACGATCCTTATAACCCAATTGATTAGTGGTGTGTGATATAAAATATTTAGAGTTTTTGTTAAGGATTTATCTCTACTCTTCCTTTTATTTTTGGAATTGTGATAGTGCTGAAAACCACTATTTTTATAGACTATGTTGCATGATGGGACTAGAAATTATGACCCGTTTCACTTCAAGATGCATACCAAGTACGGTGTTATC
Source organism: Wollemia nobilis (assembly GCA_028583015.1). Lineage (NCBI taxonomy): Eukaryota > Viridiplantae > Streptophyta > Pinopsida > Araucariales > Araucariaceae > Wollemia > Wollemia nobilis. The sequence continues at coordinate 8,556,529 of JAQPPZ010002520.1, forward strand.
CCTATTTGACACAAGATGTTCTTAAGATGTGAAATTGTGATTGGTTCAAGAATTTTTTGGAGCCAATTCCCAAAAATTAATATTTTATTAGTGTAATATGTGAAACAGTACTAAGAGGAACTCAAAAAGTATTTTGGAGGTTTCTTAAAACACTTGGAGTGGTTGAGTGACCAAAATTACCTAGGATATTTATAGGCATGTGGCAATTTGACTTAGTAGAATTGTATGGATGACATTGTGAAGGTACCCCTTATTAAGGCAATATAAATTTTGTTGGACCGATTAAGACCTTGAACTTAATAAATAAATAGAATTTTGTGAAATATTGAATGTAATATGAAATGTGGGTGAATGCATTGTTTTTGGAATGTAGATGCAAGTGAAATGCAATGTTACGAATGAAGTGTATGCAATTTTTTTTATGTATTAGCCATGAAAAAAAAAAATATATATATATATATATATATATATATATATATATATATACATATATAATAATTAAATTATGCATAGAATACTCTCAAGTGTATAACATTAAGTTTTTCAGATTCTTCCTCTCCCCTCTAGACTAGTAAGTTTGTAAGTACCGTTACCCACTCTTTGTGTAAAAATGTATGGACCTAACCAATTAGCCATGAATTTATCATGAAGATGTGGTAATGCATTGGTGTTTTATTGATTCTCTTTAAGGACAATATCTCTTACTTGGAATTTATGTAGATGAACTTTGGCATTGTAAGCACATTTGATGTGGTCTTGGTAAACTCGTAAATGCTCTAAAGTATTTAAGCACCTCTCATAAAAAAGTGTGAGTTTTTCAAGATGTGCTTTTATAGAAGTATACTCATCTACAAATTATTGAAAAGAAATTTGTAAGGGATCTCGATCTCAAGAGGTATGATTGCTTCAACTCCATAGACCAATACAAATGTTGTTGCCCTTATAGGTGTGTGGATGCTTGTTCTATAAGCCCATAATGCCAAGGGAATTTGTGTATGCCAATATCTATGATTTTATTTGACAAGTTTATTGAGAATAGCAACTAATCTCTTATTGGAAGCTTCAACTTAGCCATTTGCATGTGGGTAATAAGGAGTCAAGAAACTATGTTGTATGTTATATTTATCGCAAAGTGATCGAACATACTTGTTATTGAAAGACTTTTCATTGTCTAAAATAATTTTTGAGGGAATACCAAAATGAAAAATGATGTGATGAAGTATAAAATCCACAATTTTAGGTCTTGTTGTGTCAGTTGGAGGAATTACTCCAACCCATTTTGTGAAGTATTCAGTGGTTGTGATGATGAAAGTATGTTATCCCAAGGAAGGAGGTGATATTTTACCACTTATATCTAGATCCCATTGTGAAAATGACCAAAGTACTTGAATGGGCTATAAGGCTTATGATGGTACATGAGTTAAATTAGCCTGTTCTTGACACTTTTTGCAATATTTAACATATGTGCAAAAATCACGTTCCAGTATGGGCCAATAATAATCCATACATAAAATATACTTTGCAATTGTCATTCAACTAAAATGACCACCACAAGTACCATCATGGGCTTCATCTATGGCTCTTTTAGCCTCACTAGCCTTGAGACAACAAAGGACTCCATCATAACCATGTTTATACAACACGTCTTCCAAGAGAACAAAATGAGCTACCTTTTTCTTGAATGTGTATTTGGTATTTTAAGATCTATCAGATGCAAGTGTTCAAAACTTGATAAATTATACTATTTGGCTCGAAAAAGGCTCATATGAATCTGATTGGATAAATAAAACATCATTTTCATCTTTTGAATTAGCACGAGAAATTGCAAATTTAGAGATCGTTGAAATTATAAGAGGTTGTACCTCTCCAAATGAGTCTTTTGGAATCAATGATCCAAGGGAGGTCATCGCATTTGTAAATCTATTAGTCAATCTTGGAAATCTATTGATTTCATACCAATAAAACTTAGAGAGAAACTTCATTGCTAATTTTGGTAAAGCTTAATGGTAGGTTCTTTGCATTGGTATTCTCTGTTGATTTGATTGATGACAAGTTGAGAATCACCAAATATTCTAATACGATTAATGCTCATAGCTATAGCTAATTGAAGACCTAATATTAAGGTTTCATACTTTGGAGTGTTGTTTGTGCATTAGAATTCTAGTTTGAATGACAAGGGGATAGGTACCCCCTATGGTGTATGAAATATGACTCTAGTATCTTGACCTTTCACACACTTAGAGCCATAAAATAATAGTGTGATATCGATGTCTTCCTTAAAAATGTTATCTTATTCTTGTTCAGTGATAGCAAATACCAAATAATTTGGGAGATCAATAATCAAAGGATGAGCACTAGGTAGTGGAGCTTCCACAAGTTGATCGGCTATTGCTTGACCTTTAATGGATTTTTGGCTTATGAATTCCAATTCAAACTTAGTGAAGAGCATTATACATTTAGCAGTGTGGGTGTTATTATAAGTGTGGAACATCATGTAATGTAGAGGATTTTCTTGAGCTATGACATAAGTTGCGTGGCTAAGCATGTAATGTCAAAGTTTCTTAGTGGAAAAAATCACTGCAAAACACATTTTCTCTACATAAGCATATTTATTTTCATAGCTTACCAATGTTTGACTAATATAGTAGATAGCTTGCTCTCAATTGTGTTCATTATTTTGTGCAAGCATTGTCCCTAAGGCAAAGTTCATTGCTGAGATGTAAAGATAAAATGGGACCCCTAGATGAGGAGGAGCTAATACTGGTGAAGAAGCTAGGTATTGCTTAATATCATCGAAGGCATTTTGAAATTCATATGTCTAAGAGAATGGTACCCCCTTTTGTATTAGGTTATTGAATGACCTACATTTATTATATAGTTGCATAACGAAATGATAGATTGATTGATTCAACTCATTTAAATTAGTTGCGGAAGGCATCTCTATGATGGCATTGACCTTGTTAGGGTCCACCTCAATGCCTCTTTTGGAGATAATGAATCCTATAAGTTTTACCGAGGTAACACCAAAGACACATTTCTTGGGATTCAACCTGACATTATGTTCTAGGAGTTGATCAAAATTTTTTTCCAATATACCAATATGTTCTTGTTGAGTTTTAGATTTAACCAAGATATCATCCACATAGTATTTGATAATCTTATGCATGTAGTCATGGAAAACGTATGTCATGGCACATTGATAAGTGACACCTACATTTTTGAGGCCAAAGAACATCACCTTGTAATAAAAAGTTCCCCAAGGTGTAGTGAATATTTTTTTGTGTTGGTCATAAGGATTTATTTGAATTTGGTTGTATCCTGAAAAACCATCCATGAGTGAAAGTATTTCATGGCCAACCTAGGTATTGACAAGAGTATCAATGTTTGGAAGAGGGAAGTAATCCTTAGGACATGCTTTATTAAGATCTCAAAAGTTAGTGCATATGCGTATCACCCTATTAGTCTTGTGAATAGGTATCATAATTAAAAGCCACTCAGGATACTTGATAGGAACTATGAAGTTCACGTCTAAGAGTTTTTGAAGCTCTATTTTTACCAAGAGGGCCATGGTAGGATGAATTCTCCTAAGTTTTTATTTGATTGGATTAGCATTAGGTTGGAAGGTAAGATTGTGGACAACCAAACTAGGGTCAATACCAGGCATGTCCTTATAGGACCATGCAAATATACCCCTTTTCCTTTTGAGGAGAGAAATAAATTGCTCTTGTTCATCAGGTGATAAAGTTTTGCCAAGATTGACAATTTGGGGATTCTATTTGTATGAACTAAGGTCTGCATGAATGGTATATTCAATAGACATTTTGGAACCTTCCTCAAGTTTATGGGGAATGGGGATAAAAGGAATATCATATAATATGTCATCAAACTCTTCTAACTTATCCTCATCTATTTTTTCCTAGAAAACCTCAGGATCAAAAGGTGAAGGTGAAGGTGAAGGTGGAGGGGATGAAGGAATGTAGTTTGCGGAAGCCCTTAACAATTCCTTGGATAAGAAAAATTTGGTAAAGGTTTGGGGTGAGGAAATTCAGTCCATATCAATAAGGATTATATCAATTGGAATTGGCTTAGCCGGATCATATGGATTACAGAGTAGGGTGAATAAATCAACAGGAGTCATGTTGACTTATGGGCAAGGTGGACAAGGTTGGATGGAATGTATGGAACCTAGGAACTGGTGCTAGGATCTTGGTTAAACTGAACAACAACAAGCAATACAAAACATGTTTTACTAAATGGTATTTTTACATATGTAATGCAAAGAAAGAAAACATGTTTTTAGGTTCCTCTATGGAAGTTGGAATTGATGAATATTACATTTCCCCATATATAAAATTTATGCTATTTGGAGTTGAACCTGTGTCATATAATGCTCCTATTTCTAAAGGTGGGTCATGTGGGTGACGAAAATCCTTAGCACTATGGAAGATGATGGGCATAATGGTGATGTCATCAAACACGTACTCACCAATACCAAGATTAGTGAGGTGAACCACAACTTGGGATGACTTGGAAGGATTATGATCATGTGATGGCTCAGGCGATGGTGACGATGGAAATATCTGACAATCCATCAATTTGACTTGTGAAACATTGGGTGATGGCAATGGATTGGTTTGGGAATATTACAAAATGGATGATGACAATGAAGTAGATGGCAATAATTTTGATGATGTGGATTGAGTGTGACCACATGTTCATGTAGTCATTGATGAATATGGTGATGATATGGAAGCTTTATGAGGATTTGTGATAGGGATATATTCAGGAATAAGATCTGTTTATGAAGATATTGGTGAAGTGGTGGATGTATTGGATGGTGGTGAAATAAAAAGGTGAGTGGAAGTGATCATGGAATCATAGGGATATGAGATAAAATTGCAATACTTAAATGGTTCAACATTTTATGATATGCAATGTACTTGTCCCTCATGAAAATATTCTAAATATTGTTATAGTATTGAAGGGACATATCTCATTTCCCTCATCCAAGGTATTCCAAGGAGTACATTATACACTATGGATCCTTAGAAGATGTGGAACATTGTGTGCAATTTTTTAACCCCTACTTCTATGGAAAAACAAAGCTACCAAATGTAGAACACAAAGAATCATTAAGTGCTTTGAGGGTGAAGGATGACTTAGTGATGTGAGATGGAGGAAGGCTTAAATGATGAATGGTAGATGTGGTGATGATTTTGATAGAGGAACCAAAGTCAATTAGGACTCTTTTAAAATGCTTCTTGTCAATTAGATCCATGATATGAAATGGAGAATCTATGTATTCCGATGAGATTGGCTTAATATCAAAGTCATAAAATGTTATGGAAGGCTCCACGTATGTTTGGACACTCCCCAAAAAGTTGTTGAAGGCATTAGGATCTTGTGATTGCAATTTGATGGATTCTAGAATATCCATTAATGCTTCACGATGTGGAGGATATTTTTGGATTATCTCATAGATTGATAATTTTATAGAAGCTATTTTCAAACTTGTTGTTAGCCGACTACTCAATTAGATGATTGGTCAAGGTGGGTGATTGATGGGTGGATCTGGTGGATTCAATTGGCTAGGGACATGGATAGGTGATGAGGGATTAGGGTAAACTTGGATGAGTGGTGATGTAGAAGGTTGTGACACACTTTATTGATGTGGTTGCCTATTTTGGTTATTCCTTTTACCTTTAGTGATCACATGAATGGCCTCCAAAAACCCCTGGTATTGTTGTACATGATTAACTTGGTTAGGAGGAGTTTTAGTATTAACTCCCCCTACATTTGGTTTCACCTCCTCATGATGAGGAAGTGGTGTTTTAAATATACCAAGGTATTAGTTTTTTTGAGTGAGGGGACTATTAATTTTGATTGTCCCCAATTCAATGAGGTCTTGGACTATATTTTTAAACACATGGTAATTGTTTATGTCATGCCCGTTTTGCCTATGATAAGGAAAAAATAGGTGTTCCTAATAATTTTTACCATGTTTTATGGGATCATACAATCTCATGTTGGGAAAAGCAAGTTTATTTGTCTCATACAACCTTTTAAAAATGGAGGCATATGATTTGGCTAATGGGGTGTACTGGCAATTTTTGCAAACAAACTGTCACTGAGGATGTCTTCCACAACAAGTACTATGTTCAAAATTATCAAATCTTGTGTTATCGAGTGGACTACATGATATGAAATTTGTTGTGGTTTTTGTTGCATAGGTTGTTGTTGATCCATTATCGAGTGGTTCATGATCATTTGATTGACTTTATTGGTCTGGGTGGTTGGGTTAGCCTATATTGATTTTTGTTGGCTTGAATAGTTGATTTTGTATTGGACCTTGTTTTGCCATTCTTTCTTCTTAGGATTTAATATACCTTCTTGGATTTTTATATCCTCAATAACACTATCCTAATATAAAGCCTCTTCAAATTATTGATAAGTTCATCGTTGGATCATCCAAGAGATATATTTTAAGCAAATCTTGGTGAATAGCTTAATTAGCTCATCTATTGGTAGGGTGAATGTCAATTTAGTGATGGAAACCCTCCAACAGTTTTTAAAATTGTGGATATATTCATCATCATGCTGAATTAAAGCATAGACATCAGATAATGATTTTTGTTTTTAAAATTTAGGATGAAATGATCAAATAATTAATCAATCAATTGGTCAAAATTATAGATGCTATGCCTTGGCAATTGATTCTACTGTTCTATGGCATCCCCTCCTAATGTTTGAGGAAAATTTCAAAGCATTAGAGCATTATCATCTTGAATTCTGAAGCATGTATGAACAAAGGTGCTCACATGTTCTTTGGGATCCTTAGTTCCCTTAAATTTGTCAAATTTGGGTACTGTAAAATCTATCGAATATGGTGGAGATGGTACCGAAGGATGAATTGGTTGATTGATCAATTGGTGTCAGGTTGGTTTTTGGTTTGAAAAACCAGGAGTAAATTACATCAATTGATCTATCTATTTTTGCATGGCCTCAATTTGAGGGTCTTCCTTAGGAATGTGAAAACCCTAAATTACTTGATGGGTTTGCGGTGGTGTGGAGAGATGTTATGGAGTGATAAAATTATGAGGAGATTGATACTGATGACTAGGTGAACTGGATGGGATATGATGAATAGGCTATTGTTGATGAAAATATGGGGAATTATGGAATTATTTTGATGGATGGGGGTTATGGCTAGGCTGGCCAATGGGAATAGTATGGGTGATGGTGTGGCTATGTGGGAGAATAGGGATAGAAACAACAAAATACTATGGTGCCCATGATGGACCCTATTTGACAAGGACTATCTAAGTAGAGTTATGTAAAGGCTTAGGGTTTTATTGTACTTGATATTGAGTGTTTTGATGTTATCTAATAAATTTATGTAGGTATTCCCATGCATCACTAATATCTCTATTAAAGGCTAAGGGTATGGAGGTAGATGGTATGAAATATGTGGCTTGGGTAAAAGTTACACTAGGTATGGCAACTTGAGAGGTGGAAAATTGTGAAGCAACATTGACTTGTGCCTCATACAAGGGGTTGGTGTAAGTCGAGGTATATGAGGTGCTAGAAGTACATGAAGGTTGGCGAAAGGACACATGGTATGAAGGTGCAACTGATATCTCAAAAAGAGGGTTAGTATATTCCTGGGTAAAGGTGGGTGGGGGCTAAGAATAAATAGATTCCTATGATAAAGTAGAATTCTATCTAGGTGAATTTGGAATGGACTCTAATATATAACTAGAAGACTTCATAAAATATTCTACGCTTGCCATGTCTATATGGGTTATGTGGTTGTATATTGTAGGGGAGGTTGACTCCTCTTGGGAAATAGCCATATGATAGGCTATGGATGGCAAGGAATGTGAGAGACCTACAGATAAATTTACCTATGTCACATGCAGGTTATATACCATAGAAGTTGTGGGGAATGTGGATGAATGTTCCATTAAGTTATCTTAACTTATACTTTTATTTTGGTTTCTAGTTAGTACCATAAACAAAATAAATCAAGATACAAATTAAAATACCAAATATGACATAAAAACTAAAATTCTTAAGGAAACAAACAATAAATGCTAAGTTTCAACCAATGTGGCTTACCTTGTTAATTAACTATCTCCTTTTAATGTGTATTCATTTTGTGTGTTAGTCTTGTGTTTTTTGATGTTCTAATCTTGCTTAATGAAAACAAAGGTAAAATATGTGGCGAAGATAGGGCAACAACATTCTTGTTAGTGATGAAATCCAACAAGTTTGTTTAGGGGTATCCTATAGTGACTAAGGGTAGATATTGGTGGATGGATATGAATACCACTGTCACCAAATCTCAAGAAATGGTTTGTGATGAAATCCAACCACCACTTTTTTGACTGAAACGTGTTGTGTGTGAATTATTTTTAATTTTTTTATTTACTAATGTGTACAAACAATCTTAGAAAAAACCTATTTCATAGATTTAAATTACAAGCCAACAATAGAATTCCATGTTATTCAAAGGGTGTGAAGTACAATCCTTAATACCCCTTTTCTAAATAACAACCGGAGGGTTCATCCACCCCTCTGCCTGGAATCACCCAACCGGTAGGGATACTTTTGGCACTCTAATGGTGTTCTTGCTTATATAAACAAAAGAAGGTGTTTCTAACCCTAAAATGCAATACTAAGTTGTGCAATTCTTAATACATATGCAAACTAGAATGAGTTCTTTTCTAGATTACTTAATTATGGTTTATTTTAAGCTTAGAAACTGAAAAATATAGCAGATAACCCAAAATACATAAAATAGAGACTTAAGTTTTAGATAGCAGACTTACTGGATAGCCTACGTATTTGCTCCAAATCATCATAAAATGCACCTCAATATTTTCTAAAATTCACCTAAGTATTTTTGGACACCTCTGAATGTCTTGCACTCTTTCTGCAACTTCTACAAACTTTCAAAAACCCTAGATCCAACAATATATGTGTGATTTACACTTCTAGAAATATGTAAAATAGGACATCAAACAACAAGTTATAATTCAATATAAATCAAAAAATTAAACCCTTAGGGGGTCCCACCGTGATCACCATTTGTGAAGACAAAAATGAAACACCAGATATAACTAACTAAAAATGAATAAACCACATAACACAAGAAATTGCACAACAAAGTAGATTTTATATTATTATTTATGGGAATCTAAGTACAATCAAATGTGACCCCAAATGGGGGTTTTACACAATTTATTCGGATACAATAAATACAATAATTCTAGGGTTCTCCAAAACCCTAACTAGTAATGCCAATGGTATTTGTAAAACTCATTCTTGCTCTCAATAGAGTTGAGTGGGTTTCAAATATCCATGAATCTGGGCCACTCTAGCTTAAATAGTTGTCCAATACTGATGAATATCCAAAAATGCACACATAAAAATAATAATAGGGGTTCAATAATAATTGTGAGGGCTCCACTACGTGATACCCTTAGATACCAATAAAATCCTAACTATTGATAAATGAAATTGCGATCTAAAGATATTGAAATGAAATTAAAGAGATATTTGATTACCTTAATATTTTTTTGTCCTTTGATGACTAGATTTATTGTAGATAAATGGTGAAGGTGTGCCCTAACATTGCTCTAAGGCTAGGGAAATTTTAGGAGGGCTTATGTAAAATGCTCGTGGGTACTTGGTGATTGTAGAAAATTCTCGTGGGCATGCAAACTTGGTAGAGAGATGCCCAAATGTATCTGCTATTGACATAAAGTTTCTGGAGGTGCTTGGTGGGTGAGGGAAAATTTTACAAAAGTAGATCTGGTGAGGGCACGAGATGCAGCAACGTCGATGATGAGCAAGGGAATGGGTAATGTAGTGGATGGAATGAGATTTAGGGCATAAAGGCTAATTCAAAAGCTTGGGGTACTCAAGGAAAATTAGGGAACTCAAAAATATCAAGACTTAGGGGTTGAGCCATCAAAATGGCTCCTATTTATAATACAACCTAGGTCATGCTAGGGTTTCAATGATACTAATCGTGTGGCTGATATTAAAGTACATATAAGAGTAGATAATAAATATAGGGTGTGGCATGGATTGATGTGCATGGATGGACAAAATTAAATGAAATTGGATGGTTGGGATTGATTTATTTATAAAAATATATATTTATTAAATATATAAAATAATATATATAATATTATTGTTTAAATATATATAATAAATATATATAAATAATAGGTAAAAATTGTGAGAAAGCATAGATGAAGGACAAGTGTCTATATTTTGGTGTCTACACTTTTTAATAAAACACTCATTCAATATGCAAAAAGAGTTACATCCATATATGACCTTTTACCTTTTAATTATTCTTTATAACCCTAATCCCAACACTCAAGAGTTGACTCACATGAATTTTTTGACCTGACCTAGAATCTTATAAAATAAATAGTTACATTCTTTATAATAGTGACATTAAACAACCCCACATATCAAGGCACCTTTGATATAATATTATTAGGATGGTATCTCCATATTATGGAGTCTTAACACATTTCTAATGGAGAAGTAGATTTAAATATTCATGACCTCGATCACTCCAAAATGGTATTCCTCAATGCTATTAGCATTGAGTTGTTGTATAGTGATTTGTAGTAATGCACACTCTTGACTTGCATTTGGATCTATGTGATATATGCAAGCCTTGATAGAAACTACACATCAAATAGAATATTTTTAAGTGACAATTATATCCATTTTAATAACTAAAGTTAAAATAGTCAAATTTAGTTTAATAAAATTCACTAGAAATGAAATAATATTCCATCATTCTTTCCAAATATAAGGCTTTATTAGTTTATGAGTTCTATCATCTATCAAACTCTTTACCAATGAGTAATAAGTTTAGAGGTGCACATTCTATATTACTATTTATGTTGGGTCATCCATCCTACTTACATTTATTTGTAATATGATGATCAAACGTAGTGAACTTCATAATTTATAGTTAGAATTTGTGGTGTATGCAAGCCTTGTTATCAAGTACATGCATGTTAATTATTATTGAGTGATAACTAATGCCACTATACTTTATATTATGATAATGAAATCAAAATTATGAAAATCCATAAAAATAATTAATTGTTTAGTATTCTTTCTAAGACTTGAGTAGCTTGTCAGGCCCATATTATACCATACTATTTTCCAATAGATTAGTAGGATTAGATGTGTAAGGCCTTAAATATTCTTCAAGTATAATCCTTACACTTATTAATATCAAGTTATCATATTATAATTCATAGAAATTGACCCTCTTGACTTGTAAATTGAGTTTACCCTTTGAACCTTTAGTGGAAGATTATGTGATTTATGCAAAAAAAATTATATCCTTGTCTATATAAAATATTTCTAACTGATAATTAAGTTGATCTTAAAATTGAAAATGGAAATGACTAAATCAAGCCTACAAAGTAATAAATAAAACTAACAAATCCCAAATTATTTTTCAATTTGAAACTTTAGTAGCTTATGAGTGTCATCACCTACTCAAATATTTTCCAATGGATTACCAAGCATAAAGTTATAGTTCCTTGGTCACTCTTTAAGTGGTATATCACTCGTATAAACATAAAGTTGTAGTAGCATAATTTGGAGTAGTTGACCCTCTTTAACTCGTACTTGGATTGCATGCGATGTATGAAAAACATTAGTAATGAGTATTTATTTATCTGAGTGGAATATTTATCAATGCAAATTAAATTCACTATAATATATAAAGTAAAATAGTCTAGTTTAATTTACAAAATTATAAAATAATTAATAACATAAATTCCTACAAAATATAAGACTTTAATTATTTTTTAGGAACATGACCTATCAAAGACCTTGTAATTAGTGTAGTAGGGTTAGAGGTACAATGTAGCATTAAGTTATGGTATTTTGATCAAAATATTTTTACCCTTTTGACTTGTAGTTGGATTCTATGCACTATAAAGAAAGTGTTATAGGTAAAATATAAAGTAATCTATGCAAGGTATTTTTAGCAAGTCCTTAAGTGTAATATTCCCAAGAAATAATTAAACCTGATTTAACATCTAATACATGTTTTTATTCAATTTAAAGAGAATAATATAAATTTTTAATAGTTTATTTTACCTCTATTATTTTCTTTTTAAATTACATTCTTAATAATATCAAATCCAATAATATGAGTTTGACATACATTATCATTGCGTAAATCACGTTTCACTAGAATCTATATTTAGATATAATGTTCACATGGATACTTCTATTTTATTAGTCCTTCATTAACAAAGAAATTACATCTTAGGAAATCACTTATTTAGAAATGTGATTAATTCTATAACAAATTCCTTTGAAAATGTCAATCTATTTACTCTTTTTAAAAATACAAAAAGGCGTATTGGTGAATCAAATATAATAATATTTAATAGATAGTTTTGAACATTTTCTTTAAAATAATGGTTGAATTGTTATTATAACTATTTTCTTATATATTTATTTATAAAAATATTTATGTATATGATATGTGAATAAAAATGCAAGACCCTCCTATAAATATGATCTTCCCAAACAATATTATTTATATAAATTCCTGGACATTTTTGGAATTGGGTATAGCAATCATTCAAAGGTTTACTATCTCATCATGACTATAGATCAAGTAAGATTCATCATCCTCATAGTATCAGCAAGTTTTCTAATATTATCAAGGTGAGAATAGGGTCTCAAATATGTATTTATCTAATCAATATTTGAGTTACAATATAAAAGTATTAGTAAAAAAATCACTCTTTCTTATGACAAATAAGATATATTTTTCTAGTAGTGCTCTCATTTTGAACATACAATACTATTCTAGTGGTATTCCTTCCTCGTATTATGTACAATATTGCTCATTCCCCATATCAAACTAATGAATATGAGTTGCAACTCTAGATAGTGGTCTTGGTTAAATTTTCTATAAGATACTTAACAAAATACTTATCCACCTTAGACAAAATCTTCTAAAGAAAGCAATAACATGTGTTTCCTGTATTCAAGTTACTATGTACAACATTAAGCATGATAATATCTTATTTTATTCTATTAGTTTGTAGGATGGTAAGCTTTTGTTGATTGATTGAGTGAACACTTTAAATATGTTATAAGTAGATACTATGAAATGGAGGTAAACACAGTTACAATAGGAAAATTGATTATAGATAAAAAGAAAAAAAAGTCCTTAGTATATCCATCTCTTTATTTGAAATTTCATAGATTTCACTTTATATAGTCATTTAATCGTTTGATTTCTTATCATTCTATCTATAGAAAATTTTCTATTTCTTTTATTCCTCTTTCTTAAGTTTGTGAAAAAAATATTATTGCATTAAGAACTAAATAATACTTATTTTAGCTCATCAACAAACAATTCACTCTTATTGTAATTGATCTTTTATTCATTTCATTGGATAATAAAATATCAACAAGATGACATATTGAGTAAGTAGATTAAGACTATATTCATATTAAAATCTATTTTATAAACATATAATAAGAAACAACACCAATAATTAATTATTTTTGAAAGGTTTTCAATTTTTTTCTCAACATATAAAAATTATAAAATTAATAAAATAAATATGAAAATTTTAAAGTAAGTCAAATTTAATTTATATAACGAAATCATAACAAATTATTCATATCTCTTCTTTATAAACAAAATTATTCTAAAAGATAAAGATGATTTTTCTTTAAAATAAATAAAAGTATATTCATTATAACTACATTATCTTTATTTTCTCTTAAACTAATACAAGACAAGCTTTTAAAGGTGCTTTTCTATGTCGCATTCTACGCACCCTAATTACAGACATCTTTTTCAAAGGAAGCTTTCACTTTATTTATACATACATGTTCAAATTTATATAAACATTGGTTTTAATTTTTAATTTTTTTAAATCCTAATAAATAGAAAAATGCTAATGGTTCTTTTAGCATAACTCATTGAAACCAATCAATTTTGAAATATTTTTTTCACAAGCTTAAAGTTACGAGTATAATAAAATGTGTGTTATATTTTTTTATTAATTAAAAAAAAAAAAAAACTGTGCAAGTTAAGTTTTACTATTAAACCATAAAACTTTCAACAGACTAATTTAATATATGATCGACGACCACCGATTATGCCTTACCTTTCTCTCTATATTATAAAGCATGATTCTTTAAAATCCAATAATCATTGGTAAAAGCTTGTTTTTTCTTTTAAAAATATTACTATTTTTTATACTTAAACTACTATTTATAGTTTTTTTAATTTAAAAAAAGTAAAAATAAAATAAAAATTCTATCTTTGACTTGAACATTTTAAAGAGATTTTCACGGAAATGAGGTCCACTGAAATCTTTATTTAATATATTGCTCTGGTTTCACGGGATAGCTAGCGATACAATAATGCAGAAGAACACGGTAATGGACAAGTTCTCCTAAAGCACTGCGTCAGAGCACCAACCAAAATATTGGACCATAACAATGCAGATGATATATAAGTTTTTCTCCCTTTTCAAAAATTACCGAGTCAATGAAAGGAAGCAATACATTTGGTGATAGCTTCCTTATATGGTTCCGTAGAAATAGCAAATAGTCGTCGCGTGCAGATGAATCGCCGCCTCTATTTTTCGGATCTTGACCATACACTAATAATGCCATTAATAGAAAATATCTTTTCATTGATTGATGACGACATTTCCATTTCTGGCCTAGGAGTTTTCGAGTATATAAGTACACTAGGCGTTTGTTTGCTCTTCATACATGATCCACATTTCGACGAATTGATAAGAGAGGAGAAAAGCAATGGATGCGTCAGCGAAGATGGGAAAATTCTCTATTGTATTTTTTGTGATTGTGTTTGTTAGTAATGGAAACGTAGGGAAGGCAGAAGTGGGCATGACTCGAAAGCTGTTGAATTATCCTTTATTTCTTCCACTTCTTCCAGGCATTGATCCTCGACAATCTGGTTCCGCTTCCAAATCCATTTCAACGACTTTTGAAATCTTTGATAACTTTCCTTTTAATTACGACACACCACCTGAAGATACTTCTTCGACTCCATCTCCCTCTCCCTCTCCCTCTCCTATGTCCATTCCAACATTTTCTAAAGACTTTACTAACCTTCCTTATGATTCTGAGGATACTTCTTGGACTCCATCTCCCTCTCCTATGTCCGGTGCCTGATCCCTTGAAGGGTGTTCGGCTGAGTGCGAGGCTATATTCAAGAATTGTACTACTTTGGGTTTGGGATTCATGTTGTTTGAGGGTTGCAAGATTAATTCAATTCTAGGAATAAAACTTATTTGGTTGAAAGAATGGATGCCGTTGGAAGATTTAGTTTCAAGTCTTCAGTAATAGTTGCTCCATATAATATCTGATCATTGATAAGCCATTGCCATTGAAGGGTGTTCGTCTGAATGCTAGGCTATATTCAGTAATTGGACTACTTTGTGTTAGGGATTAATGTTGTTTGAGGGTTGCAACATTGATGTAATGCCAGGAATAAAACTTATTTGGTTGAGAGAATGTAGATCACTTGATGATTTAGTTTCATCATTGATGAGATGTTGTTTACGCTTTTATTTTTCTCAGATCATGGATGACACGTTGTTCGATTATTTTCTAGAGAAATGAAACTTGGGTAGGCTGTTTTCTATGTCATATTATCTAAAAGCGAGTGCCTCACATAAAAAAACATCAATCGAGACTTTTCGATAATGTTCCGGATAATGGATCGGACCATCTATATAATTCACGCCATTTCGGGTTATTTATTTATTATAATTGTTAGTTTTTGTACATTTTAAAAACCATAAAGGCTGTAACACAGTGACACATACTTCACCTTATTGTGATTTTGCGTTCGATGGACTTTAATTGTAATCTTGTCTTCTACATTTGGAGTTACAAGGTATAATATGTAATCGGTGCACTGAGATATGCATTATGCATGTGGTCGTCAATGAACCAGTAGCTTGTTTAAGAAAAATTTAACATTAATAATATATATTTCTTAAATGTATTTATAAATAAATAAATTATCATGTATGTTTGTTAACGAGCGAATAGCTTGTCTAAAAGGAATGAAACTCTCTTATAGAAGTATTAAACTAAAAACAAGAATATCATCTTGTTCAAGTAATAAATTTTCAAAAATATAATATATATTCAATTTAAATGCTTATTAATTATTATATTAATTAATATTAGTATAAAAAATTAATTATGATATTTTTAATGTTAATATAGAAAAAAATTAAATTATGTTTAGAAATGAAAATTATTTAAGATAATTATAACATTTTACATATATATATATGCCAAATTTATATATATAACACAAAAGTAACCATTACACTAAAATTATTTTTATATTAAGATTATAATAAATAAAATAATTTAATTTAATAACAATATTATTTTGAAATCATCTTTTATTGGAAAGAAAATTTTATAACTAAAAAATTTCATGCATATTAAAAAATATATATTAAAATAGCGTTATAAAAACATTTTTGTTCTAACTAGTCATATAAAGTTATAAATATCCACCTAGTTTCATAAATTATACAATGATATATACATGTGAATTCTCAAAATTTGATGTGAAAGCCTATATTTTAGAGTGCACTATTAGACATTTTAATGGATATTTACTTATAAATGTTATTATAATTTTAATACTTAAGATATATGGGTATATTAAGACTTAAAAAAACGCATTATTAATATTTTATAAATTAACATAGATATATGGGTATATTAAAACTTAGAAAAACACATTATTAATATTTTATAAATTAAAATAAATATATATTCTAATAATTTTATATTATATTAAATTTTATTTAAAATATATAAAATTATATAGTTTATTGTGTTCATCAGGTGATTATGATTTAATAATAGTGTGTGACAAATATATCACAATTATGTTTTATTTATAATGAAAAATTTGATCATCATAAATTATGAAAATGGGTTTGTGAACTCATTTTCTTGTATTACAAAAGGGGATTTCAAACTATGGCAATTTTAGAAGTGTATAAAGACATTGATAAAAAAATAATAATAATTTTATTTATATATAAAAATTAAATTAATATTTTTTTAAAAAGATATAATTATTTATCTGCTTTAGATTTTTCAGAATAAAATAAGAATAGCTAAAAACAATAACAATATGATTGATCAGCAAAATCAAATTATGGTGTACTTATAAAAATTGAGATTTGAGCCCTTGAAAAATGTACAAATCTATGAAATTAATTTGGTAAGTAAAATATCAACTAAAATGTTATGTTTGATAAACTATTTGAATATAATAACATTTGCTTAGTTTATTTTTTATAATTTCAACAAAATAATTTATTTTTAATTCCAAAAAAATAGTATATTAGTGTGAGAGTTTGAACATTTAGAGTTTCAGGTTGATGTTAGAAAAGTATGTAAAAACTAGTGTGTTGGTTGGTGAAAAGTGTGTTGTAATTTGGATTTAGATATGACAGGTCCGGGTGACTCCGGATCTTTATCTTTTAAGAATGTTATTTTGAATAAGGATGCCTTTTTTTTTATCATGCAAATACCGTAACTTTTTTGCTGCATGCAACCCTTGATCCTCTTTCCAATTCCTCTTCGACTTCGAAGTCGAAGAATAATGGATGTCTACATAAAAGCAAAGATCACCCTATCTTGGTTATCAGTCTTGTTTCTATTGTAGATGATGTTTTATATTTGTTTGAACATGCACTCATCTACAAATTCATGGGTCTCATAATTTCTATACCTTTCTTAGACAACTGAGTTAGGAGAAATTAGGTCCCTAAAGGTGGTGATCTCGAGATTATTCTTCCATCTAATAGGTATTTTATTATGGTGTTTTCATTTATTGCAGATCATAGTAAAGTGAGGGAGGTCTTTACTTTCACAATCATTATGGATTATTTATAAAACCTTTTCATTTAGGATTTGATTTGGTGAAGGAGAGGCCTTCTAGGATTCTTGTTTGGGTCTATTTGCCACAAATCCCTATTGAATATTGGAGGCCACATATTCTTTATTCTATTGCAAAGATTATTGGAAAACCGATTGATCTATCTTGCTAAACTTTGGATAGAAAATTTACTTCTTTTGCACCACTTTATGTTGAAGTAGATCTCAATAATCCGTTGCCTAAATTATTGGAGATTAAACTGGAAAACATGTCTTGAATCCAAGAATTAGATTATGAAACTCTTTCATTTCAATATCGCATGTACCATGAATATAAGCATAAATTATTAGCCTTCATCCCTTCATCTAACTTCTCACCATTTCAAATTATTTATTATAATTATTAATTTTTCTACATTGTAAGAACCATAAAATCTGTAGCATAGTCGCACATACTTCATCTTATTGGGATTTTTCTTTCCATCGACTTTAATTGTAATCTTGTCTTATACAGTTGGAGTTACGAGGTGTAATGTGTAATCGGTGCTATGAGATATGCATTCTATATGTGATTGTGTTTAAGAAGAATTTAACATTAAAAATAATAATTTGTTTTAAAAATGTATTTATAAATAAATTAATTATCAAGTATGTTTGTTAACGAGCGAATACCTTGTCTAAAAGGAATGAAACTCTCTTATAGAAGTATTAAACCAAAAAAAAGAAATAGCATCTTGTTCAACTAATAAATTTTCAAAAATATAATATTTATGTTCAATTTAAATGCTTATTAATTATTGTATTAATTAATATTAAAATTAATAATATCTAATTTTTAATTAATTATAATATTTTTTTAAGCCAAAAACCTTTTGTGGGGTTGTTTTGATTTGAGAAACCAAGATCCGGGGTTCTCCACCATCAAAGTCAACCTTTTGGTAGGGTGGAGATTTGAACCTAGGACCTCCCTTGGAGGATTGCCTTCTCTTCTTCAAATCACCTACAACATGAAGGGAGAGAATTGAATTTGGGGCCTCTCGATTTCAAATGAAGAGTTTTAACTACACACTTGCTCTCAAAATCTTTTACATGAAGCAATAATATAACATTATGGGGTTGTTTTGATTTGAGAAACCATGATTATGGGGTTGTTTTGATTTGAGAAACCATGATTTGAGTTACAAAAATTAATTTTAGATTCAAATTAATATAAATTAAATATGTAATTCTTAGGTTTATTTAAATAATGAATAAAAGAATTTTAAATTAATAAAAAATATTATTTTAAAGTTATCTTTTTATTGGAAGGAAAAAAATTTAATTAAAAATTTTCATGCATATTAAAAAAACACATTTTAAAATAGCGTTATACAAACATTTTTGTTCTAACTAGTCATATAAAATTATAACTACCCACCCAGTTTCATAAATTATACAATGATATATGCATGGCAAAATTTTATCATAGGTTTTTTTTATTGAGAGCCTATATTTTAGACCACTATTTAACATTTTAATATATATGTTATTATAATTTTAATATTTAAGATATATTGATATACTTAATATTTTATAAGTTGATATGAATAAAAATAAATTTAATATTTTTTATATTATATTAAATTTTATTTTAAATATATAATATTATATATTTTTTATTTTAAATATATAATATTGTTGTCATGGGGTGATTATGATTTAATAATAGTGTGTGACAAATTTACACAATAAAGTTTTATTTATAGTCAGAAATTGGATCATCATACATTATTAAAATAGGTCTATGAGGTTATTTTGTTATATTACAATAGGGAATTTCTAACCATGGAAATATATATATATATTTTTTTTTAAGCAAAAATTTCTTTGTGGGGCCACCTTGGTCTGAGAGACCATGAACATGGGGTTTTACACCATTAAAGTCACCTGGGAGTCACACCTAACCCTGTTTGCACCAACATTATCAATTGGATTTTGGATATCCAATTCAGCTTTTTGGTAGGGTGAATATTTGAACCTGGGACCTCCCTTGAAGGATTGTCTTCTCCTCTCCAACTCACCTGCAACACCTGGGTGGCCATGGAAATATTAGAAGTGTATAAATACATATAGATAAAAAATTAAAGTAATATTTTTCAAAAATGTGCAATCATTTATCTACTATAAATTTATTATATTCTCCATAGATCAAGGATAAAATAAGAATAACTAGAAAAAATAACAATAACAATATGATTGATCACTGAAATCAAATTATGGTGCATTTATAAAAATTGAGAATTGAGGTCTTGACAAATGTGCAAACCTATGAAACTAATTTTTCTAGTAAAATATCAACTAAAATGTTATGTTTGATAAGCTATTTGAATATAATAAAATTTTCTTAATTTACTTTTTTAAAATTCCAAAAAAATAGCATATTAGTGTAATTTATGTTGACTTTATTTGATTGTAAGAATTGGTTACTCTTTTTCTGTGTTGTGCATTAGATTTAATCCTTGGTGTAGGGAACTTTAGGGTTGCAAAGACAAATTATAGTTGTGATCTCAATGCTATATTAATTTTCATAAGAGGGATAACCCACTTCTCTTTAATGGATATTTACATGTAAATATCTTAAAGGTTATTTCAATAAGTGTGGAAATTATAACAATTTTTCTTCTAAATAATGTACTTCCTACATGACTACTTTCACTTGGGGACAAGCACTTTGCCTCATTTCTATTATGATGTTTTATAAATCCATTTAAATTTATCTCCTTCACTTCCTACTACATGTGTTGCATTTAGCAAAACTAGTAAGCTAAAATACTCAACACTTAAGGTTTACGCATGATGATAATACTCATCATGAGTTAATTTTTTTAAAAGATAATTCTTCATATTTTTTTCTAATTAAATATTATGCATTATTGAAGACCACCAACTTATGCATCCTAAGCATGATATTTTTTTATTTGGTAGAAGAAGAGGTTTTGGAAGGGTCCCAAAACATTTTACATAGAGGTTTTTGAAGAGTTCCCCAACCTTTACAAAACTACAAACATATTAAAAAGCTTCAAAGAAGATCATAAACGTGACTACATAACTAAGGGGAAATTGATTCATCAACCAACAAATATTTATCCAACAACTGAGATAGTCAGATCTCATAGATCTAAAATAAATATTATTCCTACCTAAAATTCAAAATTTAAAATTAAACTTGGAAAGAATCTTCCCACCCAAGCCACTATGAGAGAAGCAAAACTAGAAATGAGACAACCATCCAAGCCATCCAATGATAAATTAATTTTTAAAACTAAATAAAGTACCCAATTTAAAAAAAACTGCTAAGACATCAAGAGCACTAAAAAATATAGAATAAAAACATTAGGCCTTCCTTCCAAGGATGAGAATACTAATTTTAGAAACTTAGGTATCCACCGGTAGGTACCAAGCACCTTCAGTAATCACTTCAACACTAGAAAACTAGAATCCTTCCCAAATATAGGGTTTTGAAATACTCCCCAAACTATAAACAAAGGGGTTTTGAAAGGCTCCCCAAATATTAAACAAGGGGATTTTAGAAGGATCCCCAAATATTTAAGTAGGGTTTTGAAAGGCTTCCATAATCATATAAAAAAACGTAGGCCTCAATAAGAGGACCATAGGGTTTTAGAAGGCTCCCCAAACCAATAAGGTTTTGGAAGGGTCCCCAAACTATTACAAATAAGGTTTTGAAAGGATCCCAAAACCTTGCACAAGTAAATCAAGTATCAACCAGAGGACCACTGGGTGTTGATAGGCTCCCTAAGACTAAAAAAACACAAATATGTAAATAACAACAATTTCCCATCCAAATAGAACCAAGAGCACTAAAATGATTTGAAATTTAAATTCTTTCTCAAATACTAATAGTGAAATGAAAAAGCAAGGCTCCTAGAACCTTCTATAAATGGATTAGACCTTGAGTAGAGGACCATAGGGTTTTAGAATGCTTCCCAAACATAAAATATGCCAATATTATAGAGATACAAAAGAACCAGAAGATCCACATCTTAGGTAAAAAAGACACATTCTTGTTGAATATTAGATTTAAAATTTGGAAACTTCCTCCTAGTCTAAATGGGAAAAAACTACAAATAAAACAAATAGGAAACAACCAATTCCTATTCAAATTTGAAACTACAAAAAAAAAATTCCTCCTAAAAAGGAAACGACCTAGCATTACACCCAAAAATATTGAATATGATGAGAAAAAACCTACCAATGCCATGCAAAGAAATATAGACAACTGGATTTTACCAAAGATCACCCATAGCTTCTCCAAAATGGATCTAGAAATAAATTGTGCTGCAAAAAAGAAAACTTCCAATAAAAATAAATCCAAAGCCTAAGATCCATCCAAGAAATGAGAATAGAACCTTAAAATAGTGTATGAGGAAATATGTAGGGTCCCCTAACAAATACCTTTTAGCATTAGGACCAGTACCCATCCACCAAGTCAAAAAAGTGAAACTACATCCCACTATCCAGCAAATTATGCACCACTGCATGAAAGAATAACAACATCCTAGAATTTACATCTAACAACCAACAAATATCAGGGTTAGATAAAATATTTCTCTACTCCTTACTCCCTTGAGAGACAATGAGAATTAGGGTTTATAGGTTAAGATGTTTAATATTATTTTCCAAATTATCATTGATTCATGTCTATGAAATTCATGCTTAGGATGCATAACATTGATTTTAATCGAAGGACTACCTATATTAACAAGATAAATACTTATTTTTGCTATAGGTAAGAGGACCATATTAACAATACCTATATCAAATATCCCCTATAAGAGGCTAGGGGTGTAGCCAAATTTATTAACACATATTGTAATATTATAGTTAATATTATGCATACTAAGCATAAATTTCATAGACATGGGTCAAGGAATGTTTAGAAAATAAATAGTGGATGTTTGATTTACATTTTCATCTAGAAGAGTTTTAGATTACATGCACCTTTCAACAAATAGAAAACAAATATTATTTTACAATATAATACATGAATAGTTTTTGTGGGACCATAATATCTCTAGTCTCACTCTATTGATTTTGACTATTAGAAACTATTAAATTCATATTATTTTATATGGATAAAAATATCATTCTTGAATTTTGACTTACATCCATTTTTTAAACAAATATTGATTTAATTGGGTAGGGTTGCATGGTGTAATAATGAAGTGAAAAGTATTCTAATTTCAATATCCACCTTTCTACTTATGTGTAAATGGATCCCTATTATTGTGTCTTAGATAACATACATCTAGTAGAGCATAACATTGATTATAATCAATGGACTACACATTAACAAGCCAAATCCTTATTTTTGCTATAGGTGAGAGAACCATATTATCAAATATTCTACCAAATATATCTTACACAATTCTAGGGTTATACACAATGTGATCAACACTCATTATATGACATTAGAAAACTTCATTATCTTAAATTTAAATTTTAACCTAGGAAAATCCATCCTATATTTTCACCCAAATTCTTTCTATAACATACAACATAGTCATCCTTAGTGTTAATCAAGGATTTGTAAAAGGGTCTTGTGTGTATGACCCCTAAGAAGGAAATAGGTCCTTATTCCACACATTAAGTACAAAATAACTAGAAATAAATAGAAATAGAATATTTGATGGAGGTATTTGACAAAAAAAATGGCATCCCCTCAAGCACTCTTTTTTTTGTCAATGTTATGGTTAGTCAATCCTCATCCTCAAGCCCCCAACTATATTTTCATTAAAAATTTAAAATATTATTGGAGGTATCCAAACCCCATAAGACTCCTTATCAAGAAAAATGTATATCTTACTATATACATATATGTATAAGTAATCATGACATGGTTGATGTATCATCATCCAATGGATCTATAAAGTTATTTTCTAAGCATAAAAAATCTTCTTACTTTTTTATAAGGGAGGTTCTAGAAATAAATATGAAATTCCAACCAATTATATGATTTTAGATGAAATTGGTAAGACTACATAAGGTCATTTATAATACCATACATTATTAGGATCCTTTTCCTTTTAGAATGAACATTTTAGTCTATATGATGTGCATGTCCACTATATAGGCCTGATATATTAAGGTCTAGGTATGGATTTTGGATGAATCCCTATGGGTAGTATGTGAGTATATTTTATTTACATCCAATTATGATTAAGGTAGTAAGGGAGTGTCATTATATCTTCATCTTGGTTGAATTTCTTAGTCATTAATTATTTCAAACATAATCAAGTCAACTTCATTGATGCATAACAGGAGATAAATATATGGAGATTTGTTATAATTGTAATAATCAATATGTAAAAATAAATTGATTATTTTAGCTATATTCTAACTAACTAACCAATACACTACAACTAGAAATTCTAATAATGCAATATTTTTTTAACATTCGCTCTTATTATACTATTTTTTATACAAAAATAGTTACAAAAATAATTCAAATTTGGTATGTGTAAATGTTAGCAGTGGGAAAACCTCATGTTATTTTCCCTTTTTAATATAATTAATCTCAAATGTGCATGGAGGAGATTCATTAGAATCTTTGCTTCCCCACTTGAGGACCTCTTTCCAAAGGAGATCCCAAGGATATGTGAATTCTCAACACAACTAGACCCCTACTATTTGTAAATTATCAAGGTAATGAAAGGTTGATATAATACTTGTTTTGTGGTGTTTTATGTATTCAATTAGTACAATAACCTATAAATTTTGGATCCTTTGTAATCTTGACTCTTTATCGATCCATAACGGTTATTTGAACCTAAATCATCAAAACCATATAAAATGCAAAGCTTATATTAATCCACACAAATGCAAACAAACAAGAGCTATCCTAAATGTAATTCAAGTTTTGAATGCACTAGTCTAAGGAGGTTTTCATTTTTCAGGGCAAACAAAGAAGGATGCAATCAAACAAGATTAGCCTAATGCAACTAAATGCAATTCAGATTTCTTGCCTAAGTACTTAATTATAAAATATATGCTAAAATAGAATCTAAGGTTCTTTAATTAACTTGTCCTTAAATATTTTGTGAGGAAATTGCTAAGTTTTGTAAAGAAATTTCTAAGTTTTATAAAGAAACTTCTACGTTTTGTAACTTAGTAAAGGAATTTCTAAGTTTTGTAAATGAATTTCTAAGTTTTGTAAAGAGAATTCTATTTTTTGTAACTTAGTAAAGGGACTTCTAAGTTTTGTAAGGAATTTCGTAATTTTTGTAAAGGTTTGTAAAGGTTTGTCTATGTTTTGTAAATATTTTATCTATGTTTTATAAAGATTTTGTCTATATTTTGTAATGATTTTGTCTATATTTTGTAATGAAGTTTTGAATGTTTACAAATAATTTTATGTTTTAATCTAGGTTTCTTAATTTCCCAAAGTAGATGCGCTCTAGGTTTTAAAACATTAAACAAATAGAAATAGAATGTGCAAAAGGGAATAACAGGGCTAGGGAAGGGCCAAGTGGTCAGGTTACCTCTACTAGAGCCTGTCTACCAAATCCACCATAACACAAAGCCAAATTTGCCACTTGAGATAAATTCACCACAAGGATAGCGAATTTGGTAAACCTGCACAAAAATAAAAAAATTAGAGTTTCTATTTTTGGGGGCCTATCTAAGGATAGTAAGGTTGATAGGCTATCTCTGCTGCTGATCAGACCCACTTTTATACAAAAACATTGATTATGAATACCTACTTTCAAAGCAATTTTGTCCTATTTCCAAATACACCACTGGGTTATACAAAATTCACCACTAGAAAATTTGGTCTGAGTTGGTGAATATGGTTCTATTAAACAGACTGCAAAATTCACCATATGCATGGTAAATTTTGTTTGAGTTTTGAGACTAATTTCAGTGGGTTATACTAAGAGTTTTGAGCTAATTTTTTTTCATATGGACCCTATTGAATTATAGAAGGCTTGTGAGTGGAAAAATAAAAGAGAAGAGTCTTGAAAATTTGGTTTTTCCAAATTCACCACCCTTTGTGGTGAATTTGGTACTCAACACGATTTTTAAATTTTTAGAGTCAAATTGAGGGTATATTTGAGTTGGGTTTGACTTGAAACTGATAGGGAAGATTCCTAATATGCTCCAAAAGGTTTTTTTATAGAGAAATCAGGGGATTAAGCTCTCAAATATGAGAATTAATGGATTGAATTTTTTTTTACAATGGAAAAGGGTGAAATCCCCAAGGGGGATTTCCAAATCTGAAAAATCAGACTTGTAAGGGACTGTGGAAGGAGAGTAGAGGTTTAGGAAAGGTTATATTAGGGTAGAATTACATTCTTTGAGTATTATAAGGGTGTATTAGAGGACTGATCTAAGAAATTGATAGAATGTGCCAAGAAACTTGTCCAAATTTTAAAGTAAATGAACAATAATGAGTAAATGCAAAAACATGAAACTGAAATCAGATTTAATAGAAACACAAATATATGTAATATTAGATGCTATGAAATAGGAAATGCTAACTACAATCAAATCAAATGAGAAGATAAGTTATCCTTCCAAATAGTAAGAAATTTTACATATAAAGTAGGAGGAAATGCTATATAAAATACTTGAATCAAATCTATGAAGATGAAATAGCATGGAAGGAAACAAAGTAGATTAGTATGTTGTGGATAAGCTAAAAATATTCGTAGACAAAAGGATTAGTGGAAATATTATACAAAATATGCAAGTAATAATATAGCCAAAAACCCTAAAAAATGGAGGATTAGAGCCAAAACAAAGTAAAGGAAATGGTAAACTAAGATAGCCTACAAGAGAAAGATGTAAGATATGATAATATAGAAGCAAAATACATGAAAAGGAGGCTACAAAAACATAGTTAGAGTGCTATAAAAACTAAGTTAGAGGCTTCCAAATAAATATTTAGAGGAATTAATATGAAATACTAAGCATATGAAAGGTAATGCACAAAAAAAATGAGAGATATTAAGCTAGCAAGGCTACAACCATGGGTGGGAAAAATGCTATGGAACCAAGGTGAAGGGAGAGAAGAAGGTAGGTAGGGGAGATTCCCTCCTTACCTTCAATGGTGACCTTCTCACTTCCAAGCCCTCCCTAGCCTTGCTTGGCTTGCCACCAATGCTTGTGAAGAGTACTCTAATGCTTGAGAAAACTTATTCTATTACTTGAGAAGATCCTAGAGAAGAAATTTAAATACTAGAATAATGTGGGCAGAGCTTTTCTACAATAGAAAACATTTCCGAATGCCTATCCAAGGAGTTCTTAAATAGGATTTGAAGGGGGTATTGGAGGAGAATTGGATAAGAATGCATTCAAACAAAAAACTATCAAACCTTGCTAGAGCATGTAGGATCAGTGGTGGTGGGGGAAAGATGCTCAATTTGTGTCTACCTAGTTTGTGTAAAATATTCTTGGCTATTTTTCCAAATTCACCAATGTTTGCCAAATTTACCATAGGTGTGGCAAATTTGGTTCAGAGTGGTAAATTTGGTAACCAATCAGATTAGATTCATGATATTTGAATTTTGAAAAGGGCTACCAAATTTTCCACTAGCCAAATTCACCATAGGTGTGGTGAATTTGGTAAAAACTAACTTTTGGACAAAAAACCCTAATTTTGTAGTTTTGCCAAATTTGCCACTTAGTTTGCTAAATTTACCACTGGCAAATTTGGTTAGAATGACGAATTTAGTAAAGGTGTTTTTAAGTGTTTGGATTGATGGGGAATGATGATTTTGAAGTTTTGTTAAGGTTAGAACATATTTTGAGAAATTTTGGTGTGATTTGGACTAGTTTTAATAAGTCCCAATAAGTGTGTTAAAATTGGGTGTGTACATTGTACCCTAGTTTTGATGTGAAATCCATGATGTTATGTCAAAAGTTAAGTTGTGATACTCAATTTTGATATTGTACTATGTTGGAATGACAATTGATCGTCGTGTGAAACTAATTGAAGATTTCAATTAGTTTTGAATCACTTGTATTTATATACACCTCATTTTGCATGCCCCGATATTTGGCAAAAAGAATTGCTAGGCTTTGTGAAAATTTTATTTTGGGAATGTGATTTATCAAAACCCATATGCTAGATTATAGATTTTGGTGTGATTATTCGAGATGAGGATTTTTTTGAATTAATTAGGGTTTTAGGGTATAAAGGCTAAAAGAGAGGTGAAAGTGACCTTATTTGCTCTCTTATCCTTTCTATAGAGTTGGAGATAGTCGAGTGGAGTTATTAAAGGAGATGGAAAATATCGAAGGATGGGTTCATCATGTTGATGTAGTTTGAGGGACAATTGAGGTGTTAGAGCGAGACCGATAGGTATGCCCTAATCCCGATGCTAAAAAATTTTGTCTAGGGTGTGTTTTTCATGATTTTTGAAATCTATGGTGAATTTGGCATTAGTGGTAATTTTGGTAGAGGTGCCACTAGCAATTTTGGTCTTATTGGTGAATTTAGCACTGACAAATTTTGTGCCAGTGACAAATTTGGTCAAAATGGCATAATTTTAATTTAGGCTTTTCAACCTCGATATGGGAATAAATGTAGTCAAATTTATACAAACTAAAATGCTCTCTTTGAGTTCTATCCAATGGTAGTATTTTTTGTGAAATTTTGAAATAATTTGATTCCTTATCTCACTTATTATTTGTAGTGGATTTTGATAGGCGATGAATATTTTGACCAGTCAAGAGCATCATCCGAAGTGCTTGGGGAGCATTTTAGAGGGTGAACAAAGAATTGAGGATGTGACTCTCTTTTCAATGGTGGGGTTGTATTATGTTGGATATATAACTAAGTTGGAGTTTGACTATTCATTGCTAAAAACTCTAATGAAAATATGGTACCCATACACCAACACCTTTAGGTTGTCGATGGGAGATATCTTAGTCACTTTAGAAGATGTATGGCACATTCTCTGAGTACCAATTTAGGGAGTTACCATTTTTATGGGGAAAAATTTAGCTGTAGGTAGATTGGTGTTTTTAGAGGATGGTGATTTCTTGGGTATATGAAAGGGCTTGAAAATCAATGACATTGGAGGGCATATTGATAGGAGCACAACACTTATGATTGTGTTAGTATCAAGGCTGATGATGAGTGATACAAGTAGGAGATTCATGCTATGGGAATGGGGGTATATCATAGTGGGGATGAGAGAGTGTCAAATAGTATGTATATGGGATCCAACTATTTTTTCTAGATTATACCATACCCTATATAGAGTGGTTTATCAACAGGATCAAAGCTTGACCTGTTATACCTTACTCTAAATCTAGGCTTGGGAATATGTAGCTATTAGATGGCCTATAGTGGTGACAAGAAGGATAGACCATGAGCTTCCTAAAGTTTATCGATGGAATAGGTGCATCTACTCTTCATATTGTAATCTGGTTTGGATGAGGTATCTCATTGATGATATGCGGATAGCTCATGCTAGTTGGTATCCTTGGAGAGTGGTGTATGCATGGTCTGAGGACCACAAGGAGTTATCTAGATTGAGGTGATTTAGATGGTTGGACGATGGGAATAAGGCTTACAAGTTGTATCAATATGATCGGGTGACTTACCAGTTTGAATAGGTACAGGGATACCGACTAAGGAAGAGGTTTGGATATGATGAAAGCATCGTGAGACTTGGTAAGATCCTACGGATCCTCTCATTTTTCTAGAGGTTAATGAGGATGATATTATGGTATTGAATACTACATTATATGATGTTGGTGTGATAGTGGATTACAATGTTTGGTATAGGTGATTTAGACCCCATAGTTTGACTATAGGCCCACCACCAAGGGATTAGAGATAACTATTATTGGAAATGTTGAGTGTTTTATGAGTGACAGTGCATCATGCTAGGAGAGAGGGATGGTGGATGAGGATGGGAAGATAGAGGGTAAGGATATTAGATCCTTTAGATGTGATTCCCTTGGCTGCATTCCTTCCCCTATGTGTTCCAACCAGTGGATGGTCATTGAGATCAAGTGGATAGGATACTAGCAGGATGAGCCCAAATTTTGGTGGAGATGCAAATTTGAGTAGGAAGGATGTGGATGTTACACGATGGATTTGAGGGTACTATGCCACACTTTGGAGGATGTGAGGGGTCATTTAGTGGATTTGAAGGCCCTAAAACTAGTAGAGATAGCTCAACTCAAGGATGAGATGGTGCGTGAATAGATAGATAGAAGGAAGACCATTTCAAGGATTTAAATTTCCTTGGACTAGGTTCTGTATGAGCGTGCTCTTGATCAGGTGATCATTTTTGGCCTTAGGTCTAATCTAGAGTAGGTGAAAATGGAGAGGTATGAGGCTCGTGATGCGATGATGTGAGGTTTGGATAGCAAGTTGGCGGTCATCATTATGAGGCCACTTGAGTGAGAGCTAGTAAATTCTATGATCTTGTTGGAGAGTACAAGATTAGATTTTACAAAGCAGGTACATCGCTTGATTATTCAGGTTGAGAGAGTACAAATAAGGGTCATATGATATCATTATTTATATCATATAGTGGTACTTGTAGAGCAATGAGTACCATCTCCATCAAGTATGCAGTCGAGGACTATGATAGTGAGTGGTACATGGGGGATTGTTGAATTCCAACAAACACATCCTCCTCTTGTAGTAGGGGACTCCTTGGATACAAAGGCCTCAATTTAGGGGACCTTCTGGGATGATCAAAAGTGAATGTACTAATTTTAGTATTGTAGTGCATCCTCCTATGAGATGAGCATATTTTTTTCCTCTCGTGATGCTCCTCTTATTAGTTTGTATGTTGCGAGACATATATATGATGATATTTTGGTTTTTTTGTGTTATGATGACATGTTTTTGTGTCCATGTGATGTGAATGTTTGCTTTTGTTAATTTTTATATAGAATGTTACGGAAGAGTGGGAGATACCCCAAATTAAGATATATTGAATTATTTAAGTGATGAATGAACATCTTGATATAATTGTAGGTGAGGAGGTAATATTTGCCATAATGTTCCCGGAGGTAAGGATATAATCTTATTATGTCTAAATGGTGGCCTAGAATGCCATATTTGTGATATCATTTAGGACGTAGTGAGGTACTTGTAATATATACAAGAGATATGAAATGTTTTCTTCTCATCAATATTTAAATATTGCTCTCACAAAAATTGATTGCATAGATGAGGTACCTGTACTATGTACAAGAGATAGTATATGTTTTCTTCTCATCACCGTTCAAATGTTGCTCTTGAAAATATTTGACTATGTAGATGAGGTACCTATAGTATGTACAAGATATACCATATTATTTTTCTTCTCAAAAATGTTCAAATATTGCTCTCATGAACATTTGATTGCATAGATGAGGTACCTATAGTATGATCCTTATCAGTGTTTGAATGCTACTCTCTGTAAACATTCGACTACATAGATAAGGTAGATGTAGTATGATCCTTATTAGTGTTTGAATGCTACTCTCTACAAACATTTGACTATGTAGATAAGGTAGATATAGTATGATCCTTATCAGTGTTTGAATGTTGCTCTCTACAAACATTCTACTGCATAGATAAGGTAGATGTAGTATAATCCTTATAAGTGTTCAAATTCTAATCTCTGTAAACATTTTACTGCATATATAAGGTAGATGTAGCATGAACCTTATCAATGTTTGAATGCTACTCTCTACAAATATCCAACTATGTAGATAAGGTAGATGTAGTATGATCCTTATAAATTTTTGAATGTTTCTCTCTGCAAAAATCTAACTACGTAGATAAGGTATATGTAGTATGATACTTATTAGTGTTAAAATGTTTCTCTCTATAAATATTTGAATGCATAGATAAGGGTAGATGTAGATTCTTATCAATGTGCAAATGTTGCTCTCTACAAACATTTGAATGCGTAGATAAGATATATTTAATTTTTTCACCAATGTCTAAGTGCCATTATCTATGAAACACTTAGCTGTAAATATGAAATATTTATATTTTTCAAGCCTTTTTTAAAGCTTTGATATGAAGTATATGAATGCTTTTGATGTTTATTGTACTTATTGTAAGAAGTTTTGCCTGTATCATTTTATAGTATCTTGCAAAATATCTTTGCAAATATTTTACAAAGTAATGAGAGTGATATTTACAAATGATTTTATAAAGTAATAGGATGATTTTTTAAAGTAATGGAAAATGATCTTTACAAATGTCTTGCAAAAAAATTTGCAAAGTGATGGAAAATGTTATTTTATAGATGCTTTGTAAGGTAATAAGATTAGTTTTAAAAATTCTTGTATGACTTGATTATGCAAATGCTTTTGGTGAAATTATTTTTACAAATGTCTTTAAGAATGATAAATTGGTGCTATAATTGATTTGTGATGATCTTTTTTCAATCATGAAAGCTCTTACAAATTTTATATTTTATGAAAAAATCTTTCAAAACTAAGGGCAGAATTCCCATATGTACAATCCTAGAGAAGAAGAGCTCCTTCTCCTGTATTTGGTATATGTACACATAAATTTCTATATAAAATATATGGGATAAGGACCTCCCCTCATCTCATATGTGCATACAACAATTGTACCTTGATTTTAGATGAACTCATTCAAACGAATAGTCATCAAACATCCATGCTATATTATACACCATTAGGATACACAAGGAATTGATATTTGACTACTTGACGTAGTCATAAATGATTATGGGTACATAAAGTATTGATTACCAACACTTGATACCTCCAAAGAGCATATAAGGTAGCCAGGATATTTTTATGTTAGAAGAAAGAGTTGGTAAGTTGCCATTACCTATCAATAAGGAGAAATTTTTCTATCTATTACCTATGGAATTATAGAGAATATTCATTTGATAGGTGACCAGTTTTAGGTTTATGATGTTTGATTGCATATTTGCATAATATGATTGACTAGAAATAGAACTCTATTGGTTAAGTAGAATTACTAGATGAATAGCTAATATTGAGAGTATAATGTTTGGATGTTATGCTATCGAAGAGTCTCAGGAGGCTATGAAGACAATATCAATCAAGTATCTGGTGAAGCGTACAAGCAATTGCATAATTACTAGACATTGGATCCATAAGGCCTAATAGTATGGTAGATCCTTTTAAACAATAATTTTTGAGAGACCTAATTTTATTTTATAGAATGCACATGACAGGATATAGGAGGATAAGAAGATAACATTGGTCCAATACCTAGTTAGGAACACAAGTAATTGGGGACCTATGAGATAGTGGATCAATGAGATCCTCAATACCCTTGTGGACTGTCAAAAGTATTCATTGATATTTTGATGTGGTTGATAGCATTTCAACACAATAGATCAAAGAGAAAATAAAAGTAACCTTGATCTAGTTCCTAGTGAGGTTTGCAAGGAAGTTGCAAACCTATGCATCATTGGATCAAGGGAATATTATAATTCCTATAATTTGTTGGAAAAATAGTGTGTGAGAATCTTATTTATGTTTTATAGCGTACCGAAATGGTATTTCAAGAGGGGAGGAGTACCTTTAATCATCCTTTTCTATATAAACTTGACAAGTAATTGTTAATCCATATATGAATGGATGATCAAAGGACTCCTAGTCCTCACAACCAACTGAATGATATGGTAGGTGTTGATGTATTAGGTATGATATTGTGAACTCAACTAATAGACCAATCAAGGAAGAGAACCCCATTCAACTAGTAACTAGTGGAATTCATAAATGTTTATGAATCTATAGACACCAAAACAACACCAATCCGATTATGTGACTGCAAACACTGATCGCATTGACACACACAGCCCCAAGGGTAGCCCCTAGAGGTTAAACAGTGGTCCTAACCACTCTCACAATAGTTTTGGAAGGTCAAAGATCAATTTGGCACCTTCAGGCACTTTGCTCAATATCCATTCCACCCAAGGATGAATTCAAACTAGGATTCGCCCTACCCAGGGACGAATATCAGGATTCACTCCAGGGTGGGGCAGATTGCAGGTTTGACGAGAAAAAAGTCAAATCTTGACAAATGGCAGCTCAGATCCGCCACTTAACGCTTCCTTCATTGCATGGGAGTGTGGGTGAGTGTTTTTGAGCATTAGAGGCAATTACAAGGGCATTCATGAAGTCCCTAATCAAGGAGGAATCTCCTCCCCCCTGGGAAGGCATGATTGCCAAGTGGCGCCTCTGCATGCCCAATTCAAGAGACCTCCAGGTCTATAAATTGGTGAGTTTCCTCACCCAAAAATATACAGAGAGGGAGCATTTTGGAGCAACGAAGTGCTGTCATTTTACTTTCACACCCACACCCTTTTGAGTTGTGTCTTTCACATCCTTGATCTCTTTTGGAGAGGAGGTCATAGGGTGGTTATTGGAAGCACAAATCTGGAACCAAAACCTGACATTTGGCCATAATATCCCACCAAATTTTTCGAAAATACCCCACAAGAGGTTTTGGACCCATCCCAAGTGGATTGGTGCCGAAATCAAGCCCCAAACGGTGGGCGGCCTGCCCCATGGGTGCCCCCTCCCACACTGCTACAGTCCTAATCGCCCCTCTTCGGAGCGATGGGAAATCTGTGGTAGATTTTATTTCTTTCATTTTTGCATTCAATTCTATGATGCTTAGATAGGTTGTCATTTAAATTTCATCTCATTTTGAACAATTTTGATCATGTTTCTATCTTCGTTCACTTTTACTAACCTGTAGGTAGCATCATCAAATTCCCATTGATGGAGGCCAAATTGGGAAAATATGACCATCTGGGTCTTCCCAAAATACCCCCAATTAGCTAACCCCAACTTTTCAGGTCTTTTGGAGCTTCCTAGGTAGGACATTTGGGAAAGTACCTTTTCGGTGTTTTGTTGCAGGTATATTCGTCCCGCCTTGGAGCGAATTCAAATCGGCGAGGAATTTCTTGACTATTATTTTTTTAGTGCCCTCCTAGGGTCTAGACATCGGAGGAGCAAAAAGGAGTCAAGATTCATCAACACAAGTGGCGGCGACATTTGGTCCACCCATTTTTACATGTGGGCACGCGGAAGAAGGAAGGGCATCCATGGATGTAACAAGAATGCATACTTAAACGCTCCTAGCCCTTGGAAGGGGAGGAGGTGCATTGTAACCGAGTTTTGAAACATATCAATAAAAAGGGTTGTCTTATTTATTTGCCTTTGTTTCATTTTGATTCATTCATGCTTTACCTCTTTTCATGCACTTTCAATTCCTAGGATTTAGCGTTAAGTTTGGTTCAGTTTGCATCGCATCTTCGCTTTCATTTTTTCTTCCGTATCCTCGTGCTTTCAGTGGCGATCATGGTGGGACCTTGTCCTCTATTTTTAAGATCAGAGATCTGATCCAAACTTGGTTGTTTTTTCTTGCAGGTACCGAGTTTTCATACGTTGACTGTTGTTCGTTCCATCAGGAGGCGGATACAGAGCTGGAATTCGTCCTACCCAGGGACGAATGGGAATCTACCCCACCCTATGATGAATACAGCCCTGTAATTTTTTTCTCCCCAGGATGAATTTCTATCTACATAGTTTCAGGGCAGAAACTCAGAACCGACAGATTTGGGTAGAGAAAAGGTAGGGATTCTGAACTTTTCTTGTCATTTTCTATTTTCAGTTTTTCTATTTTTAGGTTACTTGTTTTCTTAGGGAAAGTTTTCTTTTACTGCTTGCTTGTTTCCCTTTTGCAAAATAAAAATAACCCCACACATCACGTGGCAACATAAACACCAAGGAGCTGGTCGTAAAACCCCAGCCCTTGATCAAGACCAATGGTGGATTTCATCACCACCTTGGCTTGAATTTTGCATTCATAAACCCCGATCGCTACTATTGCTAGACGTAAATCCTGACAAAAACTGACCGAGTGTAGCTGGGGTGATTCCCAGCGCATGAGGATAAGTCTTCTATGGTAGGTGTCAAAAATAGGGTGATCCCCCTTCCGTACCGCCTACGTTCCATGTACCATCTGCTCTCACGTACCTATAGTTTCCCTCACGTAAGGGTGGGTATATAGAGAGGTTGGTATATCGACCTAGCAATGGTATATCGAAGGGGCGACCATTTGTGGGAGCCATAAGAACCATCATATTGCATTTAAATGTTCTTTACAAAAGATTTCAAAACAAAATCAAAACACACTAAACCAGATTTAAGGCGCACCTTTAATATTTAAACGAGATAATCATTGCCTTGCATGTGTGATATTGTCTGTTTAGTGTAGCATAAAAATTATAAAAAAAAAAAAAATCTACGCATCTTGTAGGAAAGCACCACCATGGTGTACACCCGTAGCCAAGCCCAAGCAAGGGTGGAAGCTGTAGAGAGTGTACAAGGAGGCACAAGTCACCTCCGCTATAGTCCCAAGGACTTGGTCATTCCGCCTTGGCGTCCGGGCCCCCAAGAGAGTCCACATCGTGGCATCTCAGAATGGGACTATAGGGGCACCCCTTCGAGGGGCACTCCCATCCAGCATAGACCCTTTTAGGAGGAGTCCTTACACGTGGCACTCAACATAAATGGGAAAGCTCCCTTAGAAGCTCGATACGAGTGGCCACCGCACGATGAAGTGCTAGAACATAGGGTCCATGAGGAGAGGCCACAGGATTATGTCATCCCTCCATTGCCCCCTCTCATTGTCAGAAACAACAAGACAAATCTAGAGCACAAGGCTCCTCTGGTAGGGCGAGCCAACTCCGCCCACCCCTTTCACACTTATGAAAGGGAAAATGAGGAAGACCCCTACCTTCCTCAAGAGCAATATACAACATGGGAGCAATGCACCTCCGCACCTGCTATTTACCAAAATCATCTTTCGAGGCCAGAGCCTCGAGTGAATGCCGCCAACCTCGATAGGGGGAAGCGACCTATAGAGATCTCGGATCACCACGACTGAGATAACTACGTAGGAGAGGCATCTAGGCCTCCTAGACTCAATATGGTGGAACAGATTGACCTGGTAGTTGCCAGACATGTCGCCCGCCAAGCGTAGATTATGCAACTTGAGCAAGACCAGCAGTAGCTAGAGCATCTATATCGCCTTAGCAAAGAGCGCATTCAACGCCGAACAGATGAGCTACTCCATAACACTATGCCTAAGAGGGTCCTAACCCCTCACACCCAAAGGGTAGAACCATATGAGAGGCACAACCCCTTGGTACGAGACAAGTCCCCATGACCTTACCAAGTGCTGCCTCCAAGACCTCCTAGACCTGAATGGGAGGCCACTCCTCGGAATAACGATGGGCTCCCTCCACGGGGACCCACCCATGGTCATAGGTCTCACCCAAAAACTCCTCGAGAAGCCTATGGAGAGTATGAACAAGAAGAGGAGTGGGCCAAAATGCCCTATCAAGGTGGAGGGGCTGCTATCCGGCCACCCCTCCATAGGCCTCAAGTTTCCCTTAACCCACAATAGGAGCAAACTAAAGAGGAAGAGATTAAATCTTCCGATGCATATAAAGCACTGCTAGAGCATTTGGAGTCTATGGAAACCAAAGCTTTTGGGCCCCAAAAGCCCATGTTACGCCAACTCCGCAGCCATCCTATGCATCCATCAGTGCCTGCACCCCCTTACCCTAAACATTTTAAGCTGCCTCAGTTGGCAATATTTAAGGGTGAGGAGGATGCCCAAGAGCATGTGACCAGATTCCTGAGCCAATGCTTTGGCATTCAGGACAATGATGCATTGTTGCTGAGAACATTTATAACCACATTCGGGGGCCCTGCCTTGGATTGGTTTACTCAATTATCGAAGCACAACATCAGTAACTTGGATTAGTTAGTGGATGCGTTCCTCGAATGCTTCACCTTCAACACCAAGAAGAAGGCATCACTAAGTGACCTGGCCAGCCTCAGCGAGTATGAGGAAGAAACCATGGTGGCCTATGAAAATCGGTGGAGGACTCTACTTTCCAAGCTACCCTATCTCCCTCCTATGTCTGACCTTACACAAATGTTCTCTAGAAGCTATTTGAGATCGATCTCTATGCTATTGTAGCTGCAGCAATATGCCACCTTAGAGGAAGCTCTGGCACAATCTAGAATCATCGAAGAGATCAAGATACAGGATGGTGAGATTGCCAAGCCTAAGAAGAAAGAATGGAACAAGAACACAAAAATAGGGACTACGCAATAGAAACCCACTGTGGTCAATCAAGTTGCCATAAATGTCCCTAAGCCTGCACAAGAAGTACAACCTCAAAAGGCTAACTATCAGGCGGTGCCTCCTAACAATTATGAAAGAGAAAACCAGAAGCAGGAGCAAAATCAGCAGCGTCACCCTAGGTGACAATTTACACCTTATACGGAGTCTAGGGACTCCCTATTTGACCGCTTGTCAGCAGTGAACTTGATCAACCTTCCGGAGATTCAAACCATAGATCCCAATGCATCGAAGCCTAAGGGATACCGGGAGGACTTGTATTGTAGGTTCCACAGGCGGAGGGGACATGACCTTAATGCATGTTGGAAGTTCAAAGGTTTGATACAAGACCTAATTGACAACAAGACATTGGTAGTGGACAACCCCGTAGCGCCAAACAACCAACAGATGGGAGTCTTCAGAGACCCCTTGCCTACCCATGAGGCATAGGCAAAACCCCTTCAAGTCAATGAGGTGCAACAGAATTGCCCCATGCAAGGGTATGTAGGAATGATAAGCATAGTGACTAGGAACAAGAGATACCCAAGAGTTGCCCCTGAGGTAGCCACAAGAGAGGTTCCATCGACGTCACAACCTCAACAACACCCTATGCAACCACCTCCGCCTAGACCCGCGGCCACGATTCGGACCAAACTCACGTAGAGCTTGAGGACCATGTTGGCTAGGCTCTCCATATACGAGCTTATACAACAATCAACACCCCATCGGGAGGCTCTAATGGAGATATTGAAAGCCATCGAGTTGCAGCCCCATGAAGTGAATTCCTTTAACAACTTTGTGGGACATGTCAAATGATGCACCGAGCCAGTCATCACCTTTCAAGAGGATGAAGTTAAATCAGTAGTTGATGACATGGCAGATCCACCCCTGCATGTTATTGCATGGGTCAACAGGATCCCGTATAAGAGGGTGTTAGTAGACACTGGCTCATCCAGTAACATCATTACCACAACAGCATTGAAACATCTGAATTTGCTAGCCTCTCACATCATGGCTTCCACCTATACACTGCGAGCATTCAATGATGCGATATGCTCGACAGTTGGCACAATTGTCCTACCCATTCAAGTAGGACAAAAGATGATACCTACATTGTGCCATATTTTGGAAGGTGAGATGGCCTATAACATCTTGTTGGGGCAGCCATGGATCAGGGACATGAAGTGTGTCCCTTCGATAGCTCATCAGTGTTTGAAGTATACATTTGAAGGGGAGGTACATGTAGTCCCGGCGGACTTAGAACCCTTCAAGTATTGCAATGCGGTGCAGCTGATGCCGCAATCGACCCTTCCATCGATGCACTTGGATTTTTAGTTAAATCCATCTAGACAGGGTCCAATTCCGCAAGCATCCCCGATGACAAATCCATCAGAACCCCATCCAGGTCCATCTTCATCGTCTGGTCCTTCACCAACGATGCCACCTATCATGGCCAAACAGAAGGACAAAGGGAAGAAACCCCTAGAGGAGGTGCAACCAAGTGCTGCCAACAGTATCAACCATCTCTACTGAAGAGATGTCTAGTAGAATGGAAGTTGAGGCTCCTAGTTCACCCAACATGGAGTGGATTCAGGAAGAGCTTTTGTTCCCTCCTCCTCAATCGCCAACAATCACTGTTGAAATGGCCAACATGGGCCTGGGGGAGTATCTGGTGCAGAATGTCATAGCAACGCCCGCACTAGAGTCCATGCAGGACATGGGGAGACCTCGCCTCCCCATCGATACAATTGTTCCTTTAGGCTGCCCGCCAAACCAGACAAACTTTGTGTATGGGGGCCTTGATCATGGTACTGAGCCATGCATGCAAGAGGACGAAGATGAAGAGCCCTTTGCAGAAGATGTCAACTATTTGTCCAACCCGAACTTCACTCTGAAATATCTTGGCCAATGCAATTGGCATGGATATGGGTTAGGCAGGTATGAGCAAGGAGTGCATGTCCTTTGCCAACCAAGATACCAAATGCCTTACGACAAGTCGGGCATGGGGTTCAACCACCCCCTGCCCTTAGACATCTTGGTAGAAAACATGCAAGGCCTAGGGATAGGCAACAAGGGTGGATTGGCATTAGATCCCTATGCCAACCCTAATACAACATATACATTAGGGGATTATCTCCCATGGTCGACAACCACCCTTGTTAACCTCAATAACCCTTTCCCTTCGCTAGAGAGAGGCGAAAGTTTGGGGACTCATTTTCAAGGAGGGTATAGATAGTGTCAAGAGGGATCTTCGAAGGATGAATCAGAGTATGAACCAACATCATATGACCCCTTCGAATCAGATAGTGATCACTCACAAGTGATCCCCATGAATGACTATCAAGAGAGCCTCTTGACGATGTTCCCTCTAGAGGCTCCAATCGAGCCAGTGTCACGTCAAGAGAATCAAGTCTCCCCATGGAGAGTGGAACAACCACAATGGGGCCAGATCAACTTGCTCGAGCAGGACGAGCCTGTAATGCCACAAATAGTGATCGAAGCCAACGAGGGCTTGTGGATCTCCGATAGTGATTACGAAGATGAAATAAAAATGACGTATCTTAATCACATATGATAGATGCAGCAACCATACCCCTTGGAGATTAATGACATATTTGAATAGTTGAACATAGTGCCAGGGCATGAGTGGTACGTAGACCCAACGCGGTGGGACCAAGTGTTGGATCCGTCGCTCCAGGTATACGAAGAGCACCTTCCACCCCGAGACCCTAGAGTGATATCAGTTTCGAGGGCAGACCCTGTCCTCCTATCAGCACATAGGGCTGATCCATTCGTGCCAGTACCTCCAGAGCCAGATTCGAAGCACAAGAATCAT
Organism: Wollemia nobilis; assembly: GCA_028583015.1. Classification (NCBI taxonomy): domain Eukaryota; kingdom Viridiplantae; phylum Streptophyta; class Pinopsida; order Araucariales; family Araucariaceae; genus Wollemia; species Wollemia nobilis. The sequence goes on from JAQPPZ010002520.1 coordinate 8,597,529, forward strand.
CTAGAATGTTCAAATCACCACACCCACGGTAATGGAGACCAAAATCATTTCATCAACATGATCTCCATTGACTTAACCGCCCCCATCCATAACTCGACCGATCCAGCATGGTCATTGCATCTAGACATAGATGCCATAGACTGGGATCATGTCAATTCACCTCCATCCCCATTAGAGTACTGGCCTTTTGATAAAATGCTTCATTTTACCCCAGGGCCAACTCAGGATATCTTCCATGCTGAAGAGGAACCCGAGGTTCCCAACGTAGATTTAAACTCAGCAAATGATATCCATTTGATCCTGACTCCACACCAGTTGGAGGATGGATCCCACATGTCGATCGAGGAGACGACTGACGTAGACATCGGCTCAGATCCAATGAATCCATAGATTATCAAGTTGGGGTAAGCTTATCCCCCAAAGAGCAAGCCGACTACATTACCCTTCTCAAAGAGAAGAAGGAGGTTTTTGCATGGTCATACAGAGACATGTCGGGGCTAGATCCATAGCTAGTCATGCATAACCTAATGCTTGATCCGAAAATCAAGCCAGTTAAGCAAAAACTATGCAAGATGCACCCAACAGTGGCCTTGATGGTCAAAGACGAATTGCAAAAGTTGTTGGATGCACAGTTTGTCATCTGCGTGGATTACCCACCATGGCTATCCAACATGGTACCCATCAAGAAGCCTGATGGGAGGATTCACATATGCACTGATTTTTGAGATCTAAACAAAGTGAGTCCTAAGGATGATTTTCCCTTGCCTAGCATCGATGCATTGGTAGATGCTACAATAGGCCATGAAATGCTATCCCTCATGGATGGTTTCTCGGGATACAATCAGATTCGTATCAATCCTGAGGACCAGCTAAAAATGGCATTCACAATGCCTTGGGGGATATTTTGTTATAAGGTCATGCCCTTTGGCCTTAAAAATGTTGGTGCCACCTACCAACGTGCCATGACATACATCTTCCATGATTACATGCATAAAACTTTGGAAGATTACATGGATGATTTGTTGGCCAAATCTCTTTTGCACCCAGATCATATCGATGACTTAAGCAAGATCCTCGATCGCCTCATGGAACATAAAGTCATACTGAATCCCAAGAAGTGCGTATTTGGCGTCACATCCAGAAAACTCTTGGGTTTCATAGTCTCAAAGCGAGGAATCGAGGTAGACCCAAACAAAGTCAAGGCAATCCTTGAAATGCTTCCCCCAACTACCATCAAGCAGCTCAGAAGCCTATAGGGAAAGGTCACGTCAATCAAGCGCTTCATAGAGAAGCTATCTGAAAAGTGCTGACCCATGAACAAATTATTGCACAAGGGGGTAGCATTTCACTGGGATGACGAGTGCCAGTCAACCTTTGATGACATTAAAAGATACTTGGCTTCGCCGCTAGTATTGGCACCACCTAGGCCAGGAGTGCCATTCTACTTATACATCTCAGCTACTGAGGTGGCACTGGGCGCCATGCTAGCCTAGAAGAATGAACTTCACAAAGAACAGGCTACGTACTATCTTAGCCGCACCCTGGTCAGTTATGAACTTAACTATGCATACGTTGAAAAACTCTGCTTGGTAGTGGTGTTTGCTACCAAAAAGCTATGCCACTACATGCTGAGCAACATGACGTATGTTGTGTCTAAGGAGAATCCATTGTGGTACATGATGAGTCGTACTTATCACAGTAGCCGCACGGTGAAATGGATCATGCTGTTGACAGAATTTGACATAGAATTTATTGGACAAAAATCCATCAAAGGATAGGTCATAGCCGATCAACTAGCAGAGGCTCCTCTCGAAGATGATCAGCCTCTGGTCATAGAACTACCCGATGATGGGGTCTTCCATGTCTCAGAATCGCCAGATTCTGATGAGCCTGAGTCATAGGCCGACATAACCCTGTTTTTTGATGGTTCTAAATGTGAGCAAGGAGGTGGCATGGGAATTGTATTCTTCACACCGCAAGGGGCTCCAATGCCTCTGTCATTTAAATTAGACTTCCCGTGCACCAACAACAATGCAGAATATGAAGCCTTGCTCATAGGTCTTCAAACAGCAATCACCATGAACATTAAATGATTAAACATCTTTGGTGATTCGTTGTTAATTGTCAACCAAGTCAAAGGGGTATTCCAATGTAAATGCCCAGTTCTGTAGGCCTACAAAGCCCTTGTGGACAAATTCCTGGTGAATCTTGAATGGTACGACATCGAGGCACTCCCTCGGTCATCGAATCATTTTGTGGACACTATGGCCTCCTTGGGGTCGCTAATCCTGCAAGACATTTCTGGTGATATGACAACCATTCAAGTCAAAACACTATCGCAATCCGTGATGGAGCGTGCAAGTTCTGACTTAACGCCAGGAATCCACATGATCCAGATTGAACCACCTTAGGATAGGTTCTCTCGAATCCATGATCATCTGAAACATGCCAACTGGGGGTCCTTGTTCTCCCCTACTCCCCTTAATAGCAACACAACACTATTCTTACAAGTTCTTTCCCGCTCAGCATTTTCTAGGGATGAACTTCAAGAGGGATTGGTTGTTCATACCATCGAGGCTTCTGATCAGTAGGATTGGTATTCACCCATAAGGGACTACCTCAAGTTAGGTAACCTCCCACTTGGATTGACGCATGCCACAAAATGAGCATTCAAGCAAAAAGTGACAAAGCATGTCTTGTTAGGAGACATTTTTACTATCGTCGCAACTATGAAGGGATCCTCCTTCGATTCTTGGACCAACGAAGAGTCCACTTGGGCGATCGCCCAAGCGCACGATGGTACATGTGGTGGCCACTTCAGTGGTATGGCCATCGCCAAGCGCATTCTTCGCATGGGCTATTATTGGCCATCTTTAGAGTGAGATTGTTGCGCATATGTAAGGAAGTGCATGAAGTGTCAACATCATGCTAATTTGACACACGTACCTTCTCAAGCCTTGCAGCCGATCCAATCGGCTTGGCCATTTTCATAGTGGGGCTTAGATCTAATCAAAAAGATCTCCCCTGCATCGTCAGGTCATCACACATTTATCATAACGGCCACAGAGTACTTCACAAAATGGGTGGAAGCAGTTTCGCTTACCTCTATGACTGGAACCCGCATTGCGGAGTTTATTTTACATAACATCATATGTCATTTTGGTATTCCATCCAAGATCATCTCGGATAATGGGACGTCATTCAAGAACAAAGATGTGCGTGCTTTGACCACAAAGTACAAAATTTAGCATAGTTTTTTGACACCCTATTATCCGCAGGCAAATGGGCAAGCAGAGGCATCAAACAAAATGCTAGTCACCATCCTCAAAAAGATAGTCACAGACAGTCACAAGGATTGGCACATTCAGATCCCACTTGCCCTATGGGCTTATCGCACCAGCATTCGGACACCCACTGGGGCAACTCCGTTTTCGCTCGTGTATGGCTCCGAGGCTGTCATGCCTCTCGAGTTGGAAATTCCTTCCCTGTGCATATCAATGCAAGAGTTCATCGATGATGACACTGCATGGCAGGCCCGGTTAGACCAACTTACATTGCTCGATGAATGATGTGTTAATGCTCTCGAGCATTTACGTATCTATCAAGAGTGATTGAAGAAAGCATACAACATGAAAGTTCACCTGAGGGACTTTCAGGTTGGTGACTTGGTCTTAAAAGAGAACCAATAGAACTCTAGCTTGCCGCCCCATCTAAGGGACAAGTTCATGGCAAACTGGTTAGGTCCCTATGTAATTGATAGTAAAATAGGACCTGGAACATATCGGCTAGCCTCTCTTGATGGAATCAAGGAACTAGAACCCTTGAACATCAGTCATTTGTGGCCATTCCATATCTAGAAGAGCCGCAGCCCAACCAAAAAGCTCCAAGGATTCCCCCAATCGCTTGGTCAATCCCAAAATGCTCCAAGGATTCCCACAATCACTTGGTCAATCCCAAAATGCTCCAAGGATTCCCATAATCGCTTGGTCAACCCCAAAATGCTCCAAGGATTCCTCACAATCACTTGGTCAATCCCAAAATGCTCCAAGGATTCCCCTAATCACTTGGTCAATCCCAAAATGCTCCAAGGATTCCTCACAATCACTTGGTCAACCCCAAAATTCTCCAAGGATTCCCCCTAATCACTTGGTCAACCCCAAAATGCTCCAAGGATTCCCCTAATCACTTGGTCAACCCCAAAATGCTCCAAGGATTCCCCTAATCGCTTGGTCAACCCCAAAATGCTCCAAGGATTCCCACAATCACTTGGTCAACCCCAAAATGCTCCAAGGATTCCCCCTAATCGCTTGGTCAACCCCAAAATGCTCCAAGGATTCTTGCAATCGCTTGGTCAACCCCAAAATGCTCCAAGGATTCCCACAATCGCTTGGTCAACCCCAAAATGCTCCAAGGATTCCCGCAATCACTTGGTCAACCCCAAAATGCTCCAAGGATTCCCCTAATCGCTTGGTCAACCCCAAAATCCCCAAGGATTCCCACAATCGCTTGGTCAAAAAACAAGAAAATTCAAAAACAATAAAATCATCAAAAGTAACAAAAATTTGCATCTCATTGCCATGCATGCTCAAAATCACAAAAATAAAAATAAAGAGGTCTTTTTGCATCTCATCTTCATACTCACAAAAATCAATCCATCAAAAACACAAATATAGTTGCATTACGCACCACATCCATACATTGCATATTTGTGGTCATCCAGATCAAGGCACCATAGACTGTAATTACTTGGAAAATCCATCTTGTTCCATATTTCTCCACTTTATAAATAGTCCATCACACATAAATGCCATTCACATCTTTTCACCATATCATAGTCAGTTGTCCTCTAATGTATCAAGAGTTTCTATCATTCAGCTGTCGATAGCTCTCTAGCCAAATACCATACAAAGTCAGACAGATTTTATGAAGGTAGAGTTTTACTTGGATTACACCTTGTTACGTAGCATCCCAACACAAATTAAAACACATAAAAATTCCCAAGTTGTGTGAACGAAAGATGAAACCTGCAAAGCAATCCAGGTCACCATAAGAGAAACGGTTATCTTGCTCATCCCCCTGTGCGAATGACCCCAAGAATGTTGAGAGTTGGCAAAAGGACAAGCATCCTCCCTACCCAATTCCCCAAGAATCCCAAGTTCTCAAAAGTTGCAAAACATCAACAATTTGCAAACGTCAAAACTCCAAAAATTTGACATCCCACCCAAAGTGCACACATCAAAAGGCACAAACAATAGTGATCCTCATCACTCATTATTCAAATCCCTTGCTCAAAAGAAATAACAAAAATAAACAGTGATTTTTATCACTATAAACGAGCAAGTATCCCAATACAATTGAAGAAAATAAGGGAGTCGAACTTGAATCCCTAGAACTCTCAGCATTCAGAAGGTCATGAGATAAACCTCAGTACCGGTTTGGTTGATAGCCTATCGGTCACTCGTGGCAAACCTCCCGCATGATGATATATCTGTCGCATTAACTTGTGTGCAGATCAATGTTTGCATGTGGATGAGCTAGCTTATGGTATCCTAGATCGCACCATAGATTAATCTGACTAAATACAACAAAGGAGTTAGTGGGGCTAATTAGGTGATCCTCAGTACAGGTTTGGTTGATAGCCTATCTGGCACTGGTGGTAGCCTGACAAATACCACATAAATGAACTCAATTGCACACACAGGGATGTGAAATAACTTGGTCAAAGACAAGTCGGATTCATACCTTGTTCAAAAATCTTGTAAGATAAAGTATAGTTTTGGATAGTTAGTTAAAACATCTAAGTCTCAGAAAACCTAACTACATTCTAAAACAACTATAAATATCCTCCATCCTCGCTTCACCATCAGAAAATACAAAAAATAACATGCATACATGAACAGTCATTTACCACAGCAATCGCCTAAGATAAAAAGCCATCAGTTCTGAACAGTCTATGGTGCCACCACTCAAGATCAAAAATTTAATTCATCATTTCCATTTGCATATCATATAAATTAGTAACATTTGCATTCATCATAACACATGCATCCATCAATGCAAATCAACATGCATACATACACATTCATCAATCATTAGGCATAACATCAAATCACGACACATGTATAACAAAAATACAATCATTTGTATATATATCATCAAAAATGCCCATAGGCTACAATATCCGGTCATCTGACCCCGCAAAAAGCCAAAACTCAAAAACCCCCAAGCCTAGGGCATCGGCCACCATGATCACGCAGGATCGGTGCGACAAGAACTACCCCCCATGGTGTGGGTCCTATGAGAACCCTCAAGGCGGCTACTGCTAGCCCCCGCATCATGCCTACTCGAGCCCCCTCATCTAGTCGCCTGCACCGAGAGGATGCTGACTGCTTAGTCTCGCTCCCTCTCGAGTGGCATGATGATCCACCTCTACTAAACGTAGGGACCCGCCCACCGAGGTGACTAATATCTGCCTCCAGCTCCAACCGCTGCCACACCAAGTCCATCTCCCATTGGTGATACGTAGCCAAGTTCTCATCGCACTATGCCAAAGCCCTCTCCCTCTCTGCCAGCTATGTCCATAAGAGATCCCTCTCCCATGCAGCATCATTACCCCCATCCTACCGGTGGTAGGCGGCCAATGCATTTTCCCACTCTGCCAGCTGCATGCGTAGGAGATCCCTCTCCCGTAGCGCATCCCCTAGCTCCTCGTCGCCAATGCCTTTTTAGTAGCCCCTCCATATCCTTCGAATCCACCTAAGGCATGGGCATCTCTGGAACAATATCCTACTCTAGCTCCCATTGCTCCGTGATGTCCTACATCTCCAGATAATCTGGAACCCCAAGATCCGCATCCACATCATCCACCTCCACCATGTACGCATCCTCCAGCGGAGCTCCCCAATCATCTCCTGGTGCCTCGGCATCCTCCCCACCTATTGTTGTTGCCTCTGCACCTCCCAGTGGCCCCTCTCCCTGCCATTGTCACATTATCCACCATTGGTCATACTCTACGGTAATCCTGATGTCATCCACGTATGGGAAAAGTGCTTTGGGTAGCACTCATCCTGACCTACGATGAATACTAAGCTGGTATTCATCCCACCCAGGAACGAATTCAGGGCAAAAATTTCAAAAAGAACAAAAAATGAACAAAAATGCACCAAAACAGCTAATAAACTTGCCCGATGAAAGTGCTTTTGCATTTGACATTTTGGGCATGCAAAATAGATATCTGGGTCACAAATCCTCACTATCATACTCCCTAAGAAGGATACCATAGCCAGACCGCTCCATGGGAGGACTGAATTTCGATAATTTCATCCCCAAACGACGTCACCAAAAGGGTCAAAATCCAACCAAAAATAGCAATAACATTGCCAAACGAAGGTGCCTCGATGCATGACATTCTTGGCATCCAAAAAAGATGTTAGGGCCACAAATTGTCACTATCCTACTCCCTAAGAAGGCTACCATAGCCGAACCGCTCCATAAAAGAACGGATTTTTGCCAATTTCAGCTCCAAAATGCGTCACCAAAAGGGTTAACACCCACCAAAAATAGGTCTAAATGTCAAAAAATTGCACACACATGTAACGCTAAACATCTAAATGCACCCTTACACAAGTCATCTTGGGTCAAGTGACTCATCGCTTTTTTCATGCATGTCATTCCCTCATCGATTTTTCGCTTGAGGGGGTAGTCACACTTAGTTACCAATCAACAACTACACACCCAACCATGGAAATGGCATGCATTTAAAGAATCGTTGACAAAGAAAATCACGCTCCTGCTTGGGGCAGTAAACAAGCAATAATCACAAGCTGATAAAATCACTTGGCATTTCATGAATCATGAACTCAAGGTTTCCATAGACAAAAGGTTAAGTCCTTTGCCTATTCATGACTAATCAATGTCCAAGATCAAGTAACACCTCATCGAAAAAGGTTAACACTTGAATTAAGTTCCTTCGCTCCTCAGAAGCAAGGATTCAAGAATGCATACCCTATCCATTCTTGGGGCATCAAAATTTTGTTAGGTTACTGAGAAACCCTAATAATTAGTGCTTTGGTTATCTATTTTTTCTTAGCGTTGTGCCTTGCACAATGCATCCCAAAAAGGGGCATCTGTAGACACCAAAACAACACCAATCCAATTATGTGACTACAAACACTGATCACATTGACACACACAGCCCCAAGGGCAGCCCCCAGAGGTTAAACAGTGGTCCTAACCACTCTCATAGTAGTTTTGGAAGGCCAGAGATCAATTTGGCACCTTCAGGCACTTTTCTCAATATCCATTGCACCCAGGAACGAATTCAAACTGGGATTTGCCCTGCCCAGGTACGAATATCAGGATTCACTCCAAGGTGGGGAAAATTGCAGGTTTGACGGGCAAAAAGTCAAATCTTGACAAATGGTAGCTTAGATCCACCACTTAACACTTCCTTCATCGCATGGGAGTGTGGGTGAGCGTTTTTGAGTGTTAGAGGCAATTGCAAAGGCAGTCATGAAGTCCCTAATCAGGGAGGAATATCCTCCCCCATGGGAAGGCATGATTGCCAAGTTGCACCTCTACATACCCAATTCAAGAGACCTCTAGGTCTATAAATTGGTGAGTTTCCTCACCCTAAAATATACAAAGAGGGAGCATTCTGAGCAATGAAGTGTTGTCATTTTACTTTCACACCCACACCCTTTTGAGTCGTGTCTTTCACATCCTTGATCTCTTTTGGAGAGAAGGTCATAGGGTGGTTATTGGAAGGACAAATCCAGAACCAAAACTTGACATTTGGCCACAATGTCGCATCAAATTTTTCGACAATACCCCACAAGAGGTTTTGGACCCATCCCAAGTGGATTGGTGTCTAAATCAAGCCTCAAACGACAGGTGGCCTACCCCATGGGCACCCCCTCCCACACTTCTATAGTCCTAATCACCCCTCTTCGGAGTGACGAGAAATCTATGGTAGATTTTCTTTCTTTCATTTTTGCATTCAATTCTATGAGGCTTAGATAGGTTGTCATTTAAATTTCATCTCGTTTTGAACAATTTTGATCATGTTTCTATCTTCGTTCGCTTTTACTAACCTGCAAGTAGCATCATCAAATTCCCATTGACGGAGGCCAAATTGGAAAAATATGACCTTCTGGGTATTCCCAAAATACTCCCAATTAGCTAACACCAACTTTTTAGGTCTTTTGGAGCTTCCTAGGCAGGACATTTGGGACAATACCTTGCGTTTTATTGCAAGTAAATTCGTCCCGCCCCAAAGCGAATTCAAATCGGCGAGGAATTTACCAACTGTTATTTTTTTAGTGCCCTCCTAGCGAGATCTTGATGCCCCTGTCAAATTTTTAGAGCATTTGGATTTATTTTAGTCAAATTTTAATTCATTTTTCTCATTCACTTATTGTAGGCTTGGGAATTGCATGCTTTATTTTATCCACAGGTGCTACTGAAGCTCGGGGGCAGGCCGCCCACCATTTGGGGCCTGATTTTGGCACCAATCCACTTGGGATGGGTCCAAAACCTCTTGTGTCTACAAACACTGATCACAAACTCATATGATATTTTGATGTGGCTGATAGCATTTCAACACAATAGATCAAAGAGAAAGTAAAAGTAACCTTGATCTAGTTCCTAGTGAGGTTTGCAAGGAAGTCGCAAACCTACACATCATTGGATCAAGGGAATATTATAATTCCTATAATTTGTTGGAAAAACAGTGTGTGAGAATCTTATTTATGTTTGATAGCGTATCGAAATGGTATTTCAAGAGGGTAGGAGTACCCTTAATCATCCTTTTGTATATAAACTTGACAAGTAATTGTTAATCCATATATGAATGGATGATCAAAGGACTCTTAGTCCTCACAACAAACTGAATGATATGGTAGGTGTTGATGTATTAGGTATGATATTGTGAACTCAACTAACAGACCAATTAGGGAAGAGAACCCCATTCAACTAGTAACTAGTGGAATTCATAAATGATTATGAATCTATGAGAGATTAGTTGAATGCAATTTCCCATACCTAAATGGACTATCATATGAGTTATATGTGGAGAATGATATGTGTTGATATCACGATACATTCGATAGACTATTCATGAATTCCCTTATACAATACATTATTCTTCATTATAGAAGAGAAAGATGTTTCTTTGAGGAGTCTATAGAATAATTGCAAGGGTTGTTGAAAACATAAAATCCCTTTGTTGAGAAATGTAGATGTGAGTTGTTGATAGTGTTGTAGAATGTTGTTGAAATTAATGATATGACTTATGTGTAAGATAGAAGAAAGTAGGTTGTATGTATTGCTTAATTTGTAGAGGGAAGAGTGTAGATAGAACTTTGATGGTTGTTCCACCATGGTAATCACCTCACATAAGAAATTTTCATAGATGATGTTGAACATCCTATTAATATAGGCTATCAAATTTAATAGCATATAATATATCATATCTACAAATATTGTCTTAGATATAGGTAAATATAGTAGGATAAACTATGCAATCTTACATCATGTAATCTAAACATGGCAACTGAAACTTTATTCTATATGATTCAAATGGATAATTTCATAGCTAGGTAATTTGTATCTATGGATAGGTCAAAGCCAATCCAGGTAGTATTGACTATCTTGATTGGTCCAAGCACCTCAAGATCTATAGAGGGCTTACATCCATGCTTCTCTACCTCCATAAGGAGTGTTACTATAACGTAGTCCATTGTGACATAAAAATTGCCATAGTATATTTTGACTATGAGGTGTGCATAGAGGACTTCAACCTTACCCACTTTATGGAGAACTACTATAGCAATGTCATATCGATCACAAGCTCTAAGTACCATATTAATACCATTATTACATAGAATCAATTCAACTTCAATAATGCATAACAAGAAATAAATTACATGCATATTGGTTTTAATTGTTATACACAATATATAAAATTAAACTTATAGTTGTAACCATAATATAACTAACCAATACATTTCAACCAAAAATTCTAATAATGTAATAGTTTTCTAACAAATTAGTGTAAGGACGGAGGACCTAATGCATTGTGGTTTTTGGGTGACATTGAAAATAAGAGTTTGAGTATTATTAAGTTACATATTCATCAAAATCAAGGGATGAGTGGTTGAGATAGATAGTCATATAGGAATGAATTACATTACTTACACCTTTCAATAAACAAAAACAACTTAGGTAATTTTATAATATAGAACATATATAGTTTATGGACAAATATGTTATCTCTAGTATTAATATTTTTTTTTATCATGGGGATACATCAAGTTCCCATACACCCATGTAGTAGATACACAACATGTGTTTTTTAATTACAAGGAAATTACATCCATAATAAGATATTTTTGAAACTAATGTGGAGCTCATAGGATTCTAGCGCCATTGTTGTAACCTATTCAAACAACATGACCCAAGCTCAATGATAGCCTAGAAATATTAAAGCTTACAAAGTCATTAGATTAAAACTCAAGCATGTCAACCTTGTATCTTAGGGTTGAAACTACATGTGGTCTCTTATCTCACCACCCAACTAGCACTTTTCCTGACCACATGAGATCGAGCAAAAATTTTGATACCTAGTTGAACCTATAGAGCAATGTGTATGGGTATTGAGGGTGGTATCTTGATGATTTGAATACCAAATTTGTGTACATGATAAGTACCTTGAAATAATATAGTTTTACATTAAATTCTATGTTAAAATAATTCAATTGGGATGTGACATCCATCAAAACATACTGGATAATAGACATGGGATGCATATTTTGTTCTTATCATAGTGTTCAACAAGTGTTGTTGATATATATTCTAGCACATTGATAATATTGACAATGCCTTGGATGTATTAAAAATAAATAAGAGACATTCAAGGGAGAGACATCCAAAGACTAGATACATACACATGGGTGCTTTTTAAAGCATTGTTGTCTATACAAGAGCACCAAAATTAGAGGCAAAAACAAGACCCAACTACTTTTGTAATTGAACCGCATATAGTATAAGATCCCTATGGCCATCCATAATGGAAAGCCCATATGTGAGTGTACCATAATTTTCAAGTACATTAATGATATTTTGACCTATATTATAATTGGTGTTATGCAAAAATATTCATATAATACTGCTATAGCACTATCATAGACCATATTTGAGGATGATAAAATTTTGTAGATGATAAAAATGACATTGGGATTGTGAACATCACACTAGGGATTATGACATCAACATTCTAGCCTAGCATAGTAATGTCCTAATAGGTTTGGTAATTGTGGCCCAAGAGGGTATGTATAATGTGAAGGTGGGAAAACTGGTGAGACTTATGGTAATAACTTGATTACATCTTCCATAGTGAAGTAAAATGTATAGGGTATCATCCAAAGTGATAAAAATAACTCATGCAATAAAAGTGGTCAATTTATAAATTAAAACCTATAGAAGTAGCAGTGAGTTTTCTAGAGCATTGAAAACCTATAGAAACTACTCATGTTAGAGAAATATTTCATTGTAAGGAAATAAACTTGGTGAATACATTAGGAACAACGATGCATTCACCAAGGAAATTGACAAACATGTCATGGGGAGGAGCAATAGAAAATATGTGTCCCTATAATAATTTTATTTTTTATTTCATGAACAACGCGGTGGGGAATATTAGACATTAAAAATAAGAATATTTTTTTTAAAACAATAGGCTAAAGGTTCAGTTCTCCTAAAATACAAAGGTGACAAGAAACAACCAAGGCAAAAAATAGGCGCATTAGCATAAGGAAAAAAAATATAAAATTTTGAATAAGATTCACAAACCAATATGAATAGATGCTTATGTGAAGTCGAAACTCACCCATATAAATTGAATTCTTTATTCTTAGAATGTGCGTTAAGTGTAATAAAAGTGAAAAGGCTTTCACACAGGGTATCTTAATCCAAAAATAATTTTGTATGGAAATATGATTAAGTGAAAGAACACTCAACCCAAAATAATTGAATTTATTAATCCTAGAATGTGTTTGTCTTATCCTAGGTGGTAGGTAACAATTGTAGATCACAAGATTTGTATGGGCATTAAAAGACTATACATATTTTCAATGGAGAGTGATAAATTTGGAAGGATGGAAAAGGCATCAAATGAAACAATTTTTGGAAAAAATTGTATATCTACATAGACATTCAAATATAGATTTTTTGTTGAAGTTATTTGAAGTACAATAAGTGGCACAAATGGTGGCCACACTCATGGGGTATAGTAAAAAGGGGAATAAATATCATATTATCTGAGTGTCCCTGTAGAGACTAAATGTATATTTCAAAAATATAAAACATCAATGACATGTTGTTTGGGTGTCCTTGTAGGGACCAAGGTTACCAAGATGAAATATCAATGGCATATTTTTGGGGTGTGCCTATAGGGACTAAATGTAATTTCAAAAATATAAAATTTTAAATTTTTGAGAAGATTTACTATTTTTAATATTTTTACTAAAAAGTGGGTTGTTTTTAAAAGTTAATACCTTAAATTGAAATGATTACTAAAAATTAAATATTACTTCAAAAAAATGAAAATTATCTAGACATGGCTATGGTTGTATACTTTTATTCTAGTTATACCTTGCCTTGGTTAGACTTTTTCCTAATAGACTATGTATTGATAAATGACTAACTAATTCTTATTTTTTATGCTTTGAATGAATATGCATTGTTTATAATGATTTTTAGTGAAGAATACGGTATTGCTAGTGTGTTGTCAATGTGCAACACCAAGTGGATCTATGGGTGGAAGAGTTAGAATAAACCACTAAGGATAGAGTACTTGCAAAGAGAAGTGATGATTTAGACAACTTAGGATAACATGAATGGTTACCCTCATATAGGCCTACATTATTTTATTTTTTAGTGTGATCATTAGTAATTTGGTCATCTAGAGCCAAAGTTGATAGCCTAGAAGCTATTGTAAATACTTTAGCTGAGATAGGTGACTGGGATGACAATAAAAATCCCACCTTGTTTGATGCTTTTGAGTTTTCATTTTGTTTGACTTGTGTAAAAAGGATTTGGGAAGGAATTCCTTTGGATAAGGATAAATGGATATAAAGGCTTCATTATCCTAAGCGCCCTTAAAAATATACCTTGCTAATGCTTGATATTAGTAAGGATATTTAATTACAATTATAAAAGGTTTTATTTAAATTAGAGGAATGTTTTATTTAAACTATAGAAAATATTTTATTTAAAAAATAAAAAGGTCTTTATTTAAATTAATAAATGGGTTTGTTTTAGTAGAATAAATATTTCATTTGTATGGTAGAAGGTTTTTTTTATGTTTTAAAGATATTTAAGCTTTATGAAACTTAAATAAAAGGAAATTTGTATCCCTTACTCTTTAAAAAAAAGGGTGGAATATCTTTGAAGCTTGATATTTGAGGGTGGGAAAATAATTTTTAAAAATCAAATATCCTTGACCACCATGGGTGGATAAGAATACTTTCAATTCTATTAGATAGCAATGAATTTGGGGAGGACTTTCAATTGTGGGTATATGGAAAATTCTCACGATAAGAGGGCCAAATGCCTTGTGATAAAGGATTTTTTTTTTGGATAAAGGAGCAAGATGAAGGCTTGAGTGAGAAAAGAAAGAAGGTTGGAATTTGCAAACGAAGAAAGTGTCTATTTAAAATATTAACTCACACCATATTGGACCCTAAAATCCATCTCCTCCCATTGAATGGTTTTTGTTTGATTTAAGGATCATTATCTTACTAAGAGAAAGTGTTTAATTATATATTATTCTATGGTATTTGAATGTCTAAATTAAGGTGTCGTTTTAGTTTTACATTACCTGTATGCTTGTTTGAGTCTATGCTCTTAGTATCTATGATATGTGGCTATTTTTGCTAGCAGTTAACCTTACATATTAGTAACATTCAATGAGATGACCGGATAGTGATTGTTGTATCCACGGTGTTTCTACGTATAAACCAATGCTCTTCACATTGAGATAGATTTTTTATTGCATCTATGTTATACTTGTTTTGTTAGTTGTTTATCATAAAATTTATCAACCTTTGTGTGATCGGTTAGTCTTTCCACCTCTATTAAAGCTAATAATAGCCATTGTAATCCAACCTTGCTTTTGCATTTGTATGTGAACTCCCAGTCGATTCCATTCACCTATTGATATCCCATATATTTTATACCTCTACAACTATGTATGTTACGGGTATTTTTCTATGTTTTTGGGAAGTTTTGGGACCTCCCGTGATCATGCTTTGAGCTATCATGATGTGCTATTTTTCATGTTTTGGTTGGAGAATCTATCTAATAAAAATATTTGTGCGTCCACAAACATTGACCAACATTGAATTATTAGAGAGCTATGAAAACTACAATGGTCAATCTCTAGAGGAGGCCAATTCCTTGAATTCCCAGTAAACTATTCCTAAATTTGGAGGAGAAATGGTCCTAAAAGAAGAAAAAGGAGCTAAAGCTAGAACTTATAATGGTGCAAATTAAGAAACATGAAGACATATGCAACATGAAGAACCATGCACTCAAACAACCAACTACCTAACAGACCAACCAGTTTTACTATCAATTACAAAACATTCAAATTTTAATATAATGTAGTTATTTAGACCATAAATTCCATAACAAGTGAATGAGCCTAGCATAAATTTAGAATTCAGAGTAAACACCATGAACATTCAACAAGCTAAAATTTAAAAAATTGGTAATCTATATATACAGTCTCTTAAAATTAATTGAACCAAAACTATCACTTTGTATTAAGATGCAAGTTATCCGTATTTACATATGAAATGTAAATGCCTAAGAGCTGATCAATTTTTTTTTACATTCTTCTATATATGGTTTCTATAATCTTATCATTATGAAAAAACCTCATTACCTTATAAATGGATTTTTATCATGTTAGAGGGAGTGCCAGTTGATTGGACTATTTAAAAGTATGGTTTCTCTAACTACCTAATCATGACTTTCGATCCTAGCCAAAATCCATTTCATGTTGAGGAGTGTTGAGCCTGTTGCTTGCATATGGTTCATTGCTTTCTACTAATTACTTTTACTTGATCTATCATGTAACAAGTTTACTGACCACAAGCATAACCATATTACTAATATTATTTTGACAGGTGATCATATACAACAATTATCCTAAGATGACAACAACTCCCGTGCAGATGGTCTAGCATTAGATTTGATTTAGTCAACTGCCAAACCTACACACTGTGAAATCATGATGTTGGGTATTTGTAACCTTGGAATATCTCTATTGGGTACAAATACTTTGATAGTATCAACACTTATTTTCCTTGAGATCCAAAAATCTCCAATATTGGGTTAGGGATTTGGTACCCCTCCAGGCGTCGATTGGAAATAAAATCTTCCAAGATTCTAAAATTGGACTTTCAATAGCAGGGTAAATATATGGTACCCTCTCAGGTTTTGGTTAGGTACAAATCATTTGAAAATATCCAAACATATATTATTTTCCTATAATTCACTCTTGTTGGATTTTGGTATTTGGGAAGAGTATGCAACTTAGTGAGTGCCAACCAGGTGCAAATATTCCAGTGTAATTAGGCTTCCTTCTATAGTAGGTGGGGTATTTAGTACCTCACTAGTCTCTGGTCAAGGGTAAATATCTCAATTTTTCTAGATATAGTTATTTCTCTTCTTGTTTCCTACCTATGTTGGAACATTTGGACCTTCCCAAGATCCTATTGGGAGAAAATCCTCTGATGCCTTCTAGACATGGTCATTTTTCTGCCTTTCCTTGCTTGTCTAATTTCTAGTTTTTGGGTGAGGAGTTTGGACTTTGGAAAATCCTAGTTGGGTGTAGATCTCCCAATAGCTTCTACACTCTAACATTTTTACCCATATTGAATTCATAGCAATAAATTGATAATTCGATCCCCCATTGGTTTCCATCTTGATACATATCTTCTAGCACTATTCACACTTGACCATTTTTTTTGAAGATACATCGTTTTGCTCCATAGTGCCCAAGCACTATTCTTAATTTTACACCTTCTCATTGAAGTGATTGTGGGTTATGGTTTGCAAATACCCACACTTTTGGTAACTCACAAGAATTTTTCATCCAGTGAAAAGAGAACTCAGACTAACTATCCATATACCATAGGTAAGAGGAAAAAATAGGGCTAATATGAGATAAAAACTACTAAAGTATTTGCAACTATGAAGGGAATAGTGAACAAAATTGTGTTGGTGGATTGGATAATGGATTATATATTAAACTTGACATGTGGCAATTGATAGTGGGATGAAAGCGATGAAACCAAAATTATGCATGGGGACACCTAGAGAATGGGAACTTTCCAGATTACTTAGGCTAAGATTGGTAAGATAAAATATAAAAATAAAATTGAAAGTGAAAGTATGTATAGAAGCAGAAAACCAAACAAGGAATACATAAAGTGTCATTGGTCTGACTGGGGGTAGTATAAGCATTTATGTGTGTCCTATATTCAGTACTAATGATCTCATGGTAATTTATTACTACTACCCTTTTTATTGTTGTGCAAGATACAAACTTTACAACTGCCATTCGATCTCCTTTTACACTTGTTCCATTGGTCTTCAAAGTCATTATTGCTGACAAGATGTTCTGGTACAACTATAAAAAAATAATAGAAAATAATATAATACATGCACATTTTATTTTATTATTTCTATAATCACCCTATGGTAATGTATGTTGTTGTGAATATTCTTCTTGTGGATGCTCCTTTTGTGCAATTGTTCTTGAGGATTTCCCATGTTGTGAAACAACCCTAGATGGAATGACTATTTGGAGTCATTGGCACATAATTTTTAGACATAAAGAGGGGTTCTAGAATTCCTCTTTTTTCTAAGATAACTCCATTTAGCCTACCAACGTAGTAATAAGAAGAATCACTATACCTCTTAGCTAGGTATTCCACTTTCACTAGGAGATGAGAAATCCTATAGAAAGTGCAAAAAATATTTCCATATCTAGTGGTTCTGATAGTGAGTCAACCTCACTTTGGTATTTCATATATATTTCAAAAATATAGGTGAGAAATTTATACTTGTACCTGGAAGCACGAGGATACGAAAACAATAAAGGAAAGGCTCCAAGTACGATGCAAAATGGAACTAATTTTAACGCTAAGTCCTACGAATGGAAAACGCATGAAATAGGAAAAGCATAAACGAATTGAAACCCAAATGAAAATCTAATGCGGAAAACATCCCTTTATTTTATTGATACGTTTTAGAATTCGGTTACAATTCACCTCCTCCATTTTTAGGGGCGAGGAGCGTTAAATTTGTTTCTTTGTTACATCCATGGATAGTCATCCTTCTTCCGCGTGCCCACATGTAAGGTGGGCGGACCAAAATGTCACCGCCACTTGCATTGATGAGTCTTGACTCTTTGCTGCTCCTCTAACATCTAGATCCTACATTCAAAGAGACAAGAAATGGTCAGTAGCACCTGCGGATGAGATGAAACATGTAATCCCCAAGCCTACGATTAGTGCATGCAAAGAATAAATAAAATGATAACTAACATATATCCAAATGATCTGAATATTTGACAGGGGCATCAAGACCTCACAAAGGACACACTACAAATGGAACAGTTAGGAAATTCCTCACAAATTTGAATTCACTCCGGGACGGGACGAATTGACCTGCAACAAAATGCCAGATAGCACCGCTCAAAATGTCACATCTAGACAACTCCAAATCTCTTGTAAAAGTGGGGGTTAGCTAATTGGGGGTATTTTGGGATGACCCAGATGGTCAGATTTCCCCAATTTGGCCTCTAACACCTAGATTTTTATGATGCCCTCTGCAAGTTAGTAAAGACAAAAAAATGACGAAACATGATAAGATTTGCTCAAAACATTACGAAATTGAAATTGCAAACTATCTAAGCAGCATAAGATGACGTGCAAAATAAAATGACCAAAAGAACATCTACCATAGGTTCCTAATAACTCCTAAAGGGGATTATTAGATCTACAACAGTGCGGGGGGGGCGCCCGGGGCAGGCCGCCCACCGTTTGGAACTCGATTTCGGCACCAATCCACTTGGGATGGGTCCAAAATCTCTTGTAAAGTGTTGTCAGCAAATTGGGTGGTATGTTGTGGCAAAATGTTAGGTTTTGGGCTCAATATTTGACCTTCCAATAGTCACCCAATGACCTCCTCTCTAAAAGAGATCACCGATGTGAAAGGCACAAATCAACAAAGGGCGTATGGGGAAGTAAAATGGCAGCACTTCGTTGCTCAAAATGCTCCTTCTCTGTATATTTTGGGGTGAGAAGACTCACCAATTTATAGACCTGGAGGTCTTTTGAATTGGGCATGCAGAGGCACCACTTGGAAATCATGCCCTCCTAGGGGGAAGGAGATTCCTCCCTGATTAGGGACTTCATGACTGCCCCTGTAACTGCCTCTAACACTCGAAAATGCTCACCCACACTCCCATGCAATGAAGGAAGTGTTAAGTGGTGGATCTTAGCTGCCATTTGTCAAGATTTGACATTTTTACTAGTCAAACCTACTATTCGCCCCACCCTAGAGTGAATACTGCTATTCGTCCCTGGGTGGAGCGAATCCTAGTTTGAATTCGTCCCTGGGTGGAATGGGTCTTGAGAAAAGTGCCTGAAGGTGCCAAATTGATCCTTGACCTTCCAAAACTGCTGTGAGAGTGGTTAGGACCACTTTTTAACCTCTGGGGGCTGCCCTTGGGGCTGTGTGTGTCAATGCGATTAGTGTTTGCAGTCACATAATCGGATTGGTGTTGTTTTGGTGTCTATAGATGCCCCTTTTTGGGATGTGCTATGCAAGGCATAGCACCGAGCAAAAATAGATAACCAAAGCACTAATTATTAGGGTTTCTTAGTAACCTAACCAACTTTGGATGCCCCAAGTATGGAAAGGGCATGCATTCTTGAATCCTTGCTTCTGACGAGTGAAGGAACTCAATTCAAGTGTTAACCTTTTTTTGTGAGGTGTTACTTGAGCTTGGACATTGACCAGTCATGAATAGGCAAAGGGCGCAACCTTTTGTCTGTGGGAACCTTGTGTTCATGATTCACGAATGCCAAGTGTTTGATCATCTTGTGATTATTGCTTGTTTGCTGCCCCAAGTAGGAGCATGATTTTCTTTGTCAATGATTCTTTGAATGCATGATGTTTCCATGATTGGGTGTGTATTTGTTGATTGGTGACTAAGTGTGACTACCCCCTCAAGCGACGAATCGATGAGGGAATGACCTGCATGAGAAAAGCAATGAGTCTCTTGACCCAAGATGACTTAGGTAAGGGTGCCTTCAGATGTTTAGCGTTAAATGTGTGTGCAGTTTTTTGACATTTAGACCTATTTTTGGTGGGTGTTAACCCTTTTTGTGACACTTTTTGGAGCTGAAATGGGCACAAGTCCATCTTCCCGTGGAGTGGTCCGGCTATGGTAGCCTTCTTAGGGAATGGGATAGTGATAATTCATGACCCCAGCATCATTTTTTGGATGCAATGAATGTCAGGTGTAGAGGAGCCTTCGTTCGGCAATGTTATGGCTATTTTTGGTTGGGTTTTAACCCTTTTGGTGACGCCATTTGGGGATGAAATTCTTGACAATCTATCTTCCCGTGGAGTGGTCTGGATATGGTATCCTTCTTAGGGAATAGGATAGTGAGGATTTGTAACCCTGACGTCTATCTTACATGCCCGGAATGTCAGGTGCAAAAGCACTCTCATTGGACAGTTTTATTGCTTGTTTTTGGGTCATTTTGTTCATTTTTTTGATGTTTTTGAAATTTTTGCCTTGAATTGAATTTGTGATTTTTGGTGGTCGCACCATAGACTATTTAGAATTTATGGATTTTTGTGCTAGGTGATTGCTGTGTGACCTGACTTGCTTTATGTATATGGGCATTTTTTTTTTTTTTTTTTTTTTTTTTGTATTTTCTGATGGCAATGCAAGGCTGAAAGATATTACAGTTGTTTTAGAATGTAGTTAGGTTTTTTGAGACTCAGATGTTTTAACTAACTAGCCAAGACTATACCTTTATCTTACAAGACTTTTGAACAAGGTATGAATTGGACTTGTCTTTGACCAAGTTATTTCACATCCCTGTGTGTGCAATTGAGTTCATTTATGTGGCATTTGTCAAGATACCGCAAGTGCCAGATAGGCTATCAACCAAATCCATTCTGAGGATCACCTAATTAGCTCCACTAACTCCTTTGTTGTATTTAGTCAGATTAATCTGTGGTGCTGTCGTAGGATACCATAAGCTAGCTCATCCACATGCAAAAATTGATCTGCACACAAGTTAATGTGACAGATATATCATCATGCGGGAGGTTTACCACCAGGGACCGATAGGCTATCCACCAAACCAGTACTAAGGTTCGCCTCATGACCTATCGGAATGCTGAGAGTTCTAGGGATTCAAGTTCGACTCCCTTATTTTCTTCAATTGTATTGGGATACTTGCTCTTGTGTAGTGATAAAAATCACTGTTTATTTTTGTTTTTCTTTTGAGCAAGGGATTTGAATATGGAGTGATGAGAATCACTATTTTATGTGCTTTTCTTGATGTATGCACTTTGGTTGTGATGTCAAATTTTTTTGGAGTTTTGACTTTTGCAAATTTGTGATGTTTTGCAACCTTTTGAGAACTTGGGATCCTTGGGGAATTGGGTAGGGAAGATGCTTGTCCTTTTGCCAACTCTTAGCATTCTTGGGGTCATTCGCACAAGGGGATGAGCAAGATAACCATTTTGCTTATGGTGACCTGGATTGCTTTACAGGTTTCATCTTTCATTCACACAACTTGGGAATTCTTATGTGTGTTAATTTGTGTTGGGATGCTACGTACCAAGGTGTGATCCAAGTAGAACTCTACCTTTGTAAAATATGTATGACTTGGTACAGTATGTGGCTAGAAAGCTAATGATGACTAAAAGACGAAAACTCTTGATACATTAGAAGACAACCGACTATGATGTGGGAAAATAACGTGAGTGGCGGTTATTTGCGATGAACTATTGATAAAGTGGAAAAATGTGAAAAATGATGGTTTTTCCAAGTAATGGCAGTCTATGGTGCGTTGACCTTTATGACCACAAATATGCGATGTATGGATGTGATGCCTAATGCAGCTATATATTTTTGTGTTTTTGATGGATTGATTTTTGTGAATATGAAGATGAGATGCAAAAAGAGCTCTTTATTGTTGTGATGATTGTGAGTATGCATGGAAATGAGATGCAAATTTTTGTTATTTTTGATGATTTTATTGTTTTTGAATTTTCTTATTTTTTTGACCAAGCGATTGTGGGAACCCTTGGAGCATTTTGGGTTGACCAAGCGATTATGGGAATCCTTGGAGATTTTTGGGTTGACCAAGCGATTATGGGAATCCTTAGAGCTTTTTGGGTTGGACTATGGCTCTTCTAGATATGGAATGGCCGCAAATGACTGATGTTCAAGGGTTCGAGTTCCTTGATTCCGTCAAGAGAGGCTAGACGGAACATTCTAGGTCCTATTTTACTATCAATTACATAGGGACCTAACCAGTTTGCCGTGAACTTGTCCCTTAG
The DNA here is from genome assembly GCA_028583015.1 of Wollemia nobilis. NCBI lineage: Eukaryota > Viridiplantae > Streptophyta > Pinopsida > Araucariales > Araucariaceae > Wollemia > Wollemia nobilis. The sequence goes on from JAQPPZ010002520.1 coordinate 8,620,194, forward strand.
ATGGGGCGGCAAGCTAGAGTTCTGTTGGTTCTCTTTTAAGACCAAGTCACCAACCTAAAAGTCCCTCAGGTGAACTTTCATGTTGTATGCTTTCTTAAGTCGCTCTTGATAGATACGTAAATGCTCGAGAGCATTAACGCGTTGTTCATCAAGCAACGTAAGCTGGTCTAACTAGGCCTGCCATGCAGTGTCATCATCGATGAACTCTTGCATTGATATGCATAGGGAAGGAATTTCCAACTCGAGGGGCATGACTACCTCTGAGCCATACACAAGCAAAAACGGAGTTGCCCTAGTGGGTGTCCGAATGCTAGTGCGATAAGCCCACAGGGCAAGTGGGATCTGAACGTGCCAATCCTTATGACTATCTACAACTATATTTTTGAGGATGGTGACTAGCATTTTGTTTGATGCCTCTGCTTGCCCATTTGCCTGTGGATAATAGGGCATCAAAAAACTATGCTGAATTTTGTACTTTGTGGTCAAAGCACGCACATATTTGTTCTTGAATGACGTCCCATTATCCGAGATTATCTTGGATGGAATACCAAAACGACATATAATGTTATGTAAAATGAACTCCACAATGCGGGGTCCTATCGTAGAGGTTAGCGGAACCGCTTCCACCCACTTGGTGAAGTACTATGTGGCCATTATGATAAATGTGTGACGGCCTGATGACGTAGGGGAGATCTTTCCGATTAGATCTAAGCCCCACTACAAAAATGGCCAAGCCGATTGGATCGGTTGCAAGGCCTGAGAAGGTACGTGTGTCAAATTAGCATGGTGTTGACACTTCACGCACTTCCTCACATATGCGCAACAATCTCGCTCTAAATATGGCCAATAATAGCCCATGCGAAGAATGCGCTTTGCGATGGCCATACCACTGAAGTGGCCACCCCATGTACCATCATGCGCTTGGGCGATCGCCCAAGTGGACTCTTGCTGGTCCAAGCATCGAAGGAGGATTCCTTTGTAGCTATGATGGTACAAAATGTCTCCTAACAAGACATGCTTTGCCGCTTTCTGCTTGAATGCTCATTTTGTGGCATGCGTCAATCCAAGTGGGAGGTTACCTAACTTGAGGTAGTCCCTTAGGGGTGTATACCAATCCTGCTGATCAGAAGCCTCGACGGTATGAACAACCAATCCCTCTTGAAGTTCATCCCTAGCAAAATTTGAGTAGGAAAGAACTTGTAAGAATAGCGTTGTGTTGCTATTAAGGGGAGTAGGGGAGAATAAGGACCCCCAGTTGGCGTGATTCAGATGATCGTGGATTTGAGAGAACCTACCCTGAGGTGGTTCAATCTGGATCATGTGGATTCCTGGCATTAAGTCAAGATCTTGCACGCTCCATCATGGATTGCGATAGTGTTTTGACTTGAATGGTGGTCATATCACCAGAAATGTCTTGCGGGATTAGTGACCCCAAAGAGGCCATAGTGTCCACAAAATGATTCGATGACCGAGGGAGTGCCTCGATGTCGTACCATTCAAGCTTTGCCAAGAATTTGTCCATGAGGGCTTTGTAGGCCTGCAGAACTGGGCATTTACATTGGAATACCCCTTTGACTTGGTTGACGATTAACAATGAATCACCAAAGATATTTAATCATTTAATGTTCATGGTGATTATTGTCTAAAGACCTATGAGCAAGGCTTCATACTCTGCATTGTTTTTGGTGCATGGGAAGTCTAATTTAAATGACAGAGGCATTGGAGCGCCTTGCGGTGTGAAGAATACTATTCTCGTGCCACCACCTTGCTCACATTTAGAACCATCAAAAAATAGGGTTATGTCAGCTTGTGACTCAGGCTCATCAGAATCTGGTGATTCTGAGACATGGAAGACCCCATCATCGGGTAGTTCTATGACTAGAGGCTGATCGTCTTCGAGAGGAGCCTCTGCTAGTTGATCGGCTATGACTTGTCCTTTGATGGATTTCTGTCCAATAAACTCTATGTCAAATTTTGTCAACAACATGATCCATTTCGCCGTGCGGCTACTATGATAAGTATGACTCATCATGTACCGCAATGGATTCTCCTTAGACACAACATACGTAGTGTTGCTCAGCATGTAGTGGCATAGATTTTTGGTAGCAAACACCACTGCCAAGCAGAGTTTCTCAACGTATGCATAGTTAAGTTCATAGCTGACTAGGGTGCGGCTAAGATAGTAAGTAGCCCATTCTTTATGAAGTTCATTTTTTTGGGCTAGCATGGCGCCCAGTGCCACCTTAGTAGCTGAGATGTACAAGTAGAATGGCACTCCTGGTCTAGGTGGTACCAATACTAGCGGCGAAGCCAAGTATCATTTAATGTCTTCAAAGGCTGACTGGCACTCATCATCCTAGTGAAATGCTACCCCCTTGTGCAATAATTTGTTCATGGGTCGGCACTTGTCAGATAGCTGCGCTATGAAGTGCTTGATCGACGCGACCTTTCCCTGCAAAATTTTGAGCTGCTTGATGGTATTTGGGGGAAGCATTTCAAGGATTGCCTTGACTTTGTTTGGGTCCACCTCGATGCCTCACTTTGAGACTATGAAACCCAAGAGTTTTCCAGATGTGATGCCAAATACGCACTTCTTGGGATTCAGTCTGACTTTATGTTCCATGAGGCGATCGAGGATCTTGCTTAAGTCATCGAGATGATCTGGGTGCAAAAGAGATTTGGCCAACAAATCATCCATGTAATCTTCCAAAGTTTTGTGCATGTAATCATGGAAGATGTACGTCATGGCACGTTGGTAGGTGGTGCCAGCATTTTTAAGGCCAAAAGGCATGACCTTATAACAAAATGTCCCCCAAGGCGTTGTGAATGTCTATCTTTAGCTGGTCCTCGGGATTGATACAAATTTGATTGTATCCCGAAAAACCATCCATGAGGGAAAGCATTTCATGGCCTGCTATAGCGTCTACCAATGCATCGATGCTCGGCAAGGGGAAATCATCCTTAGGACTCGCTTTGTTTAGATCTCAAAAATTAGTGCATATGCGAATCCTCCCATCAAGCTTCTTGATGGGCACCATGTTGGACAGCCATGGTGGATAATCCATGTAGATGACAAACTGTGCATCCAATAACTTTTGCAATTTGTCTTTGACCATTAAGGCCATTGTTGGGTGCATCTTACATAGTTTTTGCTTAACTGGCTTGACTTTCGGATCAAGCGTTAGGTTATGCGTGACTAGCTGTGGATCTAGTCCCGACATATCTTTGTATGACCATGCAAAAACCTCCTTCTTCTCTTTGAGAAGGGCAATGTAGTCGGCTTGCTCTTTGGGGGATAAACTTACCCCCAGTTTGATAATCTATGGATTCATTGGGTCAGAGCCGATGTCTACATCAGTCGTCTCCTCGATCGACATGTGGGATCCATCCTCCAACTGGTGTGGAGTTGGGATCAAATGGATATCATTCGCTGAGTTTAAATCATCGTTAGGAACGTCAGGTCCCTCTTCAGCATGGAAGATATCCTGAGTTGGCCCAAGGGTAAAATGAGGCATTTCATTGAACGACTAGTACTCGGATGGGGATGGAGGTGAATTAACGTGATCCTAGTCTATGGCATCTATGTCTAGATACAATGACTATGCCGGATCGATCGGATTGTGGATGGGGGCGGTTAAATCAATGGAGATCATGTTGATGAAATGATTTTGGTCTCCATTACCATGGGTGTGATGACTTGAACATTCTAGATGATTCTTGTGCTCTAGATCTGGCTCTAGAGGTATTGGCACAAATGGATCAGCCCTATGTGCGGATAAGAAGACAAGATCTACCCTCGACACTGATATTGCTATAGGGTCTCTAGGTGGAAGGTATTCTTCGTATGCCTAGAGTGGCAGATCCAACACTTGGTCCCACCGCGCTGGGTCTACGTACCACTCATGCCCTGGAACTATGTTTAATTGTTCGAATATGTCGTTAATCTCCAAGGGGTATGGTCATTGTATTTTTTGCATGTGATTAAGATATGTCATTTCAGTTTCATCTTCATAATCACTATCGAAGATCCAAAGGCCTTCATTGGCTTCGACAACTGCTTGTGACATTAAAGGCTTGCCTTGCTTGAGCAAATTGATGTGGTCCCATCGGGGTTGTTCCGCTCTCTACGGGGGGACTTGATTTCCTTGGAGTGGCACTTGCTCGATTGGAGCATCTAAAGGGAACATTGTCAAGAGGTTTTCTTGATAATCATCCATGGGGATCACCTATGAGTGATTGCTATCTGATTCGAAGGGGTCCCATGGTGCTACCTCATATTCCAATTCATCTTTTGAGGACCCTTCTTGACATTGTCCAGACCCTCCTTGAAAATGAGCTCTCGAGCTTTCTCCTCTCTCGAGCGAAGGGAAGGGATTACGAGGGTCAACAAGGTTGATTGTCATTAATGGGAGATAATCCCTCAATGTATATGTCGTGTTAGGGTTGGCATATGGGTTTGATGCCAATCCCCCCTTGTTACCTATCCCTAGGCCTTGCATGTTCTCCACCAAGATGTCCAAGGGTAGGGGGTGGTTGAACCCTACTCCTAACTTGTCATATGGCATTTGGTACCTTGGTTGGTAAAGAACACGTACCCCTTGCTCATATCTACCTAACCCATATCCATGCCAATTGCATTGGCCAAGGTATCTCAAAGCAAAGTCTGGGTTAGACAAATAGTTGACATTTTCAGCAAAAGGCTCTTCATCTTCATCCTCTTGCGTGCATGGTGCAATGCCATGATCAAGGCCCCCATACACAAAGTTTGTCTGGTTTGGTGGGTAGCCTAGGGGAACAATAGTGCCGATGGGGAGGCGAGGTCTCCCCATGTCCTGCATGGACTCTAGTGTGGGTGTTGCTACAATATTTTGCACCAGATACTCCCCCAAGCCCGTATTGGCCATTTCAACGGTGATTGTTGGCGGTTGAGGGGGAGGGAATGGAAGTTCTCCCTGAGTCCACTCCATGTCGGGTGAACTAGGAGTCCCAACTTCCATTCGGCTAGGCATCTCCTCAGTAGAGATAGTTGATACTGATGGCAGTGTCTCTTCTAGAGGTTGCGCCTCTTCCAAAGGTTTCTTCCCTTTGTCCTTTTGTTTGGCCCTGATAGGTGGCGTCGTTGGTGGAGGACCAGACGATGAAGATGGACCCGACTGGGGTTTTGAAGAACTTACCAATGGGGATGCCTACGAAATCGGACCCTGTTTAGATGGATTCAATTGGAAATCCAAATGCGTTGATGGGAGGGTTGATTGCGGCATCAGCTGCACCGCATTACAATACTTGAAGGGTTCTAAGTCCACCGGGACTACATGCACCTCCCCTTAAAATGTATACTTCAAGCACTGGTGAGCTATCAAAGGGACACACTTCATGTCCCTGATCCATGGCCGACCCAACAAGATGTTGTAGGCCATCTCACCTTCCAAAATATGGCACAATGTAGGTATAGTCTTTTGTCCCACTTGGATGGGTAGGACTATTGTGCCAACTATCGAGCATATTGCGTCATTGAATGCTCGCAGAGTGTAGGTGGAAGCTGTGATGTGAGATGTGGGCAACTTCAGATGTTTTAGGGCCACGGTTGTGATGATATTACTGGAGGAGCTAGTGTCTATTAGCACCCTCTTATATGGGATCCCGTTGACCCGTGCGATAACGTGCAGGGGTGGATCCGCCATGTCATCAGGTATTGATCTCAATTTGTCTTCCCAAAATGTGATGACTGGCTCAGTGCATCGTTTGACATGTCCCATGAAGTTGTTGAAAGAATTTTTTTCGTGGGGCTACAACTCGATGGCTTTCAATATCTCCATTAGAGCCTCTCGATGGGGCGTTGATTGTTGTATGAGCTCGTATATGGAGAGCCTAGCCGAGGTGGTCCTCAAACTTTGAGTGAGTTTGGTCCAAAGTGTGGCCACTGGTCTAGGCGGAGGAGGTTGTGCAAGGTGTTGTTGCGGTTGTGACGTTGTTGGCACCTCTCCTGCAGCTGTCGTAGGAGCATTTGTGCTCGGGTACCTCCTATTCTGAGTCACTATACTGATCATCCCTACATACCCCTACATGGGGCAGTTCTGTGTGACCTCATTAACTTGTAGGGTCTTTGCCTATGGAGCATGGGTAGGCAAGGGGTCTTTAAAGACCTCCATTTATTGATTTCTTGGTGCCACGGGATTATCCACCGCTAGTGTCTTGTTATCAATTAGATCTTGCACCAAGCCCTTAAACTTCCAGCAGGCATTTAGGTCATGTCCCTACCATCTATGGAACCTACAGTACAAGTCCTCCCTGTACCCCTTAGGCTTGGGAGCATTGGGGTCTATGGTTTGAATCTCTGGTAGGTTGATCAAATTTGCCACTAACAAGCGGTCAAACAGGGAGTCCTTGGACTCTGTGTAGGGTGTGTATTGTCACCTAGGGCGACGTTGTTGACTCTATTCTTGCCTCTAATTTTCTCTATCATAGTTGTTAGGAGGCACCACCTGATAGTTAGCCTTTTGAGGCTGTGTTGCTTATGCAGGATTAGGGACATTGATAGCAACTTGATTGACCGCAATGGGTTTCTGTTGCGTGGTCCCTATTTTAGTGTTCTTAGTCCACTATTTTTTCTTAGGTTTGGCTATCTCGCCATCCTATATCTTGATCTCTTCAATTATCCTGGCTTGCGCCAGAGCTTCTTCTAAGGTGGCATATTGTTGCAGCTGCAATAGCATAGATATCGATCTCAAATAGCTCTTTGAGAACATTTGAGTGAGGTCGAACATAGGAGGGAGGTAGGGAAGCTTTGAAAGCAAAGTCCTCCATCGATTCCCATAGGCCGCCATGGTCTCTTCCTCATACTGCTCGAGGTCGGCTAAGTCACTTAGTGACGCCTTCTTCTTGGTGTTGAAGGTGAAGCGTTCGAGGAACGCATCCACTAACCGATCTAAGTTGTTAATGTTGTGTTTTGGTAATTGAGTAAACCAATCCGAGGCAGGGCCTACGAATGTGGTTATAAATGTTCTTAATAACAAAGCATCATTGTCCTGAATGTCGAAGCATTGGCTCAGGAATCTCGTCACATGCTCCTGAGCATCTTCCTCACCTCTAAAGGTTGCCAACTAGGGCAGCTTAAAGTGTTCAGGGTAAGGGGGTGCTGGCACTGACGGATGCATAGGATGACTGTGGAGTTGGCGTAAAGTGGGCTTTTGGGGCCCAAAATTTTTGGTTTCCATAGACTCCAGATGCTCTAACAATGCTTTATATGCATCTGATGATTTAATCTCTTCCTCTTTAGTTTTCTCCCATTGTGGGTTGTGGGAGACTTGAGGCCTATAGGGGGTGGCCGGATAGCAACCCCTCCGCCTTGGTAGGGCATTTCGGCCCGCTCTTCTTCTAGCTCATACTCCTTGTAAGCTTCCTGAGGAGTCTCTGAATGAGACCTATGACCCTGGGTGGGTCCCCGCGGAGGGTACCCATCATTGTTCCGGGGAGTGGCCTCCCGCTCAGGTCTAGGAGGTCTCAGAGGCAACACTTGGTAAGGTCGTGGAGACCTATCTCACACCAAGGGGTTGCGCCTCTCATATGGTTCCGCTCTTTGGGTGCGAGGGGTTGGAACCCTCTCAGGCACTGGGTTATGGAGCAGCTCATCTGTTTGGCACCGAATGTGCTCTTTGCTAAGGCGATATAGATGCTCTAGCTATTGTTGGTCTTGCTCAAGCCACGTGATCTACGCTTGGTGGGCGACATGTCTGGTGGCTTCCAGGTCGATTTGTTCTACCCTCTTGAGCCTAGGAGGCCTGGATGCCTCTCCTATGCACTTGCCTCGATCATGATGATCCGAGATCTCAATAGGTTGCTTCCCTCTATCGAGGTTGGCAGCATTCACCCGAGGCTCTGGCCTCGATAGGTGATCATGGTATATAGCAGGTGTGGAAGCGCATGGCTCCCACACTGTATATTGCTCTTGAGGAATGTAATGGTCTTCCTCGTGCTCCCTTTCATATGTGTGAAAGGGGTGGGCAGAGTTGGCTCACCCTGTTTGGAGAGCCTTGCACTCTGGGTTTTGTCTATTGGTTCTAATAGTGAGAAGGGGTAAAGGAGGGATGCCATAATCATGTGGCCTCTCCTTATGGACCCTATGTTGCTCTAGCACTTCATCGCATGGTGGCCACTCATATCGAGCTTCTAAGGGAGCCTTCTTATCTATGTTGAGTGCCACGTGTAAGGACTCCTCCTGAAAGGGGCTATGATGAATGGGCGTGTCCCTCAAAGGGGTGCCTCTACAGTCCCATTCTAAAATGGAATGATGTGGAATCTCTTGTGGGTCAGGCCGCCAAGGTGGTATGACCAAGTCCTTGGGGCTATAGCGGAGGTGGCTTGTGCCCCCTTGTACACTCTCCATAGCTTCCGCCCTTGATTGGGCTTGGCTATGGGTGTACACCATGGCGGTGTTTTTCTACAAGCTATGTAGGTTTTTATCTCTTTTTATGATTTTTTTTATGCTACACTAAATAGAAAAGAGCACACACACACACACAAAGCAATGATTACCTTGTTTAAAGATTAAAAGTGTGTCCTAGACCTGGTTTAGTGTGTTTTGGTTTTTTTTTTTTGTTTTTTTTTGTTTTTTTAAAGTTTTTGTAAAGAATGTTTAAATGCAATATGATGGCTCTTATGACTCCCAAAAATGGTCGCCCCTTCGATATACCATTTCCAATCCTACCAGTGCCGATATACCAACCTCTCTATATACCCGCCCTTACGTGAGGGAAACTATAGGTACGTGAGAGCAGATGGTACGTGGAACGTAGGCGGTACGAAAGGGGAATCACCCTATTTATGACACCTACCATAGAAGACTTATCCTCATGTGCTGGGAATCACCCCAACTACACTCATTCAACTTTCGTCAGGATTTACGTCTAGCAATAGTAGCGATCAGGGAAATGGATGCAAAAATTCAAGCCAAGGTGGTGATGAAATCCACCATTGGTCTTGATCAAGGGTTGGGGTTTTACGACCAGCTCCTTGGTGTTTAATTTACCACATGATGTGTGGGGTTCTTTTTATTTTGCAAAAAGGAAACAAGCAAGCAGTAAAATAAAACTTTCCCTAAGCAAACAAGTAACCCAAAACAGAAAAACTAAAAACAAAAAATGACAGGAAAAGTTTAGAATCCCTACCTCTTCTCTGCCCAAATCTGATGGCTCTGAGTTCCTGCCCTAAAACTGCATAGAGAGCTATTCATCCCTATATGGGATGAAATAGCAGAACTGAATTCATCATAGGGTGGGGTGCATTCCAATTCATCCCAGGATAAGATGAATTCTAGCTCTGTATTCACCACAGACTGGAACGAACAACAATCTCGCGTTCGAAAAAAAAAGGATACCTGCAAGCATAAGCAAGTTTTGATCAGATTTTTGATCTAAAAGAAAAAATAGAGGATAGAGTCCCACCGTGATCACCACTAGAAGCACGAGGATACAGAAACAATAAAGGAAAGGCTCCAAGTGCGATGCAAAATGGAACTAATTTTAACGCTAAGTCCTACGAATGGAAAACGCATGAAATAGGAAAAGCATAAACGAATTGAAACCCAAATGAAAATCTAATGTGGAAAATAGCCCTTTATTTTATTGATACATTTCATAATTCGGTTACAATTTGCCTCCTCCCTTTTTAGGGGCAAGGAGCGTTAAATTTGTTTCTTTGTTACATCCATGGATAGTCATCCTTCTTCCGCGTGCCCACATGTAAGGTGGGCGGACCAAAATATCACCGCCACTTGCGTTGATGAGTCTTGAATCTTCGCTGCTCCTCTAACGTCCAGATCCTATGTTCAAAGAGACAAGAAATGGTCAGTAGCACCTATGGATGAGATGAAACATGCAATCCCCAAGCCTACGATTAGTGCATGCAAAGAATAAATAAAACGATAACTAACATATATCCAAATGATCTAAAAATTTGATAGGGGCATCAAGACCTCACAAAGGACACACTACAAATGGAACAGTCAGGAAATTCCTCATAGATTTGAATTCGCTCTGGGGCGGGACAAATTGACCTACAATAAAATGCCAGATAGCACCGCTCAAAATGTCACATCTGGACAGCTCCAAATCTCTTGCAAAAGTGGGGGTTAGCTAATTGGGGGTATTTTGGGATGACCTAGATGGTCATATTTCCCCAATTTGGCCTCTAACACCTGGATTTTGATGATGCCCTCTGCAAGTTAGTAAAGACGGAAAAATGATGAAACATGATAAGATTTGCTCAAAACGTTATGAAATTGAAATTGCAAACTATCTAAGTAGCATAAGATGACATGCGAAATAAAATGACAGAAGGAACATCTACCACATATTCCTAATCGCTCCTAAAGGGGACGATTAGATCTGTAGAAGTGCAGGGGGGGCACCCGGGGCAGGCCGCCCGCCATTTGGAACCTGATTTCGGCACCAATCCACTTGGGATGGGTCCAAAATCTCTTGTAAAGTGTTGTTGTAAAATTGGGTGGTATGCTGTGGCAAAATTTCAGGTTTTGGGCTCAATATTTGACCTTCCAATAGTCACCCAATGACCTCCTCTCTAAAAGAGATCACCGATGTGAAAGGCACAAATCAAAAAAGGGCGTATGGGGAAGTAAAATGGTAGCACTTCATTGCTCAAAATGCTCCTTCTCTATATATTTTGGGGTGAGAAGACTCACCAATTTATAGACCTGGAGGTCTTTTGAATTGGGCATGCAGAGGCGCCACTTGGCAATCATGCCCTCCCAGGGGGAAGGAGATTCCTCCCTGATTAGGGACTTCATGACTGCCCTTATAACTGCCTCTAACGCTCGAAAATGCTCACCCACACTCCCATGCAATGAAGGAAGCGTTAAGTGGCGGATCTGAGCTGCCATTTGTCAAGATTTGACTTTTTGCCCATCAAACCTGCTATTCGCCCCACCCCAGAGCGAATACTGCTATTCATCCCTGGGCGGAGTGAATCCCAGTTTGAATTCGTCCCTGGGTGGAATGGGTATTGAGAAAAGTTCCTGAAGGTGCCAAATTGATCCCTGACCTTCAAAAACTACTGTGAGAGTGGTTAGGACCACTGTTTAACCTCTAGGGGCTGCCCTTGGGGCTGTGTGTCAATGCGATCAGTGTTTGCAGTCACATAATCGGATTGGTGCTGTTTTGGTGTCTACAAGACCAAACTGATGTGTCATCCAATAAACTTGGTGCACCTAGGATTTTGAGATCCTTCACAATGGTGCACATTTTTTTGGTCTCCTTTCTGATGATAGCGAACAACTCTCTTGTTGTATCAATTAGCTCATTTGCTCAATATATATAGTGCACAAGAAGTCCTCAATATTCTACATCCTAGTTGGATTATGCTTTTAGGTTAGGGAATCTATTAGGATATCTCAACATTTTCTTGAACTTTTTTGCTTCCTAAAATTTGGATGTTAGAGACTTTTCTACCCTTTCCATCTCATTTCTAGTCAACCTTATGGTAAAATTGATTTGTTTGACCTTTGTATAGAAAGGAGAAAATTTTGGAAGAATTGCTCCTTTTATTTTTATCCAGTAAAAGTCCCATCCCTATTTGAGCTAGTCTTTAGAGATAGTGAAGCTTGTTGGCTTATCCCTATATTGATGAAACTCAATCATAGTTATGGACACAACTTCATTTTGTTCTATCAGTTTGCTCTTCATTTTAGCTAATGCTAAACTATGTTTATCCCTCTCTTCTTGTACTTTCTTCAATTCTATCTTGAGCTCTTTGATTATTTATCCTTCAGTTGCACCTCTTTATCGGGAGTGGCCTTATCAATAATACCCTTTAACCTGATGATATCATTTTTGAAGGTAATATTACCTATCCTTTTCTTGGTAAGCTTGGCTTCTAGGGTATAAATTTTATTTTGGGTAGATTCTAGACTCCTATATATTTTTATTGCTTGCACGCATAATGTGTGTCTCTATATGTATGGTTTGGGTAGTTTTGATATTTGATATCATGGAGATATCCCTTCTAAACTCTTCTATCTCCCAATATTTTGATATCATTAAAGAGGTAGGATTCTTCACTTTTGGCTTAAAAAAGACCTTGATCCTTTTCTCCCTGATGGAATCCACTATATCATATCCTATGGTGACAACTTCTTCCTCTTTTCCTTGCAATCATTCAAATTATTCTTCTTCCTCCCTCCATATTTTTTGGTTTTCTTTTGTCAACTGAATAGTGGAGAAGATCTTTGGCAATGGTTTCTAGGTAGCAATTGGGAGGACCAGAGTGACCAATAAGGTTGTTAAGGGGGCAAGATGATAAGATAGTATGGATTTTTTAGGGAAGTATTTTATTGTAAGCCTTATCGTCTTTTGGTCATGGGTGGGATAGAGAAAATTGGAGGTTATGTTGGTGAATTTTGGAGGGTGAATTTCTAAGATAGTAAAATGGACTTAATGAGTGGTGAGGTAGTTGATTGAGTGGGTAGGGCTTGCGAAGCAGTGGGTGGACTTGGATAATGGTTCTCCCCTTATTCAATCTCAGATATTGTAGGGATCATATCAAAAGGAGACCAAAATTGACAAGAAGGGTAGGTTAAGACTTTTAGGGATGAAGGACTTAAGGGAAGATGTAGTTTAGGAGACATAAATATATCTTGTGGTTCCAGATTTAGCTCCTCTCTTTGCAAGGCTTGTATTGGTTTGGCTTTAAGTTTAGCTCTTTCTGCCTATTTAGCTTATGCCCGCATAACTACTACCTTGCACCTTAGAGCTTCTCATTGTAGTTCTTACTTCTTTTGTTTCTACTTTTCATTTTATTTATCTAGCCTTTGCTTTCTTGCGACCTTGCTAGTTTTAGAAATCCTCGAACTTGAGTGGCCCTTTCTCTTCTTACCAGACTTGGATCTTTAGCCAAAATATTCAAGCTAAAATTTTGAGGGTGCTTGATACACCTCTTGTGGAGCTAGTCTTCTCATATCAGTTGCTAGTGGATTTTGGAGAAATGATTTTTCCTTTACCTCAAATTCATCCTTGAATCCCTCCTCTTCCTGGTATATTATGTCATCAACAATTTACACCTTTCAAATTTTTGGAAGGGTTCCTTTTCATTCTTTTATTTCTAGTTAATATGCAGAGCATCAAACTCATCATTAAACTAATCATCAGTATTCTTATTATACTTCACCTTATTTCTCAAGTTGCATTCACATTGCATTATCCACTATCCCTCAATTTTGTGGTACTCCCAGCCTGTGATATGATTGACTACATCCATAAGGGTTAGATCTATCAATTGATCTGTATTTATTTTTAAACCATAAAATTGTTAATATTTGAAGTAGATTCTCCATGGAGGTCTTTTCTACATTTCCATATATTTGAGTGATGTCACCTAACCTTCAACCTAGTTTCTATACCTTTCAATGTTCAGCTATAGTAGATGCTTGAACCCAGGTACTTTAACATTATTTTTTTAACTTTCAACAAAGATACCATCGGGTCATAATTCCACATGTGTGGAACTACTAGTAGATTAAAATAAATGAGCTTAGCTTCCAATATTTTATACTACAAGGGGTCCCTTTTGTAAATAGTGAAATTTATAAATTTTAAATAAATTCTAAAAACTAAAATATTTTTGGCTCTCTAACCAAGACTCTACTCTTCCATGTAGACCTATCTACAAAATTCCAATCCAAATACCCAATTGGTCACATAACAGAGTAATAAGTAAGGGAACTTTAAGAACCCAGATAGTCGGACAATGGTCCCCTTTTCTAAAAAGTATCAGTCCCCTTGTTGTTATTATTTTTCTCTTAAAATATCCATAAATTCCTCTAAAATATGGGGTAAATCTCATAGATCCTTGCCAGTGTTGATCCAAAGAATTATCTATTAAATTCAAGATATGAACTACTATCTCTTAGTACATGAGTCCAGTTCAATATTGAATGGTTCACACCTTGTTCATCTATATTTTGCAACTCAATGTTGTGTTTATTTTTCTAAGTCATGTAAAATAGGAGGCAAGCTATATAGGAGGGGTATGTAAATAAGTCACATATTTTTTTCTTTATTACCTGCAACTCTTCATGTATGCTATGAGCTAGTAATTCATCCCAATCAACAATGACATGTATGAAGGCACACACGACTACGTTTTCTATATCCATATAATAAGGGTACACTATTGCATCCATTATCATCCCTAATATAATCACAAAAATTAATAATATTGGTTGTACTTCATCGTTAAACTTCATCAACCTTTTGTTTTCTATCATAGATCCTTTTGGCAATTTACCTCCTATTTCAATGAGTCAATCTCGCACTGACTGATTTTCTAGATATAATATATGGTCCTCTTCCACAATTTTTCTAGTATTGTACTTGAAGTTTTACTTACCATGAATGCTTCCATCAAGAGTTCTCTATTTATGATGAAAAGTGGCTCAAACTGGGAATTAAAAATCATGGATGCATGAAAATCATAAAACTTTACTATCATGTGGATAAGTTCTAGACATGGATATACGGCTTCAGGTATGATTTTTTTGAGGTTTTAATTATAGGGAGCACCCACCTTATGATTCTCAAAAAATCTCTTCCCCTTATCCTTGCAACTGAGTTAAGAAATATATATCTTGGGCTTGATTATGAGCACCGAGTCATGGATTCCCACTAGATCATTAGATAAATAACTTACAAACTTATATGCAGTAGCACTCTTCTTCCCATTACCAATTTTTTCTTGTTCTATTTATATCACTGGATGCTACTTATCTTAAAATTATTAGGGATCTCTACTACTCTCAAAACTTATAATTATCATGAAGGGAAGAGTTATTGGGAGGCACAATCAATTTATACTATTAAAAATGGCACTTTATTTCTCAAAAATATTAATGAACTCACACAATAGATTTGCATATACCAAGTAAGAGATATTTAGGGTATTTGTTTCCCATTTCTAAAGTCTAACATGTAATATAGGAAGGAGTTCCACCAACCTATAACATTCTACTAAAATTTATGACAACCAATAATTTCTCAGCTTGGAATGCATTTTGTTATAAATTCTCCTCACATGCATGGTTGTGGTTTCATAATTTTGTGGATCTATGATTTTTAGAAGTTCTTATCAACATCACCAACCATTGCAAATTTAATATTGCATGCCATATTTGATAGTTAATCTAGTCAATGATCTTGCTATATTTATTTAATTGTAGGTAGACTACGGATATTGACAACCATTAATCTGACAACTACATTGTGAGATGTTGCATGTAATACCAATTATTTTTTGAATCTTTTGATTAGTGGTTGAGTAAATATGTGGCAAGGGGTTGTGTAGCTTGAATGCTAGCTAGGTAGATGATCTACCCACTTTTGAATATTAATTTTGGTAAGCATCACTTGAACTAGAAAAGACAAAAAATCTATTTACAAGAAATTTACATTTGACATATTTACATATGTATAAGATGAGCATCACTTATCCTAAGCATAATGCTTCAAATGTTAACTATTTATCAGGATTTATAGTACAAGACCATCTAGGTATATCAATTCAACGGTATTTACGTCCTTCTTGTGCTTGATGATGTATGGTTTAGACCACATCGAATCAATATTTTCTTGTGCATAAGATTTTGCTTTGTTCACATCCCATCTAAGAACTAGGTCATCTTCTTCGAATGTATCATCGATTTTTTATCAAACCAACGCTTGAAAATTATTTGATGGTAGAAAAAATAATTATATGCCTATTAACACTCTTCTTCTAATTGGACTAGCTCAACCATTCTTCTTTCTACCGGTTGTAGGTCATCCAAACAATTTTTTTTAATAAATTGTAGTGTTGGAAGTTCCACGTTGATTGGTAGCACAACCTTTCTTATCATAAACTAGAGAATATGGAGAAGTATTTAGGGCATTTTTTATTGTGATCCGATCAACCCAAAGTGTTTGATCCAACAACAAACACCAACTTCTGGCGTTATCTTGAATACTCTTCCTAATAATTTGTAGCAAATTCTTATTGGTGGACTCTACAAGACAGTTCCAACTTGTTAACTTTTTTTCTAGTCTATCTAGAATTGAATTCCAAATATGTGACTTCATCCCATATTTGAACATATGTATACCCAAATATGTGTTTGGGAGTTCTCCAATATCACATCCCAATATTCTTATTAATATCAAGCTATCGTATTATAATTCATAATAATTGGCCTTATTGACTTGTAGTTGGAGTTCACCCTCTTAACCTTTAGTTAAAGTCTTTGTAATTTATAAAAAATTATTTAAGTCCTTTTCTATGCAAAATATTTATAAGTGATAGCTAAATCCATCTTAGTATTGAAAATGAAAATGATTAAATCAATCTTAAAGAGTTATAAATAAAACTATTAATCCCAAATTCTTTTCCAATTTCAGACTTTAATAGATTATGAGTACCATCGTATACTCCACTCTTTGCCAATAAAGTAACAAGCACAAATTTCTTGGCCACTCTTTAAGTGATATGTCACTTCTATAAACATCAAGTTGTAGTAGCATGATTTGGAGTAGTTGACCCTCTTGACTTATTCTTGGATTGCATGTGATGTACAAAAAGATTTTGCAAAAAGTCCTTTATCTAAGGGGGATATTCATCAATGAGAATTAAATTTACTTTAATAAATAAAACTAAAATATTTTAATTGAATTTACAAATTTGAAAAAGAATTAATAGCCCAAATTTTTACAAAATATGAGACTTTAGTGGTTTATGAGGAACATGACCTATCAAACTCCTTGCAAGTAGTGTAGTAGACTTAGAGGTGCAAGGTACAATTAAGTTATGGTATTTTAATTAGAAGTCCTTTACCCTTTTGACTTGGAGTTGGGTTTTGTGCACTAGATGGAAAGTATTTATGTTTCAATCTAAAGTGACATATTCAAGGTATTTTTAACAAGTTATTATCATTCAAGTATATTTTTTCCAAGTAATAATTAAACTTGGTTTAATAACTAAAATATTTTTTATTAAATTTCGAGAGAAGAATCCAAAATTCTAATAGTTTATTTTTCCTCTATTGTTATATATATTTTTAATTACCTTATTATTAATATCAATTCAAATAATACGAGCTTGATATAATTTATCATTTTTTAATTCATGTGTCATGAGATTCTATATGTAGATATAATGCTCAAGTGGATACTTCTATTTTATTAGGTTTTCTTTAACAAAGAAATTTCATCTTAGAAAATTAATTTTTTAGAAGTTTCGCTAATTCTATAACAATTTCCTTTTAAAATATCAAGCTATTTGCATTGGAAGTACTCTTTTTAATAATACAAAAAGGTGTACTTATGAATAAAATGTAATAAGATTTAATAGATAATTTTGGATATGTGCATTAAAATAATGATTGAAAATATTTCTTATTATAGCTATTTTCTTACATATTTTTGTATTAAAATATTGTTGTCTATGATATGTGAAGAAAATTGTAATACCCTCTTATAAATATAACCTTTGCAAACCATATTAATTCAATAAATTCCTATATATTTTTAGAATTGGGTATAATGATCATTAAAATATTTACTATCTCATCATGAATTTAGATTGAGTAAGAGCCATAATCATCATATTATGCAAGTTTTCTAATATTATCAATGTGATTATAGGGTCTCATAAATATATTTTTCTAATTAATATTTGAGTTACATTATATAAATATTATAAGACAAAATCCACCCTTTCACATGAAAAATACAATATATATTTTCTAATAGTTCTTTCATTTGGAATATACAAGACTATTCTAGTGGTATGCCTCCCTTGTATTATGTTCAAGATTAATCTCAAATAAATGAATCTAGAGTGCAACTCTAGATATTGGTGTTGGTTAAATTTTCTATAAGATTCTTAACAAAATAGTTATCCACCTTATACAAGATCTTCTAAAGGAATAAATAACATGTGTTGGCCGGTATTCAAGTTAATATGAACTATAATCCAATATCACTTGGGATGATACTATGTACAACATTAAGCATGCCAATATCTTCTTTTATTCTATTAGTTTATAGCATGATACACTTGTTTTGATTGATTGAGTGGTCATTTTAATAATATTATAAGTGGATGCTATGAAATGGAGGTAAGTACTATTATAAGAGAAATATTAATCATAGATAAAAACAATAAAATTTATTGTCATATCCATATCTTTATTTGAATTGTCATAGATTTCACTTTGTAGTGTCTTTTAATCATTTTATTTCCTATCATTGTATCTATAGAAAATTCTCTAATCCTCTTAGTCCTCTTTCTTATATCTCTCAAAAAAATATTCTTGAACTAAGAATATAATAATACTTATTTTAGCTCATCAACAAACAATTCACTCTTATTGTAATTCATCTCTTATCCATTCTATTCGATAATCAAATGTCAACAAAATAACATATCAAATGTGTAGCATTGGACTATATTTTTAATTAAATCTATTTTATAAACATATAATAAGAAAACAACTTCAATAATTGATTTTTTTTAAGTCTTCATTTTTTGAAGCATTGGAATTATAAACTAATAAAACAATTATAAAAAATCTTAATAAATTTTTTAAGTTAAATTTAATTAAATGATTACTTAAAAAAATCATCTCATGTTATTCTCAAAGATAGGAATGTTTTATCTAATTTTTTTTTTTAAAGTAATTATTATGACTACAATGTTACTTTTTCTAAAAATAAAAAAATAAATGGTTGATTTTCTGTAAGACAAGCTTCTAAAGGTGCTTTTCTATGTCACGTTCTATGCACCCTAACGGACATATTTTTCAAAGGAAGCTTTCACTTTATTTATACATACTCAAATTTATATAAACCTTGGTTTTAAATTTTTGAGGAAGGACCATAATAAATAAACAAAATGCTAATATTTCTTAGCAAAACTCATTAAAAATAATGAATTTTAAACCGTTTGTTTTACTTAAAGTTACAAGTCTAATAAAAATATATGTTCTATTTCTTTGTTAGTTTAAAAAGAAAAGTGTGCACTTAAACTTTTACTATTGAAGCATAAAACTTTTAAGTGAGTAATCTAATATAGGATAAACAACCAATTATGCCTTATCCTAAAAAACAAAATTTTTTTAATTTATTGTTTTTTTATAATTTACATGGTGGAATTTGTAGCTGCTGTGAATTTAGATAGACTATTCTGGCAGAATAATATTATTCTACACTATCAACCTTCGAAACAACAACACTGATCTTCTTGAGATAATCTGCTCCTAAAACCAGCATACCACAATCTTTTAAATCTTTTACCCTACACAGTAAAAGGAGAAGCGAAGAATCCAATAATCATTGTTAAAAACGAATAATATTACTATTTTAAAAACTAAATTATTATTTATATATTTTTTCAATTAAAATTAAATAAAATCTATCTTTGACTTGCAACATTTAAATAAATGCTAGCTATTGCCACTTGTGCATTGCACGTTTTAGAGAGACTTTCACGGAAATGAGTTCCACTAAAATCTTTATTGAATATATTGCCCTGGTTTCACGGGATAGCGCGCTGACGGAAAGAGGAGAGCACGGTAATGGACAAGCTCTCTTAAAGCACTGCGTGAGATCACCAGCCAAAATATCTCAGCATAACAATGCAGACTTTTCAAAAATCACTCAGTCAATGAAAAGAAGAAAAACATTTGGTGACAGCTTCCTTCTATGGTTTCGTAGAAATAGTAGTAGTCGACGCGTGCAGATGAAGCGCCCCCACTATTTTTCGGATCTTGATCATACACTATTAATTCCATTAATAGAAAGTAGTTTTTCATTGACTGATCACGAGTATTCCATTTCTGGCCTAGGTGTTTTCTTCTATAAGTACTCTAGGCGTTTGCTTGCTCTTCATACATGATCCACATTTCCACGAATTGAGAAGAGAGGAGGTAGAGCAATGGATGTGTCAGCAAAGATGGGAAAATTCTTTATTGTCTTTTTTGTGATTGTGTTTGTTGGTAATGGAAACGGAGCGAAGGCAGAAGTAGCCAAGACTCGAAAGCTGCTGGGTCATCATCATCATCATCATCATAGAATTGCTCCTGTTCCTTCAGCTCTTCCATGTGCTCCACCATTTCCAGGCAGTCTTCCTCCAATACCTTTTCCTGCTGCTCCTCCATTCCCGGGATCCATTTTTCCTCCATGTGCTACACCACCTAGTTCCTCTTCCATGTCTACTGATGACTTTGTTAACTTTCCTTTTAATTATGACAATCCAACGGAGATTCATTCTGAGGGTGCTTCTCCTTCTCCATCTCCCTCTCCCGTGTTAATTGCCAATGGAGGTTAACTCCTCGCTGAATCCATCACCCTTGAAGGGTGTTCTGCTGAGTGCGAGGCTTTATTCAATAATTGTACTACTTTGGGTTTGGGATTCATGTTGTTTGAGGGTTAAAGGATTGATTTAGTGCCAGGAATAAAACTTATTAGGTTGAAAGAATGGATGCCATTTGAAGGTTTAGTTTCATGTATTCAGTGGTAGTTGTTGCATATAATATCTGATCATTGATGAGCCATCGCCATTGAAGGGTGTTCGGCTCAATGGTAGGCTATATTCAATTATTGTACTCCTTATCAGTATGGTCTACCCGTAGAAATGCTATTTGTATTATCGGTGATTCAATCCTCATGATGGAAATATATATAAAATGTTACTATAAAAAATAATAATAATAATTGTACTAACTTTGTGTTTGTGTTTGTGTTTGGTGTTGTTTGAGGGTGTTGTTTGAGGGTTGCAAGATTGATGTAATGCCAGGAATAGAACTTATTTTGTTGAAAGAATGTAGATCACTTGATGATTTAGTTAAATGTTATTCGTAATAGTTAATTGATCAGATGTTATTTACGCATAGAACTTAAATTGTTGAAAGAATGTAGATCACTTGATGATTTAGTTTCATGTCATCAGTAATAGTTGCTGAATATTAGATCTGATCATTGATGGGATGTTCTTTACGCTTTGATTTTTTTTCTAATCATGGATGACACGTTGTTAGCTTATTTTCTAGAGAAATGAAACTTGCGTAGGCTGTATTCTTTGTCATATTATCTAAAAGCGAGTGCCTCACGTAAAAAACATCAATTGGGACTTTTCCATAATGTTCCAAATAATGGATCGGGCCATCTATCTCATTCACGCCATTTCAGATTATTTATTTAATATAATTATTAATTTTTGTAGAACCGTAAAGGCTGTAGCACAGTGACACATACTTCATCTTATTGTGATTTTGCGTTTCATGGACTTTAATTGTAATCTTGTCTTCTACAGTTGGAGTTACGAGGTATAATGTGTAATCGGTGCACTGAGATATGCATTTTGCATGTGGTCTTCAATGAACCAGTAGCTTGTTTAAGAATAATTTAATATTAAAAAAACTATTTTTTTTGGAAAAATGTTTTAGAAATTAGCAAATTAATTATAAAGTATGCTTGTTAACGAGCGAATAGCTTGTCTAAAAGAATAGAGTAATACTTCTTATACAAAAGTCTAAGATGTCAGAGTAAGGAATGAAACTCTCTTATAAAAGTATTAAACTAAAAACAAGAAATAGCCTCTTATTCAACTAATAATTAAAAAAAATTGTGTTTATAAATAAATTAATTAATTATAAAGTATGTTTGTTAAAGAGTGAATAGCGAAGAATGAAGTTTTAGTATAGATTTATTAAAATAAAAACAATAATTTATTTAAGAATTAATTTTTTAATTATATATAATAAATAATATTAAATTTTATGTTAAAATTAAAAATTAATAAAATATGATTAAAAGTTTAAATTCAACTAAAATACCTAACTTATTATTCTCGTCTATTCCCACATGCAAGAGTTCTTTCAACTACTTTTTTTATTATTTATAAATTAATAAATAAATTATAAAATAGGTTTCGAATAACTTGTTTTAAAAGAAAACCAGTTTATTATAAAAAAAATATTAACCTAAAAAATAAAAAATAAAATTTTAATTAATTAATATATATTTTAAATAATATAAATTATTATATTAAAATTTAAATTCAACAAAATATAATTAAAAAATTAAATTCAAGAGTAAAGTAATTGATTTATTATTCCTGTCTATTCCTACATGCAACACTTCTTTTAATCTATATGACGAGTAACGAATTAACTATTATTTTCAAACTTACAATTATAAAATTTAAAAAAAAATTAATAATTTTAAACATAAATTAATTTTGTAATAGTTTCAATTTAGTATAGGGAGTAGTGTGTAGGTTTGAAGAAGTCCCTTACTCACTCAATTGATTACTATCGAATTTATTTAGTTTGCTATCTAATTTATTTAGATTGAAGTTAAATTAAAAATATATTTTATTTAATTAATTTTTTTTTAGAAAAAATATTTATAAATTATTAAATTAATTGTGAATTATGTTGGTGAACGGGGAATAACTTTGTTTTAAAGAATAAAATTTTATTATAAAAGTATTAAATTAGAAATAATCATTTATTTAAAAATTAATATTGTGATCAACTAAAATATTTATTATAAATAATATAAAAGATTATGTTAAAATTAAAACTCAACAAAATACGATAAAAATTTTAAATTCATATAAAAGTAACTATTTTTTTATTCTTGTTTATACCATATGCAACATTCTTTCAACTAATAATTTTGATTAAGAAAAAAATGTATTTATAAATTATTAAATTAGTTATAAGTAGGCTTGTTAATGAGCAATAGTTTCATTAAAAAAACCAAAACATTGCTATAAAAATATTAACTTAAAAATAAAAATATTAATATTTTTATAATAATATTAATATTATTATAAAAATATTTATTAATTTTTAAGGTTTTCTTCTTGCTTTTGTTAGTGGTTCTTCAAAATGAAATTTTAATAGTGGTAAATTTATTTTGAGACATTCCAGGGATTGGATCCATGGGATGATTTCAAGAGATTGTTTGGTCTACGACTAGATGATAAGAATTCTTATCATATTATTTTGGATTGTATTTTTTTTGTCTTTAACCCATGATCTATAGACATTCTTAAAAACCTTTCGTGGTCTGATTGGGGATGGTTTAATAAAATCACTCTTCTAACTTATAAACCTAACTTAGGGTATGCTTGGCTTACTCTCAATGTCCCTATACTTCAAAGACTCAATGAGCGGTGCGATCTTCTTTCCACTTAGACTCATTGGAGTCTAAGATTTAAAATGTCTTGGGCAGGATATATTGAATCCAAATAAGATTTATTTTCATGGAACTTATTATCTTATGGTCTTTCTCTTCGACAAAAATTAAAATATTTTGGAATAGAGAATCCTTCACCATTTTTGTAGTGCTCTAGAATATCTCCTTCATATTTTTTGGTAGTGCACAAAATATTGAATGGCCTATACTTCAAAGACTCAATGAGCGGCGCGATCTTCTTTCCACTTAGACTCATTGGAGTCTAAGATTTAAAATGTCTTGGGTAGGATATATTGAATCCAAATAAGATTTATTTGCATGGAACTTATTATCTTATGGTCTTTCTCTTGGACAAAAATTAAAATATTTTGGAATAGAGAATCCTTCGCCATTTTTGTAGTGCTCTAGAATATCTCCTTCATATTTTTTGGTAGTGCACAAAAAATTGAATGGCCTGTGATTAGATTGAGTCCTTCTTTCAGCCTCAAATGGCCAGTTCAGTCACCTGGTATCATGCTTTACTTGGTGACCCATAAAATTTTTTCTTGCTCTTATTGGAACTGTGGAACATTCTTCACATCAATGTGCTCTTTCATTATTGTAAAACTCATAATAGAGTCTCTTTTCTTAGCAGCATAGTTCAGATAAATTTTCAAATGTTGATAAGTGCATAGTTTATTCTAATTTTTGGCTCTTCACGCTCTTATGCAGTGTTGAGGTAATACCCCATGTACGATCAATCAAATACCTTCTAGAGAGCCTTCTCATTCTCACAAAGTTTTTGGATCATGCTCTCATCAACCACTTCCCTCCCGATGTGCATAAAGATATTGATTTCAATCATCTCTTTTTCATCACCCCTAAGGCAATATTGGTAATAATATATTTCATCATGGTAGTGGTTGGGAGGTTTACTAGGTGGAGCCAGACCTAGTTTTTGGTTGGGGATATCCCATTCCCATGTTCCCAGTTGCTCTAGCTAATGTGGTGAGCTAGGGTGTCTCTAAGGGCATTGATGGTTCTGATATAGGTGATAATGTTTGCATGTCTGGGAAGGATGGGTGACTTATTTTCATTCCTTCTAATTTTAGTTGCTAGCATATGGAGGATGAGGGACATTCATCTCATGATCATACACCCATGATTGACATTATTTAATGCATGCTTCTTGGTGATGTGGTTGGTTATGGGTTTAACCCTATTTTTGTTGTTTTGAGTAACCACTTCCTAACTTAACGCGTGTTAGTGTGACTATCTATTGGTGTGTGCCTATCCATCATTTTTTTTGTTGTAAAGACTTTATTTTAAATTAATTAAAAGTTAGGCTTTTACATTAAAACAATTTTTATTAAATAATATTTTAGTCAACTAATATATTTTTCTTTAATAAATAATACAAAATATTATATTAAAATTAAAATTCAACAAACTATAATTAAAATTTTAAATTTAATAAAATATAAGTAAAAATTTGAATTCAAGTAAGAGGAAGGTAGTTAATTTATTTTTACTATCTATTTCAATTTCAACACTTATTTTAATCAATATGACAAGTAATTATTAACTATTGTTTTGAAATTTAAATATATAAAATTTTAAAATAATTTAATAATTTTAAAGATAAATTAATTTAGTAATAGTTTGATTTAAATTTAGTATAAGTTCTAGTCTAGTGCATTAGATGAAATTAGGGGGACCTTTGTCCTTTCATATCATTGCCAGCAAACACTTGGCCGCTACCATATAAACTATGGAGTTTGAAACTTAAACCTCAAAAAAAATAAAAAATAAAGCCTAACTACTTCATTGTCATTGTTGGATGGAAGTTTGAATTTATTATTAGTAATTATATTAGAACTCAAGTAGCCCAAAGCATAAACGTTATATTAAAACTTAAAAATATATTTAAAAAATAATTTTATAATTTAAAGAATGAAAATAATTTAATAATAAATTTTTAACAATATAATATTTATTTTTTTAAAATTAATTATTAATTATTATATTTTGTTTATTTATTTAATTAAGAGGCTAAAAATCAAGGGCATTTGAGAGCCATCCTCCCATTGAATTGAGGGTTACAGAAAATTATAAAATTATGAATACTCATTTATTACATCATTCTCACTATATTAATGATCTTAATGTAGTTTCATAGATAATATAATGATATATATATGTTTGATAAATTTGATCCTAGGTCTCTTCATTGGGAGCCTATAAGTTGAACTATGTTATTTTGATATTTCAATATTTATTTAGTTACAAGAGTTATTATCACTTTAATATATAGATAAGAGTATTCTATACTTATGTTATTATCTAATATTTTATAATTTGTTATGAATAAAAATAAATTTATTAAAATTTTATATCATATTTAATTGTATTTAAGATAATTGTTTAAAATATTTATTTTTTAGCAAGCAATAATCTCATGTAGGAGAGGAAGAGGGCTTGGTGTTTCATGTGGGTGGGGAAGATGCAAATTCTTGAGTAAAAGAATATCTCTCCATAGGAATTCGACAATCATTCTCGTCGAGGGTTTGCAGGAGAAAATGAAGAAACTTAACAAGTATGTTTATGAAGGAGGAAATACTTATGATATATACTCCCTTACAAAATACATGCAAGATACCTCCTCCTCCTTTGGTATCTTGAAACTGATACGATTGCTTTGGGCCTGCTAAGGGGCCTACTGAGGGGTTTATTGTCTCATTACCTCATGAGGATATTGAGGTGGGTCCTCTTGAACCTCCTCTTATAGCTCATAATGTCTACATAATTGATGGTAAAATGCTAGGGTTAGAATCTACTAAAACCCCTAAGCTTTTGATTTATGGATTTGGTTTAGATGGTACCTCCTATGAGGATTTTGCTAGAATATCTGGACCTGGCTGTGTTGATTGTCAACCACTAGGGTTGGATGACTCTAGGTATATTGAGGGTATTATTATCGATCGTGAGGACTTTGGTATGATTGATAGATCTGGTCCATATAGGATATCCTATGAGGGTCATGCTAGCAGATCTAGACCTAATGTCATTAATGGTCAACCACTAGGTTTGGATGGTTTTTGATCTATTAAGGGACTTATTGTTGCATCACATCATGAGGGATTTGGGGTTATTGATAGCTCTGGTCTAGATGATATCTCTTGTGAGGGTTGTGCTAGTACATCTCGACCTAACAATATTGATGATCAATTGCTAGGGTTGGATGGCTCTTGGTCTGTTGAGGGGCTTGTTGTCATATTACATCACAAGGTCTTTTGGGTGGGTCCTCCTAACCCTTCTCTTCATACATATTTTACTAATAAAGTTCATTCCTCTTTAGCCTCTCTTGGAGTTGTCTCCTTTGATTTACTTTCCAACCAAAGTAAATTGTGAGTCCCTTTTGAGATTACTTCCTTGGTATTTTCTCAAGATTCTTTTTCTCTCATAGAAAAAATTGTGGGTTCTTGCCCAAACATTAATTTTATCAAAAAATGAGATTTAAATAAATTAAATCCTTATGGGCATATAGAAATTGTAGCCCTTTTGAGGATTTTTCATTAAGCTAAAAATATCAAAGATTCAAGAAAAATCCTTTTGGGTGGTCCATGGTTCTTCAAAATATGAAGTATATTTCTTCAAAGATGGTCTTTTTACATTGACCTTGAGACACAATGCATTAAATCCACCCTAGTTTGGATCAGGCTTCCTAGATTATTGATTTAGCTTAGGAATGATGATGTTCTTTGTGGTATCATTAGGGCTATCGAAGATCTTGTAGCCTTCAATTCTATAACTAAAGCCAAGTCTCAAATGGTTTATGCAAGAATGTGTATAAATGTCAATATTGACTTAGAACTACAATATTCTATTGAGTTTATTTCATATTTTGGTAGTAGAATGCAATCTATCAAGTATGAAATCAAGCTGAAACTCTATGCTCAGCCTCCCTTGACCCCTCAAGTTGAGTCAAGATAATGCAAAGAGTGCTCATGTTCCTCTAAAGAGATTTTAGGTGTTGTTAAACCATATTTGACTAGAAATGTGATGTCCCAAAGGGAGGCTCATACTTTTAACACCATAGTCCATAAGAGGTCCTATATTTCCTAAGAGAAACCTAGGCTTTGATAGAAAAATAGAACAATAAGAAGGCCCAAGTGAAGACCCATATTGGCAGTGAAAGTAAGGAGAAGATCTAATATAAATATATGACACTGTATAAGGTCCAATTTGACAAGGATAATGTTCAATCTAAAACCCTAGTTATTTTTACCTTATGCCCTAGTCTTGATAATATAGATGGTGACATTGCAAAAAAAGACTCGGATTGTGAGCTACTCAAATATTTGATGAAAAATCTAAGGTGAGGTTGGCTCAAATGAGGATCATCTAGATGGTTATTGTTGATTCTTCTATTTATGTTTCTCTTTTACTAGATTCCTCTTTTTTGGTGATGGATGTCCTAGGGTGATCCCATTTTGAATGTGTTTCCCTATGCAAAAATTTGTTTTAAAAATTTCTACTCATTTTTGTAAAAGGATTTTGGTACCCTTTCAAAACCCCTTTTACCAATAAAAAAAAATTGCATTCAATATATATAAGATTATTTATTTTGATATTGAAACGAGGTTATCAAGATTTAATTATAACTTGTGACAAATATACCATAGTCATATTTTTTCTATAGTTAGAAATTCAAACATCATAGATTATGAAAATAGTTTCATGAATTCATTTTGATATATTATAAAAGAAAAATTCTAATCATCATAAAATTAGAAATAATATATGAAAAGAGTTTAATTTACTTTATATGAAA
Source organism: Wollemia nobilis (assembly GCA_028583015.1). Taxonomy (NCBI): domain Eukaryota; kingdom Viridiplantae; phylum Streptophyta; class Pinopsida; order Araucariales; family Araucariaceae; genus Wollemia; species Wollemia nobilis. Next base: position 8,648,247 of record JAQPPZ010002520.1, read on the forward strand.
ACTCAAATAATATATTTCAAAAAATGTGTAATGGTTTATATCGACTATGGGTTTCTTATATTATCTATAGATTAAGGATAAAATAAGAATGGCTAGAAACAAAAATAATAAAAATGACCAATAAGATAAAACTATAGTGCATTTATAAATATTAAGAATTGGAGCCTTGGAAATGTGTAAACCTATAAAAATAACTTATCTAATAAAATATTAACTAAAATGTTTATTATTATTATTAATAATAGGATTTTTGAAAGGTTCTCGTAACCTTTTACAAAAAGTTCTAGTTAGGAAAAATACTCCCAATCATCTGAAAAAAAAAAGGAAGCACCTTCTTCAAAATATCCAAGAAGAAAGACAAAAATAGATAGAGAAACCCTCATAGGGGTAAAATAGGAAGCCTCAATGGGCAATAAGAGACATATAAGTAAAATATAAGTTCCATGCAATACACCATAAGTCCAACCATCAACCAATCCTCTCATGATAGATACTAACTATTACACCATTGTATTCCTGCAAGTTCACATGCAAACAAAAAGTTGAAACATAAAGTTTCCCTAGGAAATCACAGTTATTCCTCATACACAAAAAGAGGTCGATAATAATAATTCTTGAATTTGGTTTGGAGTAAAGCCTACTCAGATTTTTGGGTAAGACAACAGATAGCTCCATTTTTTTATCCATCATGCAACAAAAAAATACAAGAGATGTTCATTGAAGATAGTGTGGTTACAATATCTCCATGTATGTATCACAAATACATTGTCTATGTTTATCCATAAGCTGCATGTGTCTCAAACATTGAAGCCATGCATGAGAGCGTATGCTGAAAATAAATCCTATGAACTTAGAAAAATTCCACATATTGATGAAACCTCCAATGATGTATCCTAAAAATGCTATTCAATTTGAGGTGGATTCCCATCACATGGAGAAGATGTGGCTGCCCAAGAAATCCAAATCCTGATAAAACTCATAAAATATATACATGCATGGGATTTCCATTGATTAAGGGGGAAGGATAACTTTCAATTCAAATGGTGAGGTTAGGCAAAGAAACCTCCAGGTTAGCTAAAATGTTAACGACTTGGTTTCCTTACTTAAAGACATGTTGGATGGTGATATTAAGGGAAGAGCTCAAAAAAACTTTGCCTCAAAGATTAAACTAGAGATGTTCCATGAAGCTAACTGGGTGCCTACATTACTTCTAATAATGTTCATAGAGTCACATTCGATAATATGGTTAGGAGAGTTTATTATGGAAAGGGGAGATAGGTCTTGAAAGAGATCTTGGGATTTAGCAAAATGGTTGGTTTGAACACAAAGATGTTTACAAAGGCTATAAAATATTCCTTGTATGATCTCAATAGATACCTCCTACTCCATTTAGCCCTAGATTGTCCTTCATAACATCATAAAAAATATACTTGCTCCATATCAAAGCTGGAGAAGATCACTTAAAAAGTGAATGATCAACCATAGAAGAGGGAGAGGAAATATTACAGGAAGGGATCTGGAGGGACTTGGCTAACCGAGAATTAATTGGGGACTCTAGCCTTCCAGTGCCCTAAATAACATTTTGATTTTTAGTTGCTATGTGGATAACTATGGAAAGAACATAGTTGGAATCATGGATGGAGTTATTAAAGGCTCTAGAATTTTGTTCACACCAAAGTGTTGGACATTTTGAGTGCTTAGAGTTAAATTTATCATTGATTTCAAGAAATAAAGTCATCATTAAATGTGAAGAAATTTGTCAAGAAATAAGTTATCAAAGTTGTCATTGATATTCTCAAAGAATCTTCTAATAAATTCAAGATCAAGAGGAACAATGTAAAGGTTAAAGGCAAAGGGCTCCATAATATTTTTAAATATTATGTGGAAGCATAAGTTAAAAGGTTTTCATAAAAACCTAAGAAAGTTTATTTGCAAAGCTAAAGGGCGGTTTAATATTTATTTGATAAATTATTTAAATTCAAAATGAATTTAAATTTTATAAATAAATATTATTTATACCAAGGTGCAAAGTAAAAGTTGGCTTAAATAAAACCATAGGGTTTAAAGAATTAATTTATAAAATTTAAATTCAAAAGAATTTAAATATTTTATAAATTAATAAAATTTCAAAGGAAATTCGAGTGTTGGCATCCAAATATGTTGAGACTAAATCGAGCACTGAAATCATGCATGGAGGAAGAGATTTAGTGTAAAATCTAATGCCTTGCAGGTATTTCAAATTATCCTTTTGCTCAATGATAAAAAATGTGCAATTGTGTTTAAGTTTGTAAGGAAGAAAGAGTAGCAAAAATCGTGTTTATGCACCAGCAAATAACGTCAAGGAATTTGCACCAAAATCAAGTACCAACGAGCCAAGTGGCCTAGTGGCAAAGTGAATAGTGTTAGGGTGTTGGGTGCAAGGAGGTCTGTGTTTGAATCTCAGTGGAAATAGTTTTTTTTTGTGGTAGTTGCATTTGTGTTGAGCACCAAGGGAGGTGCATGTTTTGCGCAAGGTGAGTGAGGAAGGTTTTAAGCACATGGTGCTCGCTTGTCCCCAAGCAAGCACCTAGGTTGCACAACATTGGGAGATATGGCTAGGGTGTCAGTTGAGGCTACGCTATGTGTTTGATTCCCCTCCAACACAAGGTAATAAATTTTATTTTTAATTTTTGGTTGATGCCTAAAGTTTGGGAGTTAAAAGGGTTCCTGGAAGGATTGTTAGTTAGAATTAATTTTTGATAAGTTGGAGTAATAATGTGTTAAGGTTTTTAAAAGTGTTTTGATATATTGATCTATCAAAATATTAAAAGGATAAAGGGATTTTTTGGTCTTAGGATATTTTTGAAAATGAAGAGTGCATTTGAATATTAGTGGGAGAATATAAGGTGTAAGTGGTAATTCACTTTTTGTAAATGTTGATGAATATTTTATTAAATATGGAATGATAAGGCATATATATGTTTTGATGTTTGCATTGTAATTTGAGGAAATTAATCACCTTTTAATTTCTTTGAGCTTGGAAAGAAGTGTTTGAGATTTTTGGCAGATTTAAAAAATTCCTTCATCATCAAGAAAAAGGTATGAGCATATTTTCCAAAGTTTAAGTTGATTAGTTGTTTTTTGGAAAATAAGTTTAGAGTGAAAAGGACTTGATTAGGGTTTCCTTGTGAGTGTGTTTGAGTGATTGCTTCAAGGTTTTCTAGAATAAATAAGTGTGGTTAAAACCTTGTTTTATAATCATTGTTGTTGAAGTCATTTGTTGTGTGAAGAACATGAACTCGGGTTTGAGTATCATTGCTATGTGAAGATTGTTTTATGAGCATTGTTGTTGAAACCATTGGTTGTGTGAAGAATTTAAGTTAAGGTTTGTAAATATCATGAGTATCATTGTTATGCGAGTTTGTTTGTTGAGCATTCATGCAATATTTTGAGTTGGTTGATATATGCTTGGACCAGGGTTAATGAGAAAGGGGTGTTTCATCAAGTGATTGATTGAGTAGAGTTGATTGGGCCTAGTCAAGTGGTTATGTGAAGTGATTGTTCAAGTTACTTAAAACAAACTATTCTATATTTTATTTTGAGTTAAGAAAGTGTTTGAGCATTGAGTGTAGAACATATTAAGTCTATAATAATTCTCTTTATGGTTCTATGAGATTTGGATAAGTTCTGTGTGGACTTATTGAGAAAATTTGGACAAGTTCTATGTGAGATTGTTGAGAAGATTTGGACAAGTTTTGAGTGATCTTGTTGAGCATATTTGGACAAGTTATGAGTGAGTTTGTTGAGCAGAATTGGACATGTTATAAGTGAGCTTGTTGAGCATATTTGGACAAGTTCTAAGTGAGCTTTTTGAGCATATTTGAGCAAGTTCTGAGTGGGCTTATTGAGAAAATTTGAGAAATTTTTGAGTGGACTTGTTGAGCATATTTGAGCAAGTTCTAAGTGAACTTGTTGAGAAGATTTGAGCAAGTCCTGAGTGGATTTGTTGAACAGATTTGAGCAAGTTTTGAGTGGACTTGTTGAGCAGGTTTGTACTAGACCGAAGGACTTATTTTAGTGTAAATTTGAGATAGATATTTGGAGGTGATAGATAAAAGAGGATAGTAGTCTCAAGTGGATAGATATCCATCAGCTAGGGAAGTGAGGACAGGTTTTTTGAGTGGGTACGAGAGTCTTCATTAGAGAAATATCCACAAGCCAGTGTAGTGGAGGTAGTAGTCTTCTAGAGGATCACTAGCCAGTGTAGAGGAGAAGGATTTCTCCTATTGATATAGATCCATGAACTTGATTTAGGGGGTTAGCATCTCCTTTGGATAGAGGTCCATAAACATTGTAGGGAAAGGATTCCCTAAAATAATTTAATTGAAGCCATCTTTGGGTGAACCACATTAAATTGGTGTTGCTATTGTGTGTGGCGATTTGTGCATTGCTTTGATTAATGTTGTTGATATTGCTATCTATACATTACATAATATTGATTTTGAAATAATATTTTGTAAATATTGCTATCTATTTGTTGATATTGCTATCTATAAGGTGTATGTGGTAATTTACTTTTTGTAAATGTTGATTAATATTTTATTAATGATGAAGTGATAAGGTGTATATATGTTTTGATGTTTGAATTGTAATTTGAGGAAATTAATCACCTTATAATTTCTTTGAGATTGGTAAGAAGTGTTTGAGATTTTTGGCAAATTTAGAAGATTCCTTCATCATCAAAATAAAAGTATGAGCACATTTTCCAAAGTTTATGTTGATTGGTAGTTTTCTGGAAAATAAGTTTGGAGTGAAAAGGACTTGATTAGGGTTTCCTTTTGAGTGTGTTTGAGTGATTGCTTTAAGGTTTTCCTGCAATAAATAAGTGTGGTTAAAACCTTTTTTTATAAGCATTGTTGTTGAAGCCATTGGTTGTGTGAAGAACTTGAACTAGGGTTTGAGTATCATTGCTATGTGAATATTTTTTTATGAGCACTGTTGTTGAAACTATTGGTTGTGTGAAGAATTTGAGTTAGGTTTTTCAAATATCATGACTATCATTTTTAAGTAAAGATTTTTTGTTGAAGTGAGTTGTTGTACAAAGAACTTGAACGAGGGATTTGAAAAGAACATGAGTATCATTGTTACGTGATATTTATTGTTGAGCATTGGTGGAAAAATTTTGAGTTGGTTGATATATGCTTGGACTAGAATTTATGAGAAAGGGGTGTTTCATAAAGTGATTGGTTGAGTAGAGTTGATTGAACCTAGTCAAGTGGTTGTGTGAAATGATTGTTCAATTTCCTTAAAACAAACTATTCTATATTCTATTTTGAGTTAAGAAAGTGATTGATCATTGAGTGTAGAACATATTGAGTCTCTAACAATTCTATTTATGATTCTATGATATTTGGATAAGTTCTATTCGGACTTATTGAGCATATTTAGAAAGTTCTATGTGAGCTTTTTGAGCAAATTTAGACAAGTTTTGAGTGAGCTTGTTGAGCATATTTGGACAAGTTCTGAGTGAGCTTGTTGAGTAGATTTGGACAAGTTCTGAGTGAGCTTGTTGAGCATATTTGAGCAAGTTCTGAGTGGACTTATTGAGCATATTTAAGCAAGTTTTGAGTGGAATTATTGAGCATATTTAAGCAAGTTTTGAGTGGACTTGTTGAGCATATTTGAGCAAGTTATTAGTGGAACTTTTGAGTAGATTTGTTCTATACCGAAGGATTGAGTTTATTGTAGATTTGAGACAGATATTTGGAGGTGATAGAGTAGAGAGTATAGTAGTATCCAGTGGATAGATATCCATCATACAGGGTAGTAAGGATAGGTCTTCTGAGTGGGGATAATAGTCTTTAGTGGAGAGAGATCCACAAGCCAGTGTAGTGGAGGTAGTAGTCTTCTAGAGGATCACCAGCTAGAGTAGAGGAGAAGGAGTTCTCTTGTGGATAGGGATCCACAAACTTGATTTAGGGGAGCAATATCTCCTTTGGATAGAGGTCCATAAACATTGTAGAGAAAGGATTCCCAAGAGAATTCTTTTGAGAAAATTTATAAAAAACATTTTCTCCATGGAGGTAGCCATATTTGGGTGAACCATGTTAAATTGGTTTCTCTATTGTGTGTGGTCATTTGCGCATTGCTTTGATTATTTTTGTTGATATTTTTATCTATACATTGCATACTATTAATTTTAAAATAAAAGTAAAATGTGATATTATATTGTTCACCCCCCTCTCAATATAAGATTATGTTCTTCATTTGGTATCAGAGAGGTTTCCTTAATAAGAGTTTAAAAAATTGAAGGAAAATCTAACAAGAACACAATGGATCCTAAGGAGGTGTCCTCAAATAATTCAGAACCAGTATTTTATGGAAGCGACTGTATGTATTGGAGTATGATGATGAAGATCTACTTAATGGTATTTGGCAATGAAGTTTGGGAAGCAGTGGATTTTGGATATGATCTTGTAGTTAATCCTACTAAAGATAAAGAAGGTAATATTATACAACACTATAATTCAAAAGCAATGAATGCACTTGTGAGAGGTTTGCATAGAATAGAGTCTATGAAAGTTATGCATTGTAAAAATGAAAAAGAAATGTGGGATAAATTGCAAGGTATATATGAAGGAGATAAAAGTGTTAGGAAAGCAAAGATACAAAATATCAAAAGACAATTTGAAGAATTAATAATGAATGATGAGGAAAAAATAGTGCTTATCTAATTCAAATTTATGAGTTTGTTAATGATATGCTAGGACTTGGAATAAAAATTGATGAATTAGATGTTTGTGATAAAGTCTTAAGAACTCTTCCAAAAATATTCAGTGAATAGGTTTCTACTATAAAAATGTCAATGGATGGTGATTCTTTGACAAGAGATAAGTTGCTTGGTATGCTTACAACTTTTGAGATAAGAACAAAATATGTTATTCCCTAGAAGGAAGTAGCATTGAAAGCAATAAGAAAAACAAATGGTAAGAAGTCAGAATCAAGCAATGAGTCATCTAGTGATGAAGAAGCTAATTATGATAGACAAGATAAAGATTCCAGAAGATCCATAGATCTAAGATCTATTAAGTGTTTCAATTGTGAAAAGTATGGACATTTTGTAACAGATTGTCAAGAACCCAAGAACAATAATGGTGAAGAAAAATAGGATTATAGGTACAGGGAATCATAAAGATATAGGCACCAAAAGAAAATAAAGTATGGACAAAGTAGACAAGGAAATAAGTTCTTTCAAATATAAAAGAAGAGCTACTATACAAATAAGGCAAGTAACTACTCAAGTGATCGTGATGCTAGTTTTTCAGACAATGATAGAGATGAAGTCATATTTATGATTGAAGAAAAATATCAAGTTAAGAAAAGGATTCCAGTAATTCTCAAATGTTTTAGATGTGGTAATTTTGGACATATTGAAGATGATTGTACAAGGGATGGTTATATTTTCAGTTATGATGAGTATGAGGATGCACTTGAAGTACCATATGAAAATATTCTAATGGCATCATAAGAAGAAGAAAGTGATCCTATAGAAGACAAGCCAAAAGAAAATGAAGTAGAAAAAGACAAACAAATAGAGTAATATTTAGAAAAGAATGACTATGATCTCAAGGGAGAACTAATTTATGCCCTTGAAACGGTAAATAAGGTAATAAATAAACACTCTAAACTTGAAATTCAGTTTCAATAATGTGATGAAGAGAGAAGATTGCTCATAGAGGATTTAAAAAAGTGAAATTCTAAGGCAAAATGGTTCAAGGATAAGTTAGAAGAAAATATCTTAGAATGTGAGAAGTTAGCACAAAAAGTGGAACTACTAAAATAATATTTAGAGGACTACAATATCAAGATGAAAGGGTTTAAAAATAGCTCAAAGAACTTGGATAAGTTCATCAAGACACAAAATACTACATAAAGGAAAATAGGTCTTGGATTTGAACAAGTTCAAAAGAAATGAGAAGGAGATTCAACTACAAGTTTTGGAGGAGAAGAAATTTTAGATGAAGATACTTCATAAGAAGATAGTGTAAAATAAAGTGAGACATCCAAGGATGATTTGGACAATAGAGAATTCAACAAAGACAGGAACAATGCGTAGAGAAGATACAAATGGAACAACAATTGGAATAAGTCAAGAGATACTAAGAGACCAATGAGGTCAATACAAGGAAATTTCAATGGAAGATGTTTTCCATGTCACAGGTTTCAGAACATGGCTTTACAGTGCAGGACATGAGAAATATAGGAATATGAAAACAAACAACTTTTCCATGGGTATTGTTACTCATGTAATCAATTTGGTCACAAGGCAATGAATTGCAGGATTCATGACAAAAGAGGATATGGCTTCACTAGGAGAAATCCTAAGACATTTGTAACTCCAAGGAATAATAACATTAAGTGTTATAAGTGCAACAATGATGGTAACACAACAAAATGGTGTAGAGTAGACATTCCAAAAATAGGTATAAAAAAAAATAGGAACAAGAAAAGGAACAGGAATATGGATATGAACAAGGATAGGAATAGGAACATGAATATGGATATGAACAGGAATAGAAATAGGAACACGAGTGTAGACATGAACAGGAACATGGAAACTGAAAGAAACAATCATAGGAATTAGAAGAATCATATAATAAGGAAAAAGGATAAAAGTAAATAACAATACCTTTTGGGAGTAGAAATAATCCCACCCCATAATTAACCACCTCCAAAGGATGTGGTAGAGGAGCTAAGCTAAGAGGCTCATTCTTATCCCCAAGCCCCAAAGGTGACCCTTTGCCATTGATTTCAAAGGGGGGGAGATTTTAGTTAGGGGTAGAGACTTGGTATTTGAAGAGACCATTGAGCCAGGGGAGCAACACAAAAGAAGAAGTCAAGTTTACTGTAAAAAAAAAATTGGCTGCCATCAATGACAAAGGGGGGATTGTTAAAAATTTTGAGTCCTTAAAGTTAAAGTTTTCATTGATGTCAAGAAATAAAGTCATCATTAAATTTCAAGGAATTTGTCCAGAAAAAAGTTATCAAAGTTGTCATTGATATTCTGGAAGAAGCTTCTAATAAAGTCAAAATCAAGATGAACAATGGAAAGGTTAAAGGCAAAGGGCTCCATAATATTTTTAAATGTTATGTGGAAGCATAAGTTAAAAGGTTTTCATAAAAACCCAAGAAAGTTTATTTGCAAAGCTAAAGGGAGGTTTACTATTTATTTGATAAATTATTTAAATTCAAAATGAATTTAAAATTTTTAAGTAAATATTATTTATACCAAGGTGCAAAGTGAAAGTTGGTTTAAATAAAACCATAGGGTTTAAATATTTAATTTATAAAATTTAAACTCAAAAGAATTTAAATATTTAATAAATTAATAAATTTTCAAAGGAAATTCTGGCGTCGGTGTCCAAAGATGTTGAGAGTAAATCGACCTCCGATGTCATGCATGGAGGAAGAGATTTCATATAAAATTTAATGCCTTGGAGGTATTTCAAATTATCCTTTTCCTCTATGATAAAAATGTGCAATTGTGTTTATGTTTCTAAGGAATAAAGAGTAGCGAAAATCGTGTTTATGCACCAATGAATAACATCAAAGGACTTGTGCCAAAACCAAGAACCAAGGAGGTAAGTGGCCTAGTGGAAAAGTGGACAGTGTTAGGGTGTTGGGTGCAAGGAGATCGGTGTTCGAATCTCAACGATAGTGGTTTTTGTTTGTGGTAGTTGCATTGGTGTTGAACGCCAAGGGAGGCACACGTTTTGCACAAGGTAATTGGGAAGGTTTTGAGCACGTGTTGCTCGCTTGTACCAAAGCAAGCACCTAGCTTACGCGACATTGGGAACCATAGCTAGGGTGTCAGTTGAGGCTATGTTGTGTGTTAGATTCCCCTCCAACACAAGGTAATAAATTTTATTTTTAATTTTTGTTTGATGCCCAATGTTGGGATTTAAAAGGGTGCATGGAAGAATTGTTAGTTAGAATTAATTTTTGATAAGTTGGAGTAATATGGTGTTAAGGTTTTTAAAAGTGTTTTGATATATTGATCTATTGAAATATTAAAAGGATAAATGGATCTTCTTGTCTTAGGTTGTTTTTGAAAAAGAAGAGTGCATTTGAATATTAGTGGGAGAATATAAGGTGTAAGTGGTAATTCACTTTTTGTAAATGTTGATGAATATTTTATTAAATATGGAGTGATAAGGCATATATATGTTTTGATGTTTGCATTGTAATTTGAGGAAATTAATCACCTTTTAATTTCTTTGAGCTTGGAAATAAGTGTTTGAGGTTTTTGGCAGATTTAAATAATTCCTTCATCATCAAGAAAAAGGTGTGAGCATATTTTCCAAAGTTTATGTTGATTGATTTTTTTTTGGAAAATAAGTTTGGAGTGAAAAGGACTTGATTAGGGTTTCCTTTTGAGTGTGTTTGAGTGATTGCTTCAAGGTTTTTTGGAATAAATAAGTGTAGTTAAAACCTTGTTTTATAATCATTGTTGTTGAAGCCATTTGTTGTGTGAAGAAATTGAACTAGGGTTTGAGTATCATTGCTATGTGAAGATTGTTTTATGAGCATTGTTGTTGAAACCATTGGTTGTGTGAAGAATTTGAGTTAGGGTTTGCAAATATCATGAGTATCATTGTTATGTGAGATTGTTTGTTGAGCATTGGTGCAACATTTTGAGTTGGTTGATATAAGCTTGGACCAAGGTTTATGATAAAGGGGTGTTTCATCAAGTGATTGATTGAGTAGAGTTGATTGAGCCTAGTCAAGTGGTTATGTGAAGTGATTGTTCAATTTACTTAAAAAAAACTATTATATATTCTATTTTGAGTTAATAAAGTGATTGAGCATTGAGTGCAGAACATATTGAGTCTGTAACAATTCTCTTTATGGTTCTATGATATTTGGATAAGTTTTGTGTGAACTTATTGTGCAAATTTGGACAAGTTCTATGTGAGCTTGTTGAGCGTATTTGGACAAGTTCTGAGTGAGCTTGTTGAGCAGATTTGGACAAGTTATGAGTGAGTTTGTTGAGAAAAATTGGACAAGTTATAAGTGAGCTTGTTGAGTATATTTTGACAAGTTTTAAATGAGTTTTTTGAGCATATTTGAGCAAGTTTTGAGTGGACTTATTGAGCATATTTGAGAAATTTTTGAGTGGACTTGTTGAGCATATTTGAGCAAGTTTTGAGTGAACTTGTTGGAAATATTTGAGCAAGTCCTAAGTGGACTTGTTGAATAGATTTGAGCAAGTTCTAAGTGGACTTTTTGAGCATATTTGTGCTATACCGAAGGACTTATTTTAGTGTAAATTTGAGATATAGATTTGGAGGTGATATATCAAATATGATAGTAGTCTCAAGTGGATAGAGATCCATCAGCTAGGGAAGTGAGGATAGGTTTTCTGAGTGGGTACAAGAGTCTTCAGTGGAGAGAGATCCACAAGCTAGTGTAGTGGAGGTAGTAGTCTTCTAGAGGATCACCAACCGGAGTAGAGGAGAAGGAGTTCTCCTATGGATATAGATCCACGAACATGATTTAGGGGGTTAGCATCTTCTTTGGATAGAGGTCCATAAAAATTGTAGGCAAAGGATTCCCTAAAAGAATTTATTTTAAGTCATATTTGGGTGAACCACATTAAATTGGTATTGTTATTGTGTGTGGCAATTTCTGCATTGCTTTGATTATTGTTGTTGATATTGCTATCTATACATTACATAATATTGATTTTTAAATAAAATTAAAAGTGGTATTATATTGTTCATCCCCCTCTTATTATAATCTTGTGTTATTCACAAAGTTCACATAATAAATGGGGGAGAAAGAAGGTCCAAAAGGTTTTGACACAAAAAAAAATTAAAGGTATTAGGACACTATAAATAGAGGTCATTTAGAAAAAAGGGAGGAACCCAAGAAATACCCATAAATGAAAATAATGAGAAAATAATTTTGAGGAAGAAATGAGCACTTCTACTTGCAAAGGTAACAAAAATTAGGAATGAGGAGCTCTCAAAACTGGAAATTTGTAATGAAGAGGATTTTTTCATGAACAATAAGACAAAAGAAGAAATAGACTTTGAGAATGAGCTGCTTGTTCCAAATTATCTTAGATAGAAACCATGGTTGATCGAGGTTTCATTAATAAAAACGTGGATTTGATAGAGATGTAATATGTTAGACAACATAGGTTCCTATCTTTAATTGAATAGTTGGAAATAACACAAATATATAACATGTTAGACAACACAAGATTATATCTTTTTTGGTATTCATTCAGTGGACTATGAGGAATGGCTTTTCAAGGGTTCCTGTTAGCATTAATAAAATTACATACCTGTGTACCAGACAACATGTTAGTCACAGGTTTGAGATAAATCATATCAATATGGTTCTGAATAGGGTTGTTACCCAGTAACTTGTCCTTCCAAATGTTAGTCTCACAATGACACTAAGAGGGGGGGTGAATCAGTGTAGCTATTTGAATTTAAATCTACAACTCTTAACGCCAAAACAATGAAAATTTAAAATTAGATAAAGTAAGTATAACAAGAGAGCATTCCACAACACACGATGTAATGAGGTTCACCAATTTGGATACTCCTCAAAAATGACTGCTTGGATTCCTATACAAATCCAGCCTTTGCAAAATACCAATTTTACAATCAATTTACTAGCACCCACTGGAAGGAGCACCAACCTTTGATTTATTTGCACCAACAAAAAGGAGCACCAACCCCTAAATTATCTGCACCAACAGAAAGGAGAACCAACCCCTAATTCCAAGCACCAACTTGGACTAAAATTTTGAAACTATAAGATTGACATAAAAATGACTTCACTTATACAAGACCCTGACTGGTCTATTTCTAACCCAACCTCTCTCGCTATTCACAAAAACACCACACACACTTAAGGCTCTGCTTACTACACTTTTATGGCCCTCTTACAACCCTCTTGCTATGCTTCTTACTACACTCTTACGTCTCTCATGGCTCTGCTTAATGCTCTCTTAAGACACTCTTCCAACCCTATTTTTGCAACACTTTCACTCCTTTTTTTGGCCCTATAATTCTCCATGCAGACCTCCTTTTATGACAAAGTTTTGACTCTATTTTTAACTTCCACATTTTTGCATGCAACTTATTAATAGAAACTTCTATATGTAAATCCTTTATCACACGGTATTCTCTCATGCAGCCTATTAATAGTTATGGCTCTTTGTTTGGTCTTCGACTGATGACTTTCAGTTTAACTGTTGCTCGATGATTTCACTCCGTAACTGGCCTTGTAATTGTTGTTCTGACTTCAGTTCAATGTTCTTATTTTAGCTGCATGATTTTTCTCTATAACTGCACCTGTAAATGTCGTACTGAATTCAGTTAACTCTTCTTATTTTAGCTGCATGGTTTTCTTCTGCAACGGCCCCTATAACTTTAGTTAACTGTCACATATCTTATTTCGATTGGGTTCTCTTTTTAACTCGTGCTAAAGCGACCTTTCGTGAAATCATGACACTTCTGCCTCTTTGTCCTCTTCTTGGATTTTTCCCATGAAATCAACATGTCACGATATCATGACACTTTCGCATCATTGCTACTTTACTTGGTTTGAACCCGCAAAAATATAACATGTCGTGATATCGTGACACTTTCACCTTCGTACTCTTCCTCTTTACTTTTTTCATGATATCGAGACACTTCTGCCTTCTTACTTTCTCTCTCCTCCTTTAGTCAGGAAAATGCGACATGTCACGATATCGTGACACTTTTTCTCCTTTGCTCTTTCTCTTGCCTTCGGGTCACAAAAATGCGACATGTCGTGATATCACAACACTTTTTCTCTCGAACTCTCTCTCTTGCAATATGTTGTGAAATCATGACACTTTTTCTTTCATACAATCTCTTGCAATATGTCATGAAATCATGACACTTTTTCTTTTGGACTCTCTCTCTTGCAATATGTCGTGAAATCATGACACTTTTTCTACTTGCCTTTTTCTCTTCCAACATGTCGTGAAATCGTGACACTTTTTCTTTCGTACTATCTCTCTTGCAATATGTCGCGAAATCGTGACACTTTTTCTACTTGCCTTTTTCTCTTCCAACATGTCGTGAAATCGTGACACTTTTTCTACTTGCCTTTTTCTCTTCCAACATGTCGTGAAATTGTGATAGTTTTTCTTGCTTGCGCTTTCTCTTCGAACATGTCACAAAATCGTGATAGTTTTTCTTTCTTGCGCTTTCTCTTTGAACATGTCACAAAATCACGACAGTTTTTCTTGCTTGTGCTTTCTCTTTGAACATGTCACAAAATCATGATAGTTTTTCTTGCTTGCGCTTTCTCTTCGAACATGTCATGAAATCATGACAGTTTTTCTTGCTTGTGCTTTCTCTTCGAACATGTCACGAAATCGCGACACGTTTTTCCTGTTTGCGCTTTCTTTTCGAACATGTCAGGAAATCGTGACAGTTTTTCTTTCTTCTCAACATGTCACAATATAGCAACACTTTTTCTTTCTTTCTCAACATGTCGTGACATCATGATAATTTTCTTCCTTGTGATTTTCTTTTGATTTTTAGCATATGGGCCACTTCGATCTTTTGGAAAATCATTGTACATACTATGAAGAACCTCTTAACTCCTGTCCACTGCATCAACCGATCTATCTGACTGTATTGACAACAATGACAATACTATTGCTACACCTTGCTCAACAATCTCCCCCTTTGGAATTGTTGGCAACACACGTGTAATTTCCTGTAATTCTTCTCCCCCTTTGACAATAATACCAAAGGGCTGCTGCAGACTCCCCTTGAGTCCATGCACAACATTCTCAGGCACAAATTATTACAGTTAGCAAAAATTACAAACATGAGCAAAAATATAATCAAATATATAAATGCTCCCCCTGAGAATGTGGTCTCGATAGCTAGTCAGTTCTTGGGAAGCGTGATCACTCCCAATTTATTGCAAAGGTACTCAAAAATTTCCTTGGGCAACAGTTTTGTGAAGATATCCACTACTTGCTCTATAGTTGGGACAAAATCCAACTTAACCTCACCTTCCGCAACTTTCTCCTTCAGAAAGTGATATTGGATAGTAATATGTTTTGTGCGAGAATGCATAACCGAATTCTTTGAGATGTTAATGGCACTAGTGTTATCACACTTAACTGAAATTGGCTCACTGAAGTTAATGCCAAGATCTTTCAGGGTTTTTTTCATCCATAATACCTACGTACAACACATAGTTGCTGCAATATATTCTGCCTCTATTGTGGATAAGGAGACTGACTCTTTTTTCTTACTGTGCCATGTGACCAACCTATCTCCAAGATAGAATGCACCTCCACTAGTATTCTTTATTTCATCGACACATCCTGCCCAATCTACATCTGAATACGCAATAAGGGTGAAGTCCTTACCTTTTAGATACCATAACCCATACTCCATAGTACCCTTTAGATACCGAAGAATCCTCTTCACTGCTATCACATGAGTCTCCTTGGGACTAGCCTAAAGTCATGCTACCATGCAAATTGCCTGCAAGATATCTGGTCTAGTAGCTATCAAATACAGTAGGCTCCCAATCATAGATCTGTACATGGTTTGATCAACATCTAGAGATTTTTCATCCTTGCTCAACTTGCAACCTATCATCATGGGAGTGCTAATAGGCTTACAATCCTCCATTGTGAAATTTTTTAGCATCTCTTTCACATATTTAACTTGAGAAATAAATATGCCCTTCTCATTTTTATTAACTTGCAGTCCGAGGAAATATGAAATTTCACCAATCATTGACATTTCAAATTCTTTCTACATCTTATTTGCTAAATATTTACATGACTCATCATTGCTGCTACCAAAAATGATATCATCTACGTATACAACAAGGACAATGAGATGGCCATTCTCTGTTTTGACATACAAATTGCTATCCACCATATCTTTTTTGAACCCTTTTTGAGTAAGATAGTTGTCTAGTCTTGCATACCATGCTCTGGGTGCCTGTTTCAAGCCATACAATGCTTTCTTCAACTTGTAGATGAAGTTGGGATTATCATCAAGTTGGAAACCATCTGGTTGCTCAATATAAACCTCTTCTTCAAGTTTTCCATTCAGAAATGCTGATTTCACGTCCATTTGATAAACTTTGAAATTCTTGTGAATTACTAAAGCCAGAAAAATTCTAATTGCCTCTAGTCTAGCCATTGGTGCAAAGGTTTCCTCAAATTCAATACCTTCAACTTGTGCATAGCCTTTACAAACCAATATTGCTTTATTCCTGACTACCTATCCATCTTCATTCAATTTGTTTTGAAAAATCCATTTAGTACCGATTATATTTTTATTTGTAGGTCTTGGTACTAACTCCCAAGTTTTGTTTTTCTTGATCTGATCTAATTCTTCATTTATTGCCATCATCCAACTTTCATCTTTGCTTGCTTTAGCAACATTTTTGGGCTCAATGCTAGATAATAGAGAGTAGTTACTTACTACTCTTCTTATTGTCTAAACACCAATTGTGGGGTCTCCAATTATTTGCTCTCTAAGATGATTTTTCTGCCAGCTGTCTGTTTTGAATTTCTTGTTTTCTTCCTCTTCTGAATCACTACTTAAATCATCTAAGTCAATTTTTTGTTTTCCTTTTCTCATCTCCTTCAATAACCTCTTATAAATTGGGTAGTTTTCTTCATAGCTTATTTCTCGTTCCCTAACTTCATCAACTTTAACATTGGCACTCTCCACAATTTTATTTAGCCTCTTGTTGTAGCATGTGTAGGCTTTGCTTTTTGTCTAATAGCCATGAAAAATACCTTCATCAGCTCTATATTCAAAATTACCAATATTATCTTCAGTTCTTTTGATGTAACACTTGCTGCAAAAAACTTTAAAGTATCTTGCTATTGCCTTTTTACCGAACCACAGCTCATACAGAGTTTTGCTTTCATGCGTCCTCAACATGCACCTATTTTGGATGTATACCACAGTATGGACTGCCTCTTTCCAAAATATATCTGCTATTTTGCTCTTAGTCAACATAGTCCATGCCATTTCTTACATTGTCTTGTTCTTTATTTCTACCACACCATTCTGTTGAGGTGTCCTTGCTGCTGAAAATTGTCTCCTAATCCCATATTTTTCATAGTACTCTATAAAATCCTCTGAAATGAACTCTCCTCCTCTATCTGATCTTAAACATTTAATCTTTTTTCCTATTTGATTCTCAACTTGTTTTTTGAAAATATTGAACATCTCAAAGGCATTTAATTTAAGCTTCAAAAATAGTACCCATGTCATCCTATAATAGTCATCTATGCACAACATAAAATATTTGTCACCATTTATGCTTTGCATTCTCATGGGTCCACATAAATCAGTATGTACTAGTTCTAAAGGTTTGCTTGTGAAGTACTCTTTTGTTTTAAATGTGGCTCTAGTTTGCTTCCCCTTTTGGCATGAAGCACAAATGCTATTTAATTGTTTTCCAATGGTGGGAATATCTCTCACTGCCATTTTTGAGCTAATTTTTACTAGATTGTCAAAACTGATATGACCGAGCCTCTTATGCCATAGCCGATTTTCTTCTTCCTGTCTAATAAAGCATGCTCCTTCTAAAGTCTTTGAGAGAGTATACAGGTTGTCAGATGTCCTTGATCTAGTTGCTATCAACTTTCCATAGTTTGTTGTTCTGACTTCACAACCCTACTTCTTGAAAATTACTTCATGACCTCTGTCACAAATCTGACTTATGCTTAACAAGTTATGCTTCAGACCAATCACAAACAAGACTTATTTTGACTTGATTTTTCCATCACTGATCTTAAATGATCCTTTGCCAACTATCTTAGCTCCATCATTATTTCCAAATTTTATAGAACCACCTTCATATTTCTGTAACTTCTCAAATTTTTATTTGTCACCTATCATATGACTGGAGCATCCACTATCAAGTATCCATGGTGCATATTTGTTCTGTGATTTAAATGTTGTCTGTACAATCAAGGATTCCTTTTCTTCATTGGTTCACTCCTTTTATTTCCACTCTTGTTTGATTACAATTTTGGTCACTTGTTTTGACTTTTCTTTGTCAGTAGCCTGTGCATGTTTTTCGAGAAATTTTCTATTTTGTCTCAAACCATTTGGTTGAAATTTTCTTCCCTAATGTTTATTTTCTACAAATGTACTTTGACAATTTCTTGCAATGTGCCCAAAATTATGATAGTTATAACATTCTACTTCATAATCCATCAACGGTGAAAAAATATTTCTACTGGTAAAGTTCCTTTGTCCTACATTATACTTGCAATCTAAAATCTTATGTCTATAACCATTGCATTTAAAACAATAACCAGAAAAGGAATGAGTGAACCTAGGTGATGGTCTTTGCCATTTTGTAGTGGCATCCATAAATCTTCTTCTCCTTTGATGAGTGACATTGGTGAATCCATCATTTTCAATACTCCTCTCGTGCCTGGCATTATTACTTTCTTTAGCATGATTCATTTTTTCTTGATCAACCCTGATATTATCTTCATTATTTATGGGTTCTACAGTTATGGCCTTTGATCCATTTGATGATTCTCGTTCAACGAAGCCTAAACCAAATTTTATGCCTGTAGTCCTTTGGTTATTTATAATCTTATCCAGCTTCACAGAACTTTCTTCAAGTTTGTGATAACAACTCATTTTTTTATTCATCTCTTCTAGATGCATCCTTAAACCAATAATCTCTTCTTCTAGATTGCTGCACTCATCTATTTTCACGATTAATTGTACTTTGATATCTTCAAATATTTTCTTAAATTTTTCTATCTGTACTTTCAAGCTAGTTATGATTTCATTGGCATCCTCAAGCTTTCTTGAAATTTTCTTATTCTTTTTCCTTTCTATACTCAGCTCTTTAAGTGCAGTGACCAACTCACCTTCCAGATCTACTTCAGCCTCAGCCTCAAGTTTTTTATCACATTCCTTCTTTTCCTCTATTTTTTCTTCTTTGAATGCCATGAAAAGAGGTTCACCTGTTTCTTCTTCAGAATCCTCATCGGAGCTGTCTTCTGAAGGACTGACATTCTTGGATATGAAACTTTTCTTCTTGAATTTTCCTTTTCTAAAATTTGATTTCTTCTTCCAGTCATTTCTTTCGTGGTGTGAACCTTCATCACTTTTGTTTTTCTCATTAAGTGGACATTTAGCTGCAAAGTGCCCAATGCCTCCACAATTGAAACACTTAAATGGTAGCTTTCCTATGTATTTTTATTTTCCCCTTATTAGTTTCTGAACAAAGTTTGCTTCCATTTCATCTGATGTCTCTTCTTCCTTGGATTCTTGTTTTGCTTTTACATTTTTATGTGCTTTAAAAGCAACTTCTCTGTCTGTGGGTTTAGTTTTTCCTATTATCATCTCATATGCAGTCAAAGAACCATGCATCTCATCCATACTAAAAGTATTTAGATCTTTAGCTTCTTCTATTACTGAAACTTTAGAATAAAATCTTTGGGGAAGAGATCTTAGTACCTTTTTCATGATGACAACATCTTTCATTTCCTTTCCGAGTCCTCTAATTGCATTAATGATTCCATTAACTCTCAGCATTTATACCTCTATGTTCTCATCGTCATTCATCTTTAATGCTTCGAACTGAGCTCGGTGTGTTTGTAACTTCACCTCCTTTATCTTGTTGTCTCCTTCATGAATGATCCTTAGTTTTTCCCACGTCTTTTGCCATTTTACAAATCATAATATTTATTAGTTCACTGTCCACTAAACCGCACATGATAGCATTATTTACTTTAGATTTATTCTCAAATTGTTTCTTATCGACAGCATCAATTGGAGGAGTGGTGGGTATTGTGTATCCACTATCTACTGACTCCCAAATGTCGTATCCCAAAGCACACAGATATGTCTGCATCCTGAGTATCCAAAATGCATAATTAGTTTCGTCAAACAATGGTGCTTTGTTTGATGAGAATTCTTCACCACCTACCATTGTCTCACTTCCAAGATCACCTTAGCCGATTAACCTTATTTAGGAACTTGGCTCTGATACCAATTGTTAGTCTCACAATGAAACTGAGAGGGGGGGGTGAATTAGTGTAGCTATTTGAATTCAAATCTACAACTCTTAACGCTAAAACAATGAAAATTTAAAATCAGATAAAGCAAGTATATCAAGAGAGCATTCCACAACATACAATGTAACGAGGTTCACCAATTTGGATACTCCTCAAAAATGACTGCTTGGATTCCCGTCCAAATCCAGCCTTTGCAAAATACCAATTTTACAATCAATTTACCAGCACCCACTAGAAGGAGCACCAACCCCTGATTTATATGCACCAACAGAAAGGAGCACCAACCCCTAATTTATCTGCACCAATAGAAATGAGGACCAACCCCTAATTCCAAGAACCAACTTGGACTACAATTTTGAAACTATAAAATTGACATAAAAATGCCTTCGCTTATACAAATCCTTGACTGGTCTATTGCTAACCCAACCTCTCTCGCTATTTAGCAAAACACCACACACACTTAAGGCTCTTCTTACTACACTTTTATGGCCCTCTTATAGCCCTCTTGTTGTGCTTCTTACTGCACTCTTATGGCTCTCATGGCTCTGCTTAATGCTCTCTTATGGCACTCTTCCAACCCTCTTTTTGCAGCACTTTCACTCCTTTTTTTGGCCCTATAATTCTCTTTTTGCAGCACTTTCACTTTCACTCCTTTTTTTGGCCCTATAATTCTCCTTTTATAACAAAGTTCTGACTCTATTTTTAACTTCCATATTTTTGCATGCAACTTATTAATAGAAACTTCTATATGTAACTCCTTTATCACACAATATTCTCTCATGCAGCCTATTAATAGTTACGGCTCTTTGTTTGGTCTTCGACTGATGACTTTTAGTTTAACCATCGCTCGATGATTTCACTCTGTAACTAGCCCTGTAACTGTCGTTCTGACTTCAGTTCACTATTCTTATTTTAGCTGCATGATTTTTTTTTGTAAATACACTTGTAAATGTCGTACTGACTTCAGTTAACTTTTCTTATTTTAGCTGCATGATTTTCTTCTACAAAGGCCCCTATAACTGCCGTATAACTTCAGTTAACTGTCACATATCTTATTTTGGCTGGGTTCTCTTCTTAGCTCACACCAAAATGACCTATCACAAAATTGTGACACTTCTGCCTCTTTGTCCTCTTCTCAAATTTCACCCACGAAAACACATGTCGCGATATCGTGACACTTTCACCTCCTTGCTACTTTACTTGGTTTGAACCAACAAAAATATAACATGTTGTGATATCATGACACTTTCACATCTGTACTCTTCCTCTTTACTTTTTTTGTGATATCGTGACACTTCTACCTTCTTACTTTCTCTCTCCTCCTTTAGTCGTGAAAATGCAACATGTCGCGATATCACGACACTTTTTCTCCTTTGCTCTTTCTCTTGCCTTCGGGTCACAAAAATGCGACATGTCACGATATCATGACACTTTTTCTCTTAGACTCTCTCTCTTGCAATATGTCATGAAATCACGACACTTTTTCTTTTGTACAATATCTATTGCAATATGTCACGAAATCGTGACACTTTTTCTTTTGGACTCTCTCTCTTGCAATATGTCGCGAAATCGCGACACTTTTTCTACTTGCCTTTTTATCTTCCAACATGTCATGAAATCGTCACACTTTTTCTTCCATACTATCTCTCTTGCAATATGTCACAAAATCGTGACACTTTTTCTACTTGCATTTTTCTCTTCCAACATGTCGCGAAATCACGACACTTTTTCTACTTGTCGTTTTCTCTTCCAACATGTCACGAAATCACGACAGTTTTTCTTGCTTGCGCTTTCTCTTCGAACATGTCACAAAATCATGATAGTTTTTCTTGCTTGCGCTTTCTCTTCAAACATGTCATGAAATCATGACAGTTTTTCTTGCTTGTGCTTTCTCTTCGAACATGTCACAAAATCGTGACAATTTTTCTTGCTTGCGCTTTCTCTTCGAACATGTCACGAAATTGTGACAGTTTTTCTTGCTTGTGCTTTCTCTTCGAACATGTCATAAAATCACAACAGTTTTTCTTGCTTGCGCTTTCTCTTCGAACATGTCACGAAATTGCAATAGTTTTTTCTTCTTGAGCTTTCTTTTCGAACATTTCACGAAATCACGATAGTTTTTCTTTCTTCTCAACATGACGTGATATTGCAACAACTTTTCTTTCTTTCTCAACATGTTGCGATATCATGACAGTTTTCTTGTGATTTTCTTTTGATTTTTAGCATATGGGCCACTTCAATATTTTGGAAAATCATTGTACATACTATGAAGAACCTCTTAACTCCTATCCACTGCATCAACCGATCTGTCTGACTGTGTTCACAACAATGACAATATTGTTGTTGCACCTTGCTCAACACCAAAATTATATTTTATAGCCATAACAAATTTTCCAATAGATTACTTTGTTTATTATCTCCCTCATACACAATATGGACTTCTAGACGGTAGAACATTGAATAGGTGAAGGATCATCCAAAATATTTTATTGATACTAGAGGTATTTAGCCTTGATGATATCTACCCATAGTGACTTTTCATTTTGAAGGATCTACCATCCTTGATTGGTAATGATGTCTAGCTTCATATTTCTAACCTTCCTAAGCCCAATACCACCATATTATATCTTGGATCATACTTGGTACCACACAACTAAATGCAATCTTTGAATGTGTTCTAAGCCTGATTATGGAAAATTCCTCTAGATTTGTTCAATCTGGTTACAAACTTCAACTTAAATTTTGAATATGGACAAAAAGAAAACATGGATGCTCTAGAGTGTAGATTTGACTAAGGTGGTATTTCTTGCCTGACTAAGGAGTCCTCCTTTCGATCTTGCCATTTTTTTTGTGAATTCTCTCAATGAGTGGAAACCAAATATATTTTTGGGTAGAACCAAAAAAAGTGGAAAACCAAGGTAGGTAGTAGGAATGTTATCAATGGTACAACAAATTATATAAGGTATGTTGGTGTAGACATGAAAACAGCACCAATCCAATTATGTTATGACAAACACTGACCGAATTGGCCTACACAACCCCCAGGGCAGCCCCCATAGGTTAAACGGTGGTACTAACCACTCCCACAACATTTTTGGAAGGTTAGAGGTCAATTTGGAACATTTTAGGCACTCTAATTCCTATTCATTCCACCCTAGAATTATTACAAACTGGTATTCATCCCACCCCAGGACGATTAGCAGCATTCATTCCAAGGTGGGGTGAATAGCAGGTTTGACAGGAAAAAGGTAAAACCTTGACAAATGGTAGCTCAGATCTACCACTTAACTCCTCCTTCAATGCATGGAGTGTGAGTGAGAATTTTTGAGATCAAAGAGCTAGTCATAGGGGTAGTCATGGAGCCCTTAATCAGGGAGGAATCATCTTCCCCCTAGCAAGGCATGATCGTCAAGTGGCTCCTCTGCATGCTCATTCATAGAGACCCTCAGGTCTATAAAATGGTGAGTCTTCTCACCTCAATAAGAATATAGGAGGAGAATTTGGATCAATGGAGTGCTGCTGAATTACATTCTCACCCATCATTTGTGCTTCTTACATCCTTGATCTCCCTTTTGGAAGGGAGGTTATTGGGTGATTATTGGAAGTGCAATCCAGAACCAAAACCCAAACATTTGGCAATAATACCACACCAAATTTGCTAAAACAACCCCATAAGTGGTTTTGGACCCATCCCAAGTGGATTTGTGCCGAAACTAAGCCCCAAATGGCAAGCGTCCTGCCCCCGGGTGCCCCTTGCACTACTGTAGTCCTAATTGCCCCACCCCATAGCGATTATAAATCTATGGCATATTTCCCTAATATTTATTTTTCATTTGATTTTAGGTCATCCATATATGCTATCATTTAAATTTCATGTCATTTTGATGAGTTTTGACTATGCTTTCAATGTTTCTCGCTTTCACTAACATACAGTGAGCATCATCAGATACAGGGCAATCGAGGCTGAATATACAAAATCTGACCTTTTGGGTCATTCCAAAATGCCCCTTTTTTCCTAACCCCAACTTTACAGGTGTTTTGGAGGCCCCTGGATGGGACATTTAGGAGGTCACATTCTGACATTTTATGATAGTCCTAATCGTCCCACACCAAAGCGATTAGAAATATGTGGCATATTTCTTGACTGTTCCTTTTGTAGTGTGTTCCTAGTAATTTTCTCTTGCTTCTGTAAAATTTTCAGCTTATTCTGATGTGTTTTAGTTATCATTTTAATTATTTTATGCATGCATCAACCGTAGGCCCTGGGGATCGCATGTTTCCCTCCATAAGCAGGTGCTACTAATCATTTATTGTTTCTCTAAATGCAGAATCTCAAAACTAGATGGGTAGCAAGGAACTATAGACACATTCACACAAGCGGTGGTGATGTTTGGTCCACCCATTTTCGATGTGGTCATGCGAAAGATCCTCAAAGGGGAACATATCATTTGTAGTGTAAAAAAACTATGTTCGATGCTCCCAGCACCTGAAAATGGAGGAGACGCATTGTATCCCGATCTCATGAAAATTAATAAAATAAAGGGCTGCACTTTTACATCTGCTTTAAATATCGTTTCAATTCATTGGTTTTCCCTCTTTTCATGCATTCTAGTTAGTAGGACTTAACGTTACATTTCCATTTTGTTTGCTTTTGTATCCTCGTGCTTTTAGTGTCAATCACGGTGGGAAACTGTCCCCTGATTTTGAGATCAAATTTTTTATCAAAAGTTGTATGTTTTTTCTTGCAGGTTGTCAATCTTTCAAGAACTAGACTGCTGCTCATTCCACCCTGTGACGAATATAGAGCTAGAATTCGTGTCACCCAAGGACGAATGGGCATTCGTCCCACCCTATGATGAATATAGATATATGATTTGTACCACCCTGGGATGATTAGCTCTCTATGTAGTTTTAGAGCAGAAACTCAGAGGCATCCAATTTGGGCAGAGAAGAGGTAGGGGTTCTGAGCATCCTCTGTCATTTTATGTTTTATGTCTCTGTCATTTCTTGTTTCTTTGCTTGCATAGGAGAGTTTTACTGCATGTTTTTCTTTCTTTGTGCAAATAAAAAGAACCCCACACACCACATGGTAATTTAAACACCAAGGAGTTGGTCGTAAAACCCCAACCCTTGATCAAGACCAACGGTGGATTTCATCACCACCTTGGCTTGAATTTTTGCATACACAACCCCGATCGCTATTGTTGCTAGACGTAAATCCTAACGAAAGCTGACCAAGTGTATCTAGGGTGATTCCTAGTGTTTGATCATAAGTCTTCTATGGTAGGTGTCAAAAACAAGGTGATTCCCCTTTCGTACCGCCTATGTTCCACGTACCATTCTGCTCTCGTGTACCAATAGTTTCCCTCACATAAGGGTGGGTATATTGAGAGGTTTGGTATAATGGTCTGGCAATGGTATATTGAAGGGGTGACCATTTTGGGATACATAAGAGCTATCATATTACATGTACAACAACACGTTCTTTACAAAGCTTTCAAAACAAATATCAAAACACACTAAACCAGATTTAGGGCACACCTTTAATCTATAAACAAGATAATCACTTCTTTTATTGTGTGGTTCTCTATGTTTAGTGTAGAATAAAAAAATAATAAAGAATATAAAAACCTACATAGCTTGTAGAGATACACCACAATGGTGTACACCCTTAGCCAAGCCCAATCATAGGTAGAAGCTACGAAAAGTGTACAAGGTGGCACAAATCACCTCTGCTATAGCCCCAAGGACTTGCTTATACCACCTTGGTGGCCTGACCCACATAATAGTCCACATCATACCATGACGGAGCGGGACTATGGAGGCACACCTTTGAGGGACACTCCCATTCAACATAGACCCTTTCAAGAAGAGTCCTTACACATGGCACTCAACATAAATAGGAAGGCTCCCTTAGATGCTTGTTATGAGTGGCCACCATGCAATGAAGTGCTAGAATAGCATAGGGTCCATAAGGAGGGGCCACATGATTACATCATCCCTCCTCTACCCCTTATTACTATCAAAAACAATAGGCCAAATCCATAGCGCAAGGATTTTTAGACAAGGCAAGCCAAATCTGCCCGCCCCTTTCACATATACGAAAGGGAGCATGAGGAGGACCACTACATTCCTCAAGAGTAATACACAGTGTGGGAAAAATGCGCTTCCGCACTTGCTATTTATTAGATCACCTACTAAGGCCAAAGCCTCGGGTGAATGCCACTAACCTCGATAGAGGGAAGTGACCTATAGAGATCTCGGATCACCATGACCGAGATAGATGTGTAGGGGAGGCATCTAGGCCTCCTAGACTCAATACGATGGAACATATCAATTTGGAATTTGCCAAACATGCCACCCATCGAGCATAAATCATGCAGCTTGAGCAAGATCAACAATAGTTGGAGCACCTATATCGCCTTAGCAAAGAGTGCATTCAGTGTCAAAAAGATGAGTTGCTCCAGAAAACTATGCCTGAGAGGGTTTCAATCCATCACACACAAAGAGCATAACTATATGAGAGGCACAACCCCTTGGTGCAAGATAGGTCTCCATGACCTTACCAAGTGCTGCCTCCGAGACCTCCTAGACCTGAGCCGGAGGCCACTCCTAGGAACAATGATGGGCACCCTCCGCGGGCACCCACCCATGTTTATAGGTCTGCACCCAGGAACTCCTCAAGAATTCTATGAGGAGTATGAGCAAGAAGAAGAGTGGGATGAAATGCCCTACCAAGGCATAGGGGGTGCTATCCGGCCACCCCTCCATAGGCCTCAAGTTCCCCGCAACCTGTAGCAGGATCAAACCAAGGAGGAAGAGATCAAATATTTTGATGCATATAAAGCGCTGCTAGAGCACTTAGAGTCTATGGAGACCAAGAATTCTGGGCCCCAAAAGCCCACTTTATGCCAGCTCCACAGTCACCCTGTGCATCCGTCAATGCCGGCACCCCCATACCCTAAAAACTTTAAACTGCCTCAGTTGGCAATATTTAGAGGGGATGAGGATGCCCAAGAGCACATGACTAGATTCCTGAGCCAATGCTTTGGCATTTAGGACAATGATGCTTTGTTGCTAAGAACATTTATAACCATGTTCATAGGCCCTACCTCGAATTGGTTCACTCAGTTACCAAAGCATAGCATCAATAACTTGGATCAGCTAGTGGACGCATTCCTTGAATGCTTCGCCTTCAACACCAAGAAGAAGGCGTCACTAAGTGACCTAGCTAGCCTCAAGCAGTATGAGGAAGAAACCATGGCAGATTATGGAAATCGGTGGAGGACGTTGCTTTCAAAGTTACCTTACCTCCCTCCCATGGCTGACCTAAACCAAATGTTCTCAAAGAGTTGTTTGAGGTCGATATCCGTGCTATTGTAGCTGTAGAAATATGCCACTCTTGAGGAAGCCCTGGCGCAAGCCAGAATCATTGAGGAGATCAAGATATAGGATGGCGAGATTGCCAAGCCACGCAAGAAAGAGTGGCCCAAAAATGCCAAAATAGGGACCATGCAACCGAAACCCATTGTGGTCAATCAGGTTGCTATCAATGCACCAAAGCCTGCACAAGCAACACAGCCCCCAAAGGCTAACTATCAGGCGGTCCCTCTTGACAGTTATGAAAGAGAAAATCATTGGCAAGAGCAAAATTAGCAGCGTCGCCCTAGGCGACAATTCACACCCTTTACAGAGTCTAAAGACTCCTTGTTTGACCGTTTGTCAGTGGTAAACTTGATAAACCTGCCAAAGAGTTGACCTATAGACCCCAACGCACCAAAACCCAAAGGTTATAGGGAAGACTTGTACTGTAGGTTTCATCGATAGAAGGGACATGACCTTTATGCATGTTGGAAATTTAAAAGCTTCGTGCAAGACCTAATAGACAACAAGATGCTAGTGGTGGATAATCCCATGGCACCAAACAACCAACATATGGGGGTCTTCAAAGACCCCCTACCTGCCCATGATGCATAGGAAAAAACCCTACAAGTCAATGAGGTGACATAGAATTGCCCCATGCAGGGGTATGTAGGGATGATAAGCATCGTGACTAGGAACAAGAGGTACCCAAGCATAGCTACCCTCACTGCAGCTATAGGAGAGGTTCCATCAACGTCACAACATCAACAACACCCTACACAACCTCCTTCGCCTAGACCAGTGGCCACGATTCGGACCAAACTTACCCAAAGTTTGAGGACCACGTCGGCTAGGCTCTCCATCTATGAGCTCATACAACAATCATCACCCCATCGGGAGGCTCTAATGGAGATACTAAAAGCCATCAAGCTGCAGCCCCATGAAGAAAACTCTTTCAACAACTTCATGGGACATGTCAAATGATGCACCGAGCCAATCATCACCTTTAGAGAGGACGAGCTGAAATTAGTGACTGGTGACATGGTGGATCCACCCCTGCACGTCATCGTGCGGGTCAACGGGATTCCATATAAAAGGGTGTTGGTGGACACTGGCTCATCCAGTAATATAATTACAACAGCGACATTGAAACACCTAAAGTTGCCAGCATCTCACATCATGGCCTCCACCTATACTCTGCGAGCATTCAATGATGTGATATGCTCGATGGTTGGCACAATTGTCCTGCCCATCCAGGTGGGACAAAAGACTATTCCTACGTTGTGCCACATCTTGGAAGGTGAGATGGCCTATAATATCTTGTTGGGCCGGCCTTGGATTAGGGACATGAAGTGTGTCCCTTCGATAGCCCACCAATGCCTAAAGTACACATTCGAAGGGCAAGTGCATGTAGTCCCGGTGGACTTAGAACCCTTCAAGTATTGCAATGCGGTACAGCTAATGCCGCAATCGACCCTTCCATCAACACATTTGGATTTTTAGTTGAATCCATCTAAACAGGGTCTGATTCTGCATACATCCCCGCTGTTAAGTCCATCAAACCCCTAGTCGGGTCCATATTCATCATCTGGTCCTTCACCAATGATGCCACCTACGGTGGCCACATCGAAGGACAATGGGAAGAAACCCCTGGAAGAGGCACCGCCATTAGTATCAACCATCTCTACCGAGGAGATGCCTAGCCGAATGGAAGTCGAGACACCTAGTTCACCCGACATGGAGTGGACTCAGGAAGAACTCCCATTCCCTCCCCCTCAACCGCCAACAATCACCATTGAGATGGCCAATACGGGCCTGGGGGAGTACTTGGTATGGAACATTGTAGCAACACCCACAATTGAGTCCATGCAGGACATGGGGAGACCTCGCCTCCCCATCGGTACTATTGTTCCTCTAGGCTACCCACCAAATCAGACAAACTTTGTATATGGGGGCCTCGATAATGGCATTGAACCTTACATGCAAGAAGAAGAAGATGAAGAGCCCTTTGCTGAGGACGTCAACTATTTGTCCAACCCAGACTTCGCTTTGAGATATCTTGGCCAATGCAATTGGCATGGATATGGGTTGGGCAGATATGAGCAAGGAGTGCACATTCTTTGCCAACCAAGATATCAGATGCCATACGACAAGTCAGGAGTAGGGTTCAACCACCCCCTACCCCTGGACATCTTGGTAGAGAACATGCAAGGCCTAGGGATAGGCAACAAGGATGGGTTGGCATTAGATCCATATGCCAATCCTAACACAACATATACATTGGGGGATTATCTCCCATTGTTGACGACACACCTTGTTGACCTTGATAACCCCGTCCCTTTGCTCGAGAAAGGAGAAAGTTCAAGAACTCACTTACAAGAGGGATATAGACAAGGTCAGGAAGGATCTTCGAAAGATGAGTCGGAGTATGAGGTAGCACCATGGGACCCTTTCGAATCGGATAGCAATCACTCACAAGTGACCCCCATGGATGACTACCAAGAAAGCCTCTTGGCAATGTTCCCTTTGGATGCTCCAATCGAGCAAGTGCCACCTCAAGAAAATTAGGTCCCCCGTAGAGAGCGGAACAACCCCGATGGGACCAGATCAATTTTCTTGAGCAGGACGAGCCTCACATGTCACAAATAGTTGTCAGAGCCAACGAAGGCCTGTGGATCTCCGACAGTGATTATGAAGATGAAACTGAGATGGCATATCTCAATCATATGCGGCAACAACAATACCCCATGGATCTTGATGACATGTTTGAACAATTAAACATGGGGCCAAGGCATAGGTGGCACCTAAACCCAGCACAGTTGGACCAAGTGTTGCATCCGCCACTTTGGGTATATAGAGAGCACCTTCCACCCAGAGACCCTATAGAGCCATCAGTGCCAAGGGTAGACCCTGTCCTTTTATCCACACATAGGGCCGATCCATTTGTGCCAATACCCCCAGAGCTAGATCCGGAGCACAAAAATCATCAAGGATGTCCGAGTCACCACACCCATGGTAATGGAGACCAAAATCATTTCATCAACATGATCTCCATTGACTTAACCGCCCCCATCCGCAATCCAACCGATCCAGCATGGTCATTGTATCTAGACCTAGATGCCATAGACTGGGATCACGTTAATTCACCACCATCCCCATCAGAGTATTGGCCTTGCGATGAGATGCTTCATTTCACCCCCAGACCAACTCAAGATATCTTCCATGCTGAAGAGGGACCCGAAGTTCCTAACATAGATCTGAATTCAATGAATGATATCCACTTGATCCCAACTCCACACCAGTTGGAGGATGGGTCCCACATGTCAGTCGAGGAGACGACTGACGTAGACATCGGCTCTGATCCAATGAATCCATAGATCATCAAGCTGGGGGTAAGTCTATCCCTCGAAGAGCAAGCCGACTACATTGCCCTTCTCAAAGAGAAGAAGGAGGTTTTTGCATGGTCCTACAAAGACATGTCGGGGCTAGACCCGTAGCTAGTCACGCATAATCTGACGCTTGATCCGACAATCAAGCCAGTTAAGCAAAAACTATGTAAGATGCACCCAACAATGGCCTTAATGGTCAAATATGAATTACAAAAGCTGTTGGATGCACAGTTTGTCATCTGCGTGGATTACCCACCATGGCTGTCCAACATGGTACCCATCAAGAAGCCTGATGGGAGGATTCGCATATGCACCAATTTTTGAGATCTAAACAAAGCGAGTCCCAAGGATGATTTCCCCTTGCCTAGCATCGACGCATTGGTAGACGCTACAACAGGCCATGAAATGCTATCCCTCATGGATGGTTTCTCGGGATACAATCAGATTCGTATCAATCCCGAGGACCAACTAAAAATGGCATTCACAATGCCTTGGGGGACATTTTGTTATAAGGTCATGCCCTTTGGCCTTAAAAATGCTGGCGCCACCTACCAACGTGCCATGACATACATCTTCCATGATCACATGCATAAAACTTTGGAAGATTACATGGATGATTTGTTGGCCAAATATCTTTTGCACCCAGATCATCTCGATGACTTAAGCAAGATCCTCGATCGCCTCATCGAACACAAAGTTAGACTAAACCCCAAGAAGTGTGTATTTGGCATCACATATGGAAAACTCTTGGGTTTCATAGTCTCAAAATGAGGCATCGAGGTGGATCCACATAAATTCAAGGCAATCCTTGAAATGCTCCCCCCAACTACCATCAAGCAGCTCAAAAGCCTACAGGGAAAGGTCACGTCAATCAAGCGCTTCATAGCACAGCTATCTGACAAGTGTCGACCCATGAATAAATTATTGCACAAGGGGGTAGCATTTCACTGGGATGACGAGTGCCAATCTGCCTTCGATGACATTAAACAATACTTGGCTTTTCCGCCAGTATTGGCACCACCTAGACCAGGAGTGTCATTCTATTTATACATCTCAACTACTGAGGTGGCACTGGGTGCCATGCTAGCCCAAAAAAATGAACTACACAAAGAACAAGCTACTTACTACCTTAGCCGCACCCTGGTCAGTTATGAACTTAACTATGCATACATTGAGAAGCTATGCTTGGAAGTGGTGTTTGCTACCAAAAAGCTATGCCATTACATGTTGAGCAACACGACGTATGTTGTGTCTAAGGAGAATCCATTGCGGTACATGATGAGTCATACTTATCATAGTAGCCACACGACAAAATGGATCATGTTGTTGATGGAGTTTGACATCGAATTCATTGGACAGAAATCCATCAAAGGTCAAGTCATCACCGATCAACTAGCAGAGGCTCCTCTCGAAGACGATCAGCCTCTGACCATAGAGCTACCCGATGATGGGGTCTTCCATGTCTCAGAATCACCAGATTTTGATGAGCCTGAGTCACAGGCCGACATAACCCTATTTTTTGATGGTTCTAAATGTGAGCAAGGGGGTGGCATGGGAATCGTATTCTTCACACCGCAAGGGGCTCCAATGCCTCTATCATTTAAACTTGATTTCCCATGCACCAATAACAATGCAGAATATGAAGCCTTGCTCATAGGTCTTCAGACAACCATCACCATGAACATCAAATGCTTGAACATCTTTGGTGATTCATTGTTAATCGTCAACCAAGTGAAAGGGGTATTCCAATGTAAATGCCTAGTTCTGCAGGCCTACAAAGCCCTTGTGGATAAATTCTTGGCAAATCTTGAATGGTACGACATCGAGGCACTCCCTCGGTCATCGAATCATTTTGTGGACACTATGGCCTCCTTGGGGTCACTAATCCCGTAAGACATTTCTGGTGATATGACAACCATTCAAGTCAAAACACTATCGCAATCCATGATGGAGCGTGCAAGCTCTGACTTAACGCTAGGAATCCACCTGATCCAGATTGAACCATCTCAGGATAGGTTCTCTCGAATCCATGATTGTCTAAATCAAGCCAACTAGGGGTCCTTGTTCTCCCCTATTCCCCTCAATAGCAACACAACGCTATTCTTACAGGTTCTTTCCCACTCAACTTTTGCTAGGGATGAACCTCAAGAGGGATTGGCTGTTCATACCGTCGAGGCTTCTGATCAGTAGGATTGGTACACACCCATAAGAGACTACCTCAAGCTAGGTAACCTCCCACTTGGATTGACGCACGCCATAAAAATATCATTCAAATAGAAAGTGGCAAAACATGTCTTGCTAGGAGACATTTTGTACCGTCGAAGCTACGAAGGGATCCTCCTTCATTAGCAGGAGTCCACTTGGGTGATCACCCAAGCGCACGATGGTACATGCGGTGGCCACTTTAGTGGTATGGCCATCGCAAAGCGCATTCTTTGCATGGGCTATTATTGGCCATATTTAGAGCGAGATTGTTGTGCCTATGTAAGGAAGTGCGTGAAGTGTCAACACCATGCTAATTTGACACACGTACCTTCTCAGGCCTTGCAACCGATCCAATCGGCTTGGCCATTTTCGTAGTGGGGCTTAGATCTAATCGAAAAGATCTCCCCTACATTGTCAGGTCATCACACGTTCATCATAACGGCCATAGAGTACTTCACCAAGTGGGTGGAAGCAATTTCGCTTACCTCTACGACTGGAACCCGCATTGCGGAGTTTATTTTACATAACATCATATGTCATTTTGGTATTCCATCCAAGATCATCTCGGATAATGGGACGTCATTCAAGAACAAAGACATGTGTGCTTTGACCACAAAGTACAAAATTCAGCATAGTTTTTTGACACCCTATTATCCGCAGGCAAATGGGCAAGCAGAGGCGTCAAACAAAATGCTAGTTGCCATCCTCAAAAAGACAGTCATAGATAGTCATAAGGATTGGCACATTCAAATACCACTTGCTCTTTGGGCTTATCACACTAGCATTCGGACGCCCACTAGGGCAACTCCATTTTTGCTGGTGTATGGCTCCGAGGCAGTCATGCCTCTCGAGTTGGAAATTCCTTCCCTACGCATATCAATGCAAGAGTTCATCGATGATGACACTGCACGGTAGGCCCGGTTAGACCAGCTTACGTTGCTTGATGAACGACGCGTCAATGCTCTCGAGCATTTGCGTATCTACCAAGAGCGACTTAAGAAAGCATACAACATGAAAGTTCACCTGAGGGACTTTCAGGTTGGTGACCTGGTCTTAAAAGAGAACCAACAAAACTCTAACTTGCCGCCCCATCTAAGGGACAAGTTCATGGCAAACTAGTTAGGTCCTTATGTAATTGACAGTAAAATAGGACCTGGGACATACCAGCTAGCCTCTCTTGATGGAATCAAGGAACTAGAACCCTTGAACATCAGTCATTTGAGGCCATTCCATATTTAAGAGAGCCATAGCCCAACCAAAAAGCTCCAAGGATTCCCACAATCGCTTGGTCAACCCCAAAAATGCCCCAAAGGTGCCCATAAACCCTTTGGTCAACCCAAAAGCTCCAAGGATTCCCACAATCACTTGGTCAACCCCAAAAATGCCCCAAAGGTGCCCATAAACCCTTTGGTCAAACCAAAACCCAATTCTCCTTGGTCAAACCAAAATCCCCAAGGATTCCCATAATCGCTTGGTCAACCCCAAAAATGCCCCAAAGGTGCCCATAAACCCTTTGGTCAAACCAAAATCCCCAAGGGTTCTCATAATTGCTTGGTCAACCCAAAAGCTCCAAGGATTCCCACAATCGCTTGGTCAACCCAAAAAGCCCCAAAGGTGTCCATAATCCCTTTGGTCAAACCAAAAGCTCCAAGGATTCCACAATCACTTGGTCCTGATAAACCAACCATAAAGAATTTTCAAAAACAAAAAATAATCAAAAATAACAAAAAAATTGCATCTCACTTCCATGCATACTCGTAAAAAATCAAAACAAAAAAAAAATAGCTGCATTAGGCATCACATACATACATTGCACATTTGTTGATCATACAGGTCTAGAGCACCATAGACTGTAATTACGGGCAATTCCATCATTCTCCACATTTTTCCACTTTGAAAATAATTCAGCAAAAATAAATGCCAGTCACATTTTTCACAATATCATAGTCAGTTGTCTTCTAATGTATCTAGGGTTTTCGCCATTCAGTTGTCTTTAGATTTCTAGCCAAAAACTGTACAAAGTCAGACAGATTTTACAAAGGTAGAGTTCTACTTGGATCACACCTTGTTACGTAGCATCCCAACACAAGCTAAAACACATAAAAAAATTCCCAAGTTGTGTAAACGAAAGATGAAACCTGCAAAGCAATTCAGGATACCATAAGTGAAAAGGTTATCTTGCTCATCCCCCTATGCGAATGACCCCAAGAATGCTGAGAGTTGGCAAAAGGACAAGCATCTTCCCTACCCAATTCCCCAAAAATCCCAAGTTCTCAAAAAGTTGCAAACATCAAAAATTGCAAAAGTCAAAATACAAACTCCAAAGTTTGATATCCAAACCCCTCAAAGTGCATACATCAAAAAGCACAAGCAATAGTGATTCTCATCACTCAATATCTAAATCCCTTGCTCAAAAAAAAAAAACAAAAATAAACAATGATTTTTATCACTATATAAGAGCAAGTATCCCAATACAATTAAAGAAAAGAAGGGAGTCGAACTTGAATCCCTGGAACTCTCAGCATTCGAAAGGTCATGAGGTGATCCTCAGTACCGATTTGGTGGATAGCCTATCGATCACTGGTGGCAAACCTCCCGCATGATGATATATCTATCACATTAAATTGTGTGCAGATCAATGTTTGCATGTGGATGAGCTAGCTTATGGTATCCTAGATGGCACTATAGATTAATCTTACTAAATACGACAAAGGAGTTAGTGGAGCTAATTAGGTGATCCTCAGTACAAGTTTGGTTGACAGCCTATCTAGCACTGGCGGTATCCTGACAAATACCACATGAACAAACTCAATTGCACACACAGGGATGCGAAATAACTTGGTCAAACTCAAGTCCGATTCATACCTTATTCAAAAGTCTTGTAAGATAAAAGTACAGTCTTGGCTAGTTAGTTAAAACATCTGAGTCTCAGAAAACCTTAACTACATTCTAAACCAACTGTGATACATTCCATTATTACACCACCATCAAAAATATATACAAAACAAAAGAAAAATATATACATACAAAGTCATTTCATAACGCAATCACCTAGTACAAAAAAGCCATTAAGTCCTTGTACAGTCTATGGTGCCACCGCCAAATATCAACAACTCAATTCATCCATTCCATATGCATACATCATATAAATTAGAAACATCGCATTCACAATAACATATGCATACATCAATGTAAATACATGTGCATAAAATCAAACCATAACAAGTGTATAAACACAAAGAAAGTCATGTATATATATCATCAAAAAGGCCCTCAGGCTACAATAAAATGGTCCTTGGACCTCACCAAAAAAAGCAAAAACTCAAAAACCCCCAAGCCTAGGGCGTCGGCCACCATGATCACGTAGGATCGGTGCGACGAGAACTACCCCCATGGTGTGGGTCCTATGGGACCTCTCAGGGTGGCTGCTGCTAGCCCCCGCATCACGCCCACTAGCGCCCCCCTCATCCAACCACCTACGATGAGAAGATGCTGACTGCTCAGTATCATTGTCTCTCATTCGACATGAAGATCCACCTCTAGGGAGCTCAGGTAACCGCCCACCGAGGCGGATAATCTCTGCCTCCAACTCCATCCGATGCCGAACCAAATCCATCTCCCATCGATGGTACGTAGCCAATGCATCATCGTGCTGCGCCAACTGAGTTCGCAGGAGATCCCTCTCCCATGAAGCATCTGTGTCCCCATCCCATCGATGGTACATAGCCAATGCATTCTCCCACTCTGCCAACTGAGTCCGTAGGAGATCCCTCTCCTATAGAGCATCCTCGAGCTCCTCATCCCATCTCTAAAGTAGATCCTCCAATCATGCTATCTCAACGTGATGCCTCACCTCCATACCCTCTGGGACTGCCTGAGGCATAGGCATATCAGGGACGATAGGCTGCTCTAGCTCCCACTAGTTTGGAATCCCAAAATCATCCCCCCCAAAGCTATCAACCTCCACCATGTCCGCATCCTCGAGTGGAGCCCCCAAACCCTCTCCCGATGCCTCTGCACCCTCCCCACCTGCTGTTGCCACCTCTGGACCTCCTAGAGGCCCCTCACCCCACCATCGCCGCATCATCCACCACTGGTCATAATCTGCAGTCACCCCGACATTGTCCACATCAGGGACATCGATCACTGCATCCGACTCCTCACCCAATGGCTCGATGATCGGCCAAGCCAGAGTCCTCTCATCGCCCCAACGTCGATAAATCAAGGGCTCACCAGGCAATCCCTGGTGCACCCCAAACTATCGCGTCACCCAGACGTAC
Organism: Wollemia nobilis; assembly: GCA_028583015.1. Taxonomy (NCBI): domain Eukaryota; kingdom Viridiplantae; phylum Streptophyta; class Pinopsida; order Araucariales; family Araucariaceae; genus Wollemia; species Wollemia nobilis. The sequence goes on from JAQPPZ010002520.1 coordinate 8,685,560, forward strand.
GAGAAGTACTCCTACTCGGTCCCATGCCGCCCGATCAACCATCTCCCCCTACGCACCCGTCGGAGCCACTCTCCAACCTCAGGCCAAGCTGGACAGTCCCGGTATGGACGCCAGAACACATCCCCTAGAGCAAGACCCATAAAGGCATCAGCATAGTGCCCTACGACACCTTCCCACCATCGACTCTGCCCCTGCTCCTTGGACCTCCACCATAGAGCCGCATACCCTATCTCCCTATCCACCATCTCTACCCGAGTAGTCCATGACAAACCTTGTGGCCTCTCCATAGCTATGTGCTGCCATCCCCAACACTGCAACAGGTAGCTGCATCCAATCCCCTTCCACCTTCGACAATGGACCTCGTACAACTCATCATAGAGCTATGCCAGTAGTGTCTGACCCCACCTCATAATCAGTGGCTCTGAGGTCGGACACTCAACCAGTCTAAAAACAACCTCCAGCAGGTTCCACGAGAACCTCGCACCCAAGGAGTCGAGAAGCAGCATGTTGGAGATGAGGGTCATTAGTAGTGCATGCCTCACCCCCAACACGCCCTTCTCCAGCCACCACCATACCAAAATACCGCCAATCAAGCAATCCCCCTCTGCCCTCTCCACCGGACTATCCACCCCCATCTCCACCCCATGCCCGAAGCACCGTGTCAGCACCGCCATCCACTGATCACGTGGAGTAGTCCGAATAGGAAGCCCATCTATCGAAATCTGCAGAATCCGATAGACATCCTCAAGAGTCACCATCATCTCCCCTATTGGGAGATGAAAGGTATTGGTGCGGGGATCCCATAAGCTGATCAGGGCAGTCAGATATGCCCGATCCCCCACCACAGGCTCTAACCGAGTCACATGCTTGAGCCCGAGGGCGTCAAGCCAATCCCAGTCCATCGTAGTCAGTGCCTCCCATGCCTTCGAAAACACCGTCGGCACACGATACCGGCTCTTCACCACCTAAAAATAAAAAACAACACAAAAACATTAAAAACATGAAAAAAAATGTACAACAAAAACATTTAATAAGTGTACAACTAAAACATTTGATAAATGTACAACAAAAACATTAACAACATGTACAGTACACACATTCAAAAAATCAAATAAACAATGCAATACAACAATAAATAAAAAAACAAATTCAAAAAACACATTTGTCAGTTACCTAGGGTTTCTAACTTTAGTTCAAACTGATAAATAAAATACAAAAAAAAAAATTCAAAATAAAAATTTGTCAGTTACCTAGGGTTTTTAACTTTAGTTCAAACTGATAAATAAAAATACAAAAACAAAATAAAACAGTTTAACCTAGGGTTTTCATCCTAGTCTAAACAATAAAAATACAAAAAACAAAGTAAAACACTTTAACCTAGGGTTTTCATTCTAGTGTCAAACTGAAAAATACAAAACACAATAACAAAATTTTCCGTTACCTAGGGTTTGAACCTTAAGTTTAAAACTAAAAAACCAATAAAAAACACACACAAATAGTTTTCAGTTACCTAGGGTTTAACCTTAGTCTAAACTGATAAAAAACAGAAAACAACATAAAAACAATTTTTTTAAGCTAAGTTTTCGATCTTAGTTTAAACTAGGGTTTTCTTTTTTAGTTTACAACAAAAACAAAATAAACATGGTTTCAACTAGGGTTTCGATCATAGTTCTAACAAAGCAAAGCACAAATTCAAACAAACAAACAAACATTAAACTAGGGTTTTTATTTTAGTTTAATCAAAAAACAAAATACAAAAGAAAAGAATTATGGTTTTAAACTGTAACACAAAACAAGCAAAATAAAGAGAAGGGGCACTTACTGGTCTCGCTTCGGCTCCGCCACTTGATGATCCGGTCTATGAACTCATGGTGTCTGAGAAATTCGACAGCGCTCCGCTACGCGAACTCGACCTCCTCCTCCTCACAGCTCCAAATCGCCAGAAAAACAAAGTGCAAATGAGCCCAAAACCTAGTTTTGGCCCTTAAATAGGCTTTTAGGCCTGTAATCGTTCCACCCTGGGATGAGCACTCTAGTTAGTGCTCGTCCCACCCTGGGATGATTACAAAATTGGTATTCATCCCACCCTGGGACGATTACAGAGCAAGAAAATCAAAAACAACAAAAACTGCACCAAAATGCACAAAAAATAGCAATAAAATTGCCAAATAAGAGTGCTTTTGCACTTGACATTCTTGGCATACAAAACAGATGTCGGGGTCACAAATCCTCACTATCCTACTCCCTAAGAAGGCTACCATAGCTGGACCGCTCCACGGGAGGATGAATTTTCGAGAATTTCATCCCCAAACGACGTCACAAAAAGGGTCCAAACCCACCCAAAAATAGCAATAACATTGTCGAACAAGGTGCATTTGTGCCTGTGCATTCTTGGCATGCAAAATAGATGTCGAGGTCACAAATCCTCACTATCCTACTCCCTAAGAAGGCTACCATAGCCGGACCGCTCCACGGGAGGATGGATTTTCGAGAATTTCATCCCCAAAATGCGTCACAAAAAGGGTTAAAACCCACCAAAAATAGGTCAAATTGTTGGGAAACTGCATAAGCATTCAACGGAAAACAACTGAAGGCACCCTTACAAAAGTCATCTTGGGTCAAGCGACTCATCACTTTTCTCATGTCGGTCATTCCCTCATCGATTCGTCGCTTGAGGGGGTAGTCACACTTAGTCACCAATCAACAAATACACACCCAATCAAGGAAATGGCATGCATTCAAAGAATCATTGACAAAGACAATCACGCTCCTGCTTGGGGCAGCAAACAAGCAATAATCACAAGTTGATCAAACACTTGGCATTCTAGAATCATGAACTCAAGGTTCCCACAGACAAAAGGTTGTGCCCTTTGCCTATTCATGACTGAACAATGTCCAAGATCAAGTAACACCTCACCAAAAAAGGTTAACACTTGAATTAAGCTCCTTAGCTCGTCAGAAGCAAGGATTCAAGAATGCATGCCCTTTCCATACTTGGGGCATCAAAAGTTGGTTAGGTTACTGAGAAACCCTAATCATTAGTGCTTTGGTTATCTATTTTTGCTCAGCACTGTGCCACGCACAGCGCATCCCAAAAAGGGGCATCTGTAGACACCAAAACAACACCAATCCGATTATGTGACGACAAGCACTGATCGAATTGGCATACACAGCCCCCAGAGGTTAAACAGTGGTCCTAACCACTCCCACAATAGTTTTGGAAGGTCAGAGGTCAATTTGGCACCTTTCGGGCACTCGCTCCCTATTCGTTCCACCCTGGGACGATTACAAACTGGTATTCGTCCCACCCCGGGACGATTAGCAGCATTCGCTCCAGGGTGGGGCGAATAGCAGGTTTGACGGGCAAAAGGTCAAACCTTGACAAATGGTAGCTCAGATCCGCCACTTAACTCCTCCTTCAATGCATGGAGTGTGAGTGAGCATTTTTGAGCTCAAAGAGGTAGTCATAGGGGCAGTCATGGAGCCCTTAATCAGGGAGGAATCTTCTTCCCCCTCGGCAAGGCATGATGGCCAAGTGGCGCCTCTGCATGCTCATTCACAAGAGACCCTCAGGTCTATAAAATGGTGAGTCTTCTCACCCCAAAAAGAATAGAGGAGGAGCATTTGGAGCAACGGAGTGTTGCCGAATTACATCCTCACCCATCGTTTGTGCTTCTTACATCCTTGATCTCTCTTTTGGAAGGGAGGTTATTGGGTGATTATTGGAAGCGCAATCCGGACCCAAAACCCAAACATTTGGCCACAATACCCCACCTAATTTTTTGACACAACCCCATAAGAGGTTTTGGACCCATCCCAAGTGGATTGGTGCCGAAACCGAGCCCCAAACGATGGGCGTCCTGCCCCTAGGCGCCCCACACACTGCTACAGTCCTAATCGCCCCACCCCGGAGCGATTAGAAATCTGTGGCAGATTTCCCTACTATTTCTTTTGCATTTGATTCTAGGTCATCCATATATGCTGTCATTTAAATTTCATGTGATTTTGATGAGTTTTGATTGTGCTTTCAATGTTTCTCGCTTTCACTAACATACAGGGAGCATCATCGGATACAGGGTGATCGAGGTAGAATCTGCAAAATCCGACCATCTGGGTCATCCCAAAATGCCCCGTTTTGTCTAACCCCAACTTTGCAGGTGTTTTGGAGGCCCCTGGATGGGACATTTAGGAGGTCACCTACTGACATTTTATGACAGTCCTAATCGTCCCACCCCGGAGCGATTAGAAATCTGTGGCAGATTTCTTGACTGTTCCTTTTGCAGTGTGTTCTTGGTAATGTTTTCTTGCTTCTATCAAATTTTTAGCTCATTCTGATATGTTTTAGTTATCATTTTAATTATTTTATGCATGCATCAACCGTAGGCCTTGGGGATCGCATGTTTCCCTCCATCCGCAGGTGCTACTAACCATTTACTATTTCTCTGAACGCAGGATCTTGACACCAGAGGGGCAGCAAGGAACTATAGACGCACTCACGCAAGCGGCGGTGACGTTTGGTCCGCCCATTTTCAATGTGGGCACGCGGAAGATCCCAAAGGGGAATATCTCATTTGTGGTGTAACAAAATTATGTCCGACGCTCCCAGCCCCTGAAAAGGGAGGAGACGCATTGTAACCCGATCTCGAGAAAATTAATAAAATAAAGGGCTGCACTTTTACATTTGCTTTAAATCTCATTTCAATTCATTTGTTTTCCCTCTTTTCATGCATTCTCGTTCGTAGGACTTAGCGTTACATTTCCCTTTTGTTTGCTTCCGTATCCTCGTGCTTTCAGTTGGTTTGCTATCTAGGGGGTGTATTGAGAAATTATAATTTACTTTTGGAGATGTTGACTTTTTGGTCAACAACATACTCAAAGGAGAGAAGAATGAACTTGATAATTTTGGCTTGGAGAACATAGGTACAAGTGTTCATAATAGTATTATCCACAAACTACTAGTGGGATATGGGCATGTGATATGAGGTAGGTTTAATGCTAGATATTTCTCCTTTGGAATATGAAGACCATAGAGTTATCCCAAGGGCTTTAGCCAAAATGTTAAAAAAAAAATGGGACAAAGTGTCACCCTATATAAGACCTTTGGTGCTCTAGAAATAACTAACAATAGATCCATTAACTAAGATAGAGAAGTTAGCTCTTGAGATGCAAGCCTTAACTAGGTTGATCCAATCAGGAAAAAAACCAAATCTAGACAAAATATAGAAGAGAAAACTCCCAGACACTCTATCAAAATCCTTGTTCATGTTATCAGTAATTAGTCTCCCTAGAATAGAACTACCTTGATAGGAATCAATTATGAAAGGGAGAATAGGTTTCAACCTTGTTCTAATCATATTGATGAGGTTTTTATAAAAGTATTGCATAGACTGATTGGACAAAAAATAGATAAGGATTTGGCATTATTGGACTTAGGAATGAGGCCCATAAATGTGGAGTTTACATATTTAGTTATGTTATTAGTCTACTGCATTTGTTGGATGAGTAAAATAATGTTAGGACACACAATGTCTCGATATTTTTAAAATAAAATTGCAGGAAAATCATCTGGTCTTGGAGCCTTCCCACCTTGTATTGAAAAACCGTGGTATGGATTTCCTCAATGGAAAATGGTTTAAGCAAACAATTGTTATGCTCCTAGGATAACAACTTGGGGATATTGTTTAGGAGGGTCTCTAATATTTGTCTAAGCAAATTATTGTTATGCTATTTGGATACCAACCTAGGGATATTGTTCAAGAAGGTCTCTGACATTTGCATATTGCACTCTAAATTGGGTCCAAGTAGATATTTGAAGAAAGTCACTACCTCATCTCTGATATCTGTAATTTTTGAAATAAATGTTCCATTAGCTCTGGTGAGGTCCTTGATCTTGTTAGAGCCTTGTGCCTCATAATGGTGGCATGGGAAAATTTAGTACTAGAGTCTGCCTCTTTCAACCATGTAACTTTGAAATTTTACTTCCAAAAAACTTCTTCACTTTTAAGAATAATATGGTATTCAGATAGAAGCTTCCTTTCAATATCAATAATAGTTGTGTCGAATTCTCCCTATTGGGAAATAAACTCAATGTTTGTGAGCTAGGATTGGATATTTTATTTTCTAGAAAAAATATTACCAAAAATATATCTATTCCACTTCTTGAGTTGTGCTTTCATAAACTAGAGCTGATTTCTAACCCGAGAGGCTAGGCACCTATTAAAACTACAATACTAGAAATTTGCAATGAGTGGCTTGATATTTGGTAATTTAAGCCACATAGCCTCAAATATGAAATGGGATTTGAATGGGAATACGTAGAATTAAAAATCAAGGATAAAGGGGTTGTTATTAGATCCTATTTGGGGTAGAGAATGAATAACAACATCTCCAAAGGGGTAAATGTCATTAATGAATATTAGGAATCTATCAAGCCTTATTAGAATAATCTATTAACACTTTCTATGATTGATCCAAGTGAATTTTGGACCTTTGAGTTGAATATCCATGAGTTCAATCTCATCCACAAAAGAAGAAAAATATTCATAACAATTAATTGTTATTTCAGAGCCTCCTCATAAGACCCCAAGGTCTTACTATAAAATTATTAACAAATTAATGTAAATGTAATTGTAGGCCACTCAAAGGGGGCTCCCTTGTAATCACTTTGCCACTATAGGGGGCTCCCTCCTTAGAATATATGCTTAGTATTATTCTTCTTGGATGATTTGATATGGATGACCAACCTAATATATATATCTACCCTAAAGCTACGTTGGTGAAGAGAAATGATGGTTCACGTATGAAGAGATGTGATGGTTCATGTTATGAAGGGTTGTGATGGTTCACTTTATAAGTTAATAATATAATAATTAAATTATTAATAATACTAACTAATACTAACTAATAATGTTAGGATTGAGGATCCTAATATGCCACCCTCCTTAAAAAGAGCTTTGTCCTCAAAGCTCAAAGTGTGAAGCTTTGTCCTTTGTTTTCCAAGAAGGATTTGTGTAAGCTCTTGGACTCTTTTAATGGCATCCTTTCGTAGGCAGGGATATCTATAAGGATGAAGCATTAGCGAGGGGTTGTCAAGAACAATAGTAGAATATCCCTTAGGAAAATTATGATGACGATGGGAGGGCAACCCTTGGGGTTCCTCAAATACTTTAGAATGATGAATCAAAAGTGATGGTAATGATTTCATATCCTTTTTTGGTTCCTTGGTAGAGCCAATGGAGGAGCGTGTAGTCACTCTGCGTTGGTTTCGAATAGGTTTGGTCATATGGCAATAACTCACTATTGGTGAGGACGGTATGTGTAGGTCTTGTAGAGTGCATGTTTGGCTAGCATTTATCACTTTGGGTATGTCTACTTCATCCTTGCTTGGTACATCAATCACTTCTTGCACATCGACCTCATTGTCTTCATTGCGGTGAGTAGGTGCATTGGTCACTTTGGAAACAACTACCTCATATGCTTGCTCTATGGAGAGACAGGGTTCAACTTCCTTCAATAAATACAATGTTAGTGTAGCAAATTTATGGTGGGGTCCAAATTGTTCATCACAATTATCACAGAGTCCTTTTGCTCGTCGTTCCTTCATCTCCTAAAATCTAAGATGTTTAATTTCTAAAGTTTGGTTAGATTTGGGGGTTGTGTAAGTGCTTTGTGCCCTTCCATTATGCATAGGTTTGGGAGCGATGTAAGTGATCGACAATTTTTCCATAAGTGGTTTCCCTAATAATTGTTGTGCATTGATTTTATCTTCAGCTAATTTTGCCAATCCATAGGTTTGCATCATGATATAGGGATTGAACCTTGTCACCTCCATTCTAATTTTCTCTTTTAATCCCCTAATGAATTCATTTATGAGAATTGATTCATCCAATCTTGTGTTGTGTTTGGTGATATCCTCAAACCAAGTTTGATACTCATGCACAGAAGTGATTTGATGAAGATCTTTGAGCAATTCCCACATGACTAGGTCCCACATAGCTCTGATACCAAATGGTAAGACCCCAAGGTCTTCCTATAAAATTATTAACAAATTAATGTAAATATAATCGCAGGCCACTCAAAGGGGGCTCCATTGTAATCGCTTTGCCACTATAGGGGGCTCCCTCCTTAGAATCTATGCTTATTATTCTTCTTCTTGGATTATTTGATATGGATGGCCAACCTAATATATATATCTACCCTAAAGCTACGTTGGTGAAGAGACATGATTGTTCACGTATGAAGAGACATGATTGTTCACGTATGAAGAGACCTGATGGTTCATGTTATGAAGGGTTGTGATGGTTCACTTTATAAGTTAATAATATAATAATTAAATGATTAATAATACTAACTAATACTAACTAATAATGTTAGGGTTGAGTATCCTAACACCTCCTTTCTTAATAGTGGGGAATAAGGGAGAACTAAAATATCTAGCCAACATCTAAAACTCATTGGAAAAAGCCTCTCTCATATGACTACTATTGTTCTAGAGATAAAATCTCCCAAATGAGGAGTTTGGAGCATAAATATTTGATAAAATCCATCTACAATGGTAATCCTTACTAAAGAACATGATTTTTATGTAGTTTTCTATCATAGACAATAATATTCCTTCAAAAATAGTTGGATCCCATATACATAATAGCCCTCTAGAGGCTCCATAGGTAGGGCTTATGAGGAATTCATATTTTTTCTATATGTATTTGGAAATGCATGAAGCATTTTGGGCATCAAGTTTGGATTCTTGCAAGAGGAAAATATTTGGTTTTAGGTATTTCCTCATGAAATTAACCAAATATTGTTTGTTGAGTCCATTGAGGCCTCTCACATTCCATGAGAGAATATTCATTTGCAAATACTAGAATAAGAAGACCTTTTCCCTCTTCCTTGTGAAGAGGAGAATTTGGATAAGGTATCCAAGTGGATCTGCAAGAAGATTTAGATTGAAGGAGAGACTCAAAGTGAGTTGAGTTCCATTGGCAATTTCCTAAAAACATTCTCTATTTTTTATGAATGTTTGGGAAGGACGACGTCGTTTCTTCTCTAAACCAATGTCAACATGGAGCCTTTTTTTTATTTCTGGTGAAGGGAAGCTCGGGGAAAAACTATATTTTTTGGATGAGTAAATTATGTCAGGACACACAATGTCTTGATATTTACGAAATAAAATTAGGGGAAAACCATCCAGTACTGGAGCCTTCCCATATTGCATTGAAAAATTGTGTTATGGATTTCCTGAGTGGAAAATGGTTTAAGTGAAACAAATTTATGCTCTTGGGATACCAACCTGGGGATATTGTTCAAGAGGGTCTCTGATGTTTATTTAAGAAAATAATTGTTATGCTCCTAGAATACCAACCTAGGGATATTATTCGTGAGGATCTCTATCATTTGCATATTGCACTTTGAATTGGGTCCAAGAAGATCTTTGAAGAAAGCCACTACCTCATCTTTGATATTTTATAATTTTTGAAATAAAGGTCCCATCAACTCTGGTGAGGTCCCTGATCTTGTTAGAGCCATTGTGCTTCATCATGGTGGCATGGAAAAATTTAGTACTAGAGTCTCCCTCTTTCAACCAAGTAACTTTGAAATTCTACTTCCAAAAAACTTCTTCACTTTTAAGAATATTGTGGTATTTAGATAGAAGCTTCCTTTAAACCTCAATAATATTTGTGTCCAATTCTCCCTATTGGGAAATAAGCTCAATGTTTATAAGCTAGGATTGGATATTTTGTTTTGTAGAAAAAATGTTACCAAAAATATATTTGTTCCACTTCTTGAGTTGTGCTTTCACAAACTGGAGCTTATTTTTGACCTAAAAGACAAAAGGACCTATAAAAAATACAATACCACCAATTTACAATGAGTCCCTTGAGATCTGGTAACTAAAGACACATAGCCTAAAATATGAAAGGGGATTTGAATGGGGAGACTTAGAATTAACAATAAAGGAGAAGGGGGTTGTGATCATATCCTATTTGGGGTAGATAATGAAGAACATCTCCAAAGGGATAAATGTTGTTAATGGATATTAGAAATCTGTCAAGCCTTACTTGAATAAGCTAGTTGCCCTTTCTATGATTGATCGAAGTGAATTTTAGACCTTTGAGTTGGATATCCATGAGTTCATTCTCATCCACAAAAGAAGTAAAATATTAATAAGAATTCATTGTTATTTCAGAGCCTCATTTATTAACAGTGGGGAATAATGGAGAACTAAAATATCTAGCCAACATCCAAACCTCATTGGATAAAACCTCTCTCATATAACTAATATTGTTCCAGAGATAAAATCTCCCAAATGAGGAATTTGGAGTATAAATATTTGATAAAATCCATCTACAATGGTAGTCCTTACTGAAGAACATGATGTTCATGTAGTTTTTTTTCATAGACATAAGTCTTCTTTCAACAACATTTGGATCCCATAAACATAATAGCCCTCTAGAGGCTCCATTGGCAGGGATTATGAGGAATTCATAGTTTTTGCTTAAAAATCGTAGTGGCAGTTGAGGTAAGAGAAACATATTTTAATTTTTTTAAATTGGGGAGTCATAAGGTGCAACATTAATATTTTATATTATGCATTGTTATAAGAAGGTGATATAAGGTGTGTTAGAATTATTTGAAAGATTGTATTTTGTATAGTGTGTGGAGTTATTTTTATATATTAAGGAGGAGTTATAAGGTGTAGATTTGGAATTTTAATTTTGTATTTTGCATGTCATAAAAGGATAAAATAAGAAGTGAATTTATTGGTTTAAAAGCTTCATTGTTTATATTTTGATAAGGGTATAGTTATTATTAAAATATTTATTTTGCGATATCAAAAGGATATATAAGGTATTATTTTCAAGATTTATTGTGCACATTTTTTAGAAGGATTTTAATGTGGATGATTTGAGAAAGAGATTTGCTAACCCAGTTTTTGAAGTGGTAAAAAAAATATATATATTATTTATCAAGATAGGTTTGGGAAGCTCATCATTATTGAGGCATATTTAGAGGTATGGTGATTTAATTCCTTTCTCGAGGGTGTTTTTGTTTGAGGAAAATATTTTCTTAATATCATATGGTTGGATGTATAAGTATTGATTTTATGTGCATTGGTTTTTATTGATATTGGGAGTAAATGTGCAAGGGTTATAGAACAAATTTGAAAGTAAAAGTTGTGCATTGTGTATGATTGACTTTAGGAGTAGATGAGCATGGTAGATTTATGGATTGTTATATTTAGTTTTAGGTATAGATGAGCATTTTGTGTATGAAAGATTTTTATGAGCAGATTTGAGTAGAGTTATGAGTAATATTGATTATAATTTATGAGTAGGATTGAGCAGGTTTTGAGTAGGCTTTATGAGCAGATTTGAGAAGGTTTTGTGAGAATATTTGAGCACATTTTTGTTAATATATTTGAGCAGAGTTGTGAGTAAGTTTGGATCAGACCAAAGTAGAGGGGATTGGTGTCTCATATGGATTGGGGTCCATGAAATTGTGAGAGGGGAAAAGTCTCCTGTGGATAGAGTTCCACAAACATTTTAATAGGAAATTAGTTCCAAAAAATTTTATTAAGAAATGTATAAGTAATATTTGTCCATGGATGTAGCCCATATTGGGTGAACCATGTTAAATATGTGTCTCTCATTTGTGTTATAATTTATGCATTGTTTCATTTACTAAATTGATATTATTGTTGTTATCATTTGGATTACAAAGTGAAAAGTTTTATCTCATACTGTTAACCCCCCCTCTCAGTATAATATTGTGTTCTTCAATTGGTATCAGAGCAGGTTCCTTCGTGAAATCCTAACAATATGAAGGAAGTTCTTACAAGAACACACATGTCCACTGAAGTGATAGAAGATTCTCCTATGGTTGAAATCAACAAGAGAGATCCTAAAAAAGAAGAAATCATGGTTAACATAGAGGAGAAAGTTATTGTTGATCTTGGAGAATTGAAAAGGGTTAAAAATAAGAATTTAGTATTAAAGGCTCAAGTTCAAGAGGATGAGGAAACAAAGGCAAAGCTTCTACAAGATCTCATAGACTTAATAGTGAAGGTTGAAGAGGAAAAGATAATTAAAAAAGTTATGGTTGAGAAATTAAAAATAAAAGAATTGGAATATGAAAAATTGGAACATGAAGTTGTCTCTCTAAGAAAGGAAGTAGAAAATTATAATGATAAGTTAAAACAAAATATAATATTAGAGAAACAAAAAGAGGAGTCAAGATTAAAATAAGAAAAGACATAAAAGAAAGTAAGTAAAGAAGAGCCCATTATCTATGTTGATGTATTGAAGGGTAAAAGCATCAAGGAGGAAGGAAACAAAGAATCATCATGGACAAAATTCAATCACAGGAACAAAAATTAAAGAACCATGCGACCATTCCATCCAAGATAAAACAAGTTTAAATATTTCTTCCATGGTTATTATTTTTCATGGAACAAATATGGTAATAAAGTTGTATATTGCATGGTCTATGTGAAAAATAATGTTGGCATCACCAATAGAAATTACAATTATTTTTCACCTCTCATGAATATCAATGTCATGTGTTACAAATGTAATAATTTTGGGCATAAATCTAGATGGTGTAAAACAATATTTCATAAACTTCCTAAATAAATAAAGAAAGGGGAAGGTCAAATAGTTTAGAAGGATATGTCCTCAAAAGTTTGGAAAATGAAAAAATAATAAAAGGAAAAGTCCATGTTGGTAAAAATAGTTCTTCATGTGCAAAATAAAGGAAATAAATGGTATATTGATAGTGGTTGTTCAATCCATATGATATATGACAAAAGTAAATTTCTTTCTCTAAAGAAAATAAATGGAGGAACAGTGAAATTTGGTGATAATGCTTCTGCTAAAATTATTGGAAAAGGGACATTGAGCTTGGATAGTGGAATATCAAGGACAAAAAATGTGTTATATGTTGAAAATTTGAAGCACAATCTACTAAATGTAATTCAACAATGTGATCAAGGGCACACAATCACATTTCATCCAAATGGATGTAAGATAAGGAAATCCAAAATAGGAAAGCTTATTGCAGATGTCGGTAGACAACAAATAATCTCTATGTGTTGTGTGGTATTAAAGGATAAAAATATTTTCTATCACAAGAGGATGAAATTTGGATATGACATAGAAGAATGGGTAACCTGAACTTTGATAACATAGTAAAAATAAGAAATATATTTACCCAAGATAGCAAAACCTCCAAATGTGGTTTGTGTAAAATTCTAGCATGGTAAGCAAAAAAGAACAAGTTTCAAATCAAATAATTTTTCCTCATCCAAGCCTTTGTAGCTAGTTCACATTGATCTATGTGGGCCTACAAGGACAAATATTTGACAAGGTGAGAGCTACATCATGTTATTTATTTATGATTTCTCTAGAATGACTTGGGTAACATTCTTAAAGGAAAAATTAAAATCATTTGAAAAATTCAAGGCACTTAAGGCACTAGTAGAAAATGAAACAGACAAAAATATCAAGTATATAAGATCAAATAGAGGAGAATTCACTTCAGGTAAATTTATAGAATTTTGTGAACATGGAATCAAGAGATAATACTCAACAATAAGAACTCCATAATAAAATGGAGTAGTTGAAAGGAAAAATAGTTGTGTTCAGGGTATGGCTAGGGCTATTTTAAATGAGTCTAATATTTATGATGCATTTTGGAAAGAGGTAATTCATAGAACTATTTATATTATCAATAGAGTTCAAAAAAGAGTAAATGACGATAAAACCTCATATGATATTTGGAAGGGAAGACCAGCTGCTATGAAGCACCTCAAAAATTTTGGAAGAAAATGATACATTAGATGAGAAGAGAAAAAATTGGTCAAGTTTGATTCTAGGTGTGATGAGGATATCTTCCTTGGTTATTCCACTAAGAGCAAAGCCTATATATTCTACAATAAAAGATCACATACAATTGTGAAAAGTGCAAATGTAAGAGTTGATGAAGAAATAGATCTAAAAGAACCAACTCAAGAGATCGTGTATCAAGAAGAAGAAAGTTGCAAAGAAGAAGGTGAAGAAACTGAATAAAATGAGACACAAAGGGCTCCACCTAAGACACCATCCAAGTATGTTCAAAAGAATCATTCGAGAGAATTGATTATTGGGAATCTATATGAGAGACAAACAAGGAGAAAGATAATAGGAACATATCAACGTGCAATTTTTACTTTGCTATCTAAAGTTGAGCCCAAGAATTTCAATGAATCAAGTTAAGATAAATATTGGATTAAGGCAATGGAAGAAGATTTAGACCAAATAGAAAAGAGTGAGACTTGGTAACTTATCCCACATCCAAAAGACAAAAATGTAATTGGAACCAAATGGATCTACAAAAATAAGTTGAATGAAGATGGTCAGGTTGTTAGAAACAAAGCAAGACTTGAGTGCAAAGGCTACACACAAGTTGAGGGGATTGACTTTGAAGAGACATTTGCTTCTGTTGCACGTCTTGAAGCCATAAGAATATTCTTGGCTTTCTCTAGCTTCATAAACTTCAAGGTGTATTATATGGATATAAAATTAACATTTCTCAATGGTTACTTAGAGGAAGAGGTCTACATAGAGCAACCAGATGGTTTCAACCTGATAGATAAGTCAGACTATGTATGAAAATTAAATAAGACTCACTATGGACTAAATCAAACCCCTAGGGCTTGGTCCTCAAGGTTTGATAAGTATATCCAAGAATAGGGTTTCAGAAAAGGTATAGTTGATAGCAATCTATACATAAAAAATAAATAAAATAACTTGTTGATTATAGTGGTCTATGTGGATGATATCATTTTTGGAGGCAGTAATGACAAGATGTGTCAAAAATATGCAAAGTGTATGCAAAATTAATTTGATATGTTTATGCTTGGTGAGTTATCCTTATTTCTTGGGTTGTAAATTATACAATCATATAAAGGTATATTTCTCTCTCATACCAAGTATGTGAAAGAAATATTGAAAAAGTTTAGGATGGAGGATTGCAATCTTGTGAGTACCCCCATGGTTACAGGATGTAAGTTAAGTAAATATGATGAGTCCCCTGAAGCAGATAAGACATTTTATAGATCTATGATTAGAATTTTACTATATATCACAACTACTAGACTAGATATAATGCAGGTAGTCATATTGGTGGTAATATTTTAAGCTGCACCAAAAGAAATATATGTACATGCAGTAAAGATAATATTTAAGTATTTTAAAGGAACTATGATTTTTGGACTATGGTATCCCAAATGCAATAATTTTACACTCACTGCATATACAAATGTGGATTAGGCAGGCAATACTAATGACAGAAAAAGCACAAGTTGAGGACCATTTTTTCTTGGATATTTTTTAGTATCTTGTCTAAGCAAGAAACAAGCAGTAGTATCCTTATCCATTACAAAGGTAGAGTACATAGGATTATTTTCTTGTTGTACATAGATTTTATGGATGAATAAGACTTTAAGTGATTTAAAAATAGAACATGATCATCCTATCCCCATACTATGTGATAATACAAGTACCATTAATATTTAAAAGAATCTAGTGATGCATTCAAGCACCAAACACATTTCAATCAAATATCATTTTTGAGAAAGCAAGTGATTGATCAACAAGTCAAATTGGAATACATTGCTACAAAGGAATAGATTGGTAACATCTTTACCAAGCCACTTCCAAAGGAAACTTTTGAGTATCTCAGAGAAAAGTTGGGAGTAACTTCACTCTCATCCCAAAATTGATAACCTCAAGTAAATGAGGTGGTGATAGGGATATGCTAAGTGTCTTATTTTTAGCACCAAGGAGCCCTTTTCCATTGATGTCAAAGGGGAATAATTTAGTGAGGGGGAGTAAATTGGAAATCCAGTTGCAGTAAAAGAAATATTTTTTAAGGATTACCATCAATGACAAAGAGGGATATTATTGGAAATATTGAGTTGTCATTGATGTCAAAGGTGCATGGTATTCAAGGCAGAAATATTCTTCAAGAATTTTATAAGGTTGAGAAATTATTCAAGCCAAGGTATATCTCCAAGCAAGGAAAATATTTTTACAAAAATGATTATAATATTTAATATAAAATTTAAATATTATAAAGAAGGAAAAAAGCTTGGGATAAAAAGGTTTAAAAGTTAATAAAAGTTTCTTGGGAAAAAAGTTTAAAAGTTTATTGGGACAAAGGATTAAATATTACAAGAGAAGACCAAAGGTTTTAAAAGTTAATATTATAATATTTTTTTTATTATAAGGGGTTTATAAGGTTTGGCAACGTCTTTGGAGAGCATAAATTAAATTAAAAGTAAAATCGTGAGCCGAATTCCCAAGTTGCAAAGGAAGGCATATAAATATGAAGGTAGATATTTCATTATTTACCACCGTGCAATGCAATAATTGAAAATTTCTAATGCAACCAATGATGTGAAAAATTCCAATTTGTGTGCAAAATTTGAATACTTCCAACACAAAAAAATGATGAATAAGAGAAGAGGAAGTTGTGCACTGTGTGGTAGATATCTAGAGAAACAATATAGAAGAAAAAATGCCCAATAGATTCCATCCATTGGGGTATCCTATACAAATGTCTAGCCCAATGTTAGGGCATTATGGAGCAGAGTGTGCTGAGCTCAAAACCCTGTGGTACCATTTTGCTTTGTGATGAAATTACAAAAGTGTGAAGGTTATAAGCCATTTGATCCTATTTTGTTCTTGATATGTGGTGTAGACCGAATGGTTTTCTAGGCCACGGTGAGACATTGTTGTGCATGAGGACTGACGGTCAAATTCCATTGGGTGTGGTTTTTGCTTGGAAATCATGGTGGCAGTTGAGGTAAGAGAAAAATATTTTATTTTTATTAAAGTAGGGAGTCATAAGGTGCAATATTAATATTTTATATTCTACATTGTTATAAGAAGGTGATATAAGGTGTGTTAGGATTGTTTGAAATATTGTATTTTGTATAGTGTGTGAAGGAGTTATTTTTGTATATTAAGGAGTTATAAGGTGTAATTCTGATTGTTATAAAATTGTATTATGTATAATTTAGAGTTATAAGGTGTAAATTTAGAATTTTAATTTTGTATTTTGCATTTCATAAAATAATAAAATAAGAAGTGACTTTATTGGTTTAAAAGCTTCATTGTTTATATTTTGATAAGGGTGGAGTTATTATTTTTTTGTTGGTAGGTTAAATTAAAAATGGATTTTTATCAAGGATCCCAAAACCTGATTACATTGGATCATGATTACATAAAAATGAATACATCCACAAAAGGACAATAGGACAATCTTGAGGATAACCAAAAGGAACAAAAGTAGGAAAGTGCTAGAGGATCTGATTCAGGAAGACACAAAGGAAGGCATAAAGGAGGCAATATCAAGATGGAAGTATGGAAACCTACAGAGGAAAATTGTACAGGAAAAGAAATCTCGCCAGAAAAGCAAATTTGAAACTTTAGGCATCAAAAAAGAAATTTGAAGCTTTCCAAGGATGGGGAAAACCGCTAAATCATGAATCTTCCGACAAACCATTTGAAACTTCCCATAGGCAGGAAAAGGACAAGTGCTAGAATTTAAAATTTGAATCCTCCCAAGGGTGGGAAAACCAGAAACCACCCTTGGGAAACTAGGAACCAAGAGAAAACAACTTCCCACATAGGGGAAAACCAGAATGAAACTGACAATCCACCCTGAATAAAAGGGTGGAGTAGTGGATCATAAAAATTATGAATCCAACCAAACTAGGGACGAGAATCACACAAGGATGGTGAAATATTATGAAAAATGGAACAAACCACTCCCTTGCAATCCTAAAAGATGAAGTAGTATAAAAAGGAATTCCGTAGGCCATGAAATCCTCATGCAATGGAACAATAGCCTGAATGATGGTGCAACAGTTGAAAAAAATAAAGAGAAACTCCCCAGGCCATAGTGTCCTCAAGAAGAAACAAGGAAGCCTTCAAAAACATCAACCTAGAAGAGGAAGCAGCAGCAGCAGAGCAATAATCTGAAGAAAAAAATGAGAAAGTTCCATAGGAACCCAAAAGGAAGGACTCTCGAGGAAGCCCAACTATAGACATTAGAGCCCAAACAAAATAAAGTAGCCAAGAATCCCAAACAACCTTTACCACCGCCAATGAACAACTTCTAGGATAAAAATGAGAAAGTCCTGCAGGGAAATAGTAGCAACAAAAATAGAGGCCCTTCCACAGCCACGAAAGAAATTGAAATCCCACAAGTCCTCCTCGATCCCAAAGAGTAGATTAATAGTAGAAAATGCATGGTCCTCATCAAACCAAAAGGATGTTGTGAAAAACTACTCATGAAGCCAATATTTCTCAAACCCAACATTCCATACTGAAGATCCTCCGAGAGCAAATGGCAAGAAGACTTCCAAAAAAATCTTGAGAAAAATAGGATAATTCAAGGAAACCTCTTGAAAAATCCAAAAAACCCTAGAAAAAGTCCCAGGGAAGAACCTAAAACCATTCCAAGACCCAGATACCAAAGGAAAAGGGTGAAACAATGGGACAAAATGATGGGACAAATATTTTCCCATCACAGGGCAAGGAAAGGGGAAGAACAATGGAACTGTGATTTCCCAACTAAGGAAATCGTCTGTAACACATACCAACCATGGAGGATGGGAAAATAAGGTTCTATATAAACTAGGATAGGATCAGGGAACTAGGATAGGTAAGGGATGCAGGGAAGAGGTAGAGCCCTGCAAAGCCCCCAACTAGTATCAAGAATAATAATTTTTTAGGGTATAATTATTATTAAAAGCATTATTTTGTGAGATTAAAAAGGAGATATAAGGTATTGTTTTCAAGATTTATTGTGCATATTTTTTAGAAGGATTTTTAATGTGGATGATTTGAAAAAGAGATTTTCTAACCCAATTTTTGAAGTGGCAAAAGAAAGGAAAATTATTATTTGTCAAGATAGGTTTGGGAAGCTCATCATTATTGAGGTAGATTTAGAGGTATGGTGATTTAATTCCTTTCTCAAGGGTGGTTTTGTTTGAGGAAAATATTTTTAATGTCATATGGTTGGAGGTATAAGGATTGATTTGATGTGCATTGGTTTTTATTGATATTGGGAGTAAATGTGCAAGGGTTATAGAATAGATTTGAAAGCAAAAGTTGTGCATTGTGTATGATTGACTTTGGGAGTAGATGAGCATGGTAGATTTGTGTATTTTTATATTTAGTTTTGGGTATAGATGAACATTATTTGTATGAAATATTTTTGTGAGCATATTTAAGCAAAGTTCTGAGTAAGATTGAGTAAATTTTATTAGAAGGATTTAGCAAGTTTTGAGTAGGCTTTGTGAGCATATTTGAGCATATTTTGTGAGTATATTTGACCAGGTTTTTGTGAGCAAGCTTTGTAGCATACTAGAGAAGAGGGAATTGGTGTCTAATGTGGATTGGGATCCAAAAAATAATGAGGGGATAGGTTTCTCCTGTGGATAGAGTTTCGTAAACATTGTAATAGGTAATTGGTTCCCAAGAAATTTGTTGAGAAATTTATAAGCAATATTTCTCCATGGATATATCCCACATTGGGTGAACCACGTTAAATCTATGTCTCTCATTTATGTGATGATTTATGCATTGTTTCATTTACTACATTGATATTATTGTTGTTATCATTTGGATTGAAAAATGAAAAGTTTTATCTTATACTATTCATGCCCCCTATTAGTATAAGCTTGTGTTTTTCAGCTTGACACCATTTCAAATATCTAAAAAAGCCATAAAATGTGAGTAATGTATATCCATAGCCATGATCTTCTAACCAATGAGTGACCATATAATACCACTATTCAAAGATTATACAACCACCTCCCATGACCGTCCAACTATCAACCAACTGCATAATCATATTGTTTGATAATCAAACAATAATGGAACACCATTTTCAACCATAAAAAGATCACAAAAACCATCCTACATAATTCATAAAAAAATAAATAAATAAACCATGATCACATCTACCCATGCATTCACCCTCATCTACCAACCACCTATCAAAAATAAATAAATAAATAATCTTCATCTATTTTACTCAAAAGGAAATAAGGAAGGGTTTATCAATTTACTTACGAATCATACACTCCTACCAACTCTTGTCTCTCTACCTCTTGAAGTAATTCTTCCACTTCCACTCAATAATCGATACGACCTCTATATCTATTTTTCACCTACTCACCTCACTCTCTCCTTGTCTCTTATTTGCAATAGTGAAAATGATTCCTTATGTGCCCCACTTTATATTTTATACCTTTCAATCCATGACTGTATCATATGATTTGGAAGCATGATCATCCTAGATGGTCAAACATTTTAACTGCCCTAGATGGTCATAGAATTTCAAAAAAAATAACAAGAGCAAGAGAGCAAGACTAGCAATATTTCATATACCCAACTTCATCAATCCAACATAGTCCCTTTGGAATCAATTGCCTCATCACTATCATCCATTCTATCTTCCACAAAATTGTTGCTTGAGGGTGTATACAACTCCACAATATTTCACCCCAAATAATATCAATAACAAAACACCTATTTTTGGACATAACATTTGTCCAAGAATCTTGTTTGAGACTATCATTCATATAATATCATTTTAGCATACTTCTCAGCATAGTGACTCAATGCCCATGTCCCATTAGCATAGCTTTTACACAATGATTTTGATCACATTAGCATAGTGGCTCAAAGCCCATGTCTCAGTAGTTTAGTTTTTAGTTAGCATACTTACTTCAAATGTCCTCATCGGTTCGTCAATGACAAGGTTCAAAGATATTCATTACTTTCATCACTAGGGAATACTATATTTTTCTTGATCAAATAATCTCATATCACCCTCCTCAAGACAAAAATTATTTCCACTATTTGCTTACCATCATCACTACCCATCACCAATGCAATAATAGGTGTCATTTGTTTTTGCATTACATTGTGTTTTCACACAATACAATACAAAATGGATATCTATAGACACAAAAAACAAACACATTTAACGGTAATTAATTAATAAAAACTAATGAGTAAATATTCATTTAATACTAATTAATTAATTAAAATTAATATGTATTCACCTACCTAAATGTTAATTAATTAATTATTCCTAGGCTACCCATTACCACCTCCATCCGCTCACCCTCCTATGTCTAGTCAATAAACATCATGATAAAATTCCCCATTTCCACATCATCTCTAGTTTATTCTAGTTCCAACTCACCTTCCCCCATATTGATTACGTATGGGTAAAAATTTCTTTCATTAGGAAATAAACTCAAGTCCATTCTAGTTTCGATTCACCCTTATCTGGATAGGTGAGGATTCTTCTCACCTATAAATAATCTCTAGTTAGCTATAGTTAGAAGCCCATAACATCTCATGCAAGTTAACTGACACTTAAAATATGAGTTCCTCATAAAAAATAATTAAAAATAAAAGGATAATGCCCTTCACTTCAATTCCACATTCTATGCAAGATAACTACCACTTAAATGGATGAAGATTTATTTATTTAAAAATAAATAAATAATAATAATAATAAATACATGATATTGTTTAAAAAACATAATTGATATTTAACATGTTTATGATTGGTTGTTCACTTTAGTGGAGAAAATTCTTATGTTTTCTCTCTATCCCCATGTGCATATCACCTGCATGCTACCACCCTTCATTATACAAAGTTTATAAATATACCCAATTTTCCTTCATTAAGCACAAGGATGGTATGTATGCACAAGCATTGTCAAAACTCTGAGTAAATCTTCTATTAGACATCTTAAGCTATTCATAGCCATCCCTACCCTATGCGTACACTTTGTCATAGAAATCCATGTGATCCTTGTCCATGTCTTTATCCTATTGCTGAAGTTACATGCCAATTAGACAATATTTCGGCATTGGATCAATACTAGAGGCTGATTATACCTTTCCACAGGTCTAGATACCAACTTTGGTAGAGTTGGGATACCATAGATCTCAATAATTTGATTCTAGATGGTCATCGACCGTAGATGTCCTACCCCAAACGATCCTAAAAAACAATCATCACCCCCCTGGACAATTGAAAACTAGATACAATCTACACATAGATTTTAAACATAGGCCAAAGCATCACAACAATGATAAGATAAGTAAGGTGAGTTAATATCTTTTTTTGTAGTTTAACGTTTATTTTCACATATTTATTTTTTACATAATAGTGTATTACCTTTTCAGATCTGAACCTCATCTTGAGAGGCCTACTAGGTGTAATTGACTATTGTTCAATGAGCCTGTGTGCAGGTTTTTCACAATGAGAAAGGATGATATAAGACAACTAAAGATCTAGTACACCTCAGTATTCAAAGAAAACTATTAAATTTCCAATTAGGCATGCCTCTAAGGTTTTAACCTAGGTCTCTTATGAGTAAGTGCCTAGCAAGACAAACAATTACCAATCCACCTAGCCCTTTAGGGAAAATAATAGCCACACAAACACTTATCAATCCACCTAGCTATTAAGGGCAATTGATCTTATAAATTATCTTGGCACATTTTATTAATTTCTAGTATCTCCTATAAATTGATGGCATTAATTTCATCTCTTCACTAGTTTAACTCGATTACCATGTGATTTGGTATTCATATTTTCATTTTTTTTTTTCATTTGGTGGCATATTTTGAGAAAATTTTTACATACATGATCGATTGAAATTGTACTTCATTCTACAATAACTTAACCATTTAAATCAAATCAAGACTTAAAAATCCTATAAAATAATGGAAAAATGTTTTAAAATAATCATATTATTGAGTAGGACATACCTCAAGATATAAGTTTGTAATCAAATTGTACTCAAAATAGAATGTCTTATAAAATTGTATACTTTACTCTCTTTAGAATGTCTTAAAAAATTGTATACTTTACTCTCTATTCGCATCGACACTCTCAAAAACTTAAAAATGCCAGAGTTTCCTGCAGTTTCACGTTCAGAATACTTTCTAATTTGTGTGCACCAGGAAAGTGTTTTGACATGTGCACACCTACCAAATAACATTTATCTAGTAACTTATCGGGTCATTTGATTTATTCATTAGCTGCTTTTATCTTATTTGAAGGTGCTTCACGTTAACAGACTTTCGTCCTTCCAGAGAATTATGTCTCTTCCGTCCTCAATTAACCACTTATCCATTTGCTGAAACTTGCATAGTAGTGATCATGGCATGCACTTGGACTGGCTCCATTACAAAGAAGGCCATCGAGATAAAATTAAGATTAAATGTTGTATGAAAGATCGGGTAATGTATGAGGTGTAAACCTTAGAATTTACGGTGGAGGCTGCAGAAGTATATCGATGCAACGATAGGTATATATAGATATATTATATAATAATATATTTATTTTATTTAATAAATATATTTTATAAAAACAAAATATAATACAGTTTTTCAAATAGCAAACCTGCAAATACTAACTGTTAATATGAGTAGAAAATGATAAAAAGATAGATACAATGTAGAAGTTGTGTTATACCCAAACAAGTGATATAGACCTGTCTTCCGTTGTAGCCTACTGTCATGATATCGGCATACGAACACAACTACAAATACCACGTTTCAATTTTATACACCCAAGGTAAGAAATGATAAAAGGACAAATAAAGTAAAGAAGTGAGAATACCACGCAAGTAGAATTGGCATGAGAAAACCTAATGAACAACTATGGGGCAAAACAAGGAAACGTGATACTCAATTTCGCAATCATGCGTTATCTATATTTGGCATTCGTATTCGATATAAGCATTAACAATTATTGGATTTGCAAGCGAGGAAACACTTAAAATCTTGTATCCTCCCTATTCATTTTAAAAGAATAAGATCATTATATAAAAAAAAGAAATAAATATCAATATCCGGGAAACCAATGTTTTATAATTAAATACAAGCATGTTGTAGACATTCTCACAAAATAGCAGGTGACTTTTGGATACATATTATCAATTAAAGTTAACTATCTTTTATTTGGAAAGAAAATTTATTACAAGAATTTATAAGTGAACTTTTTTCACGAAGAGTGAAAGGAGCTCCTCTAGTTCATTTATTGCCATCTCCTGTACAATTACTGTGAAATAACAATGTTATTGCCTTTTTTATTGACTGGAAATAAAGGAAAATGGCGGTTAATATATTGACCATATTTCTCCACTCAACAAAGTGCTGGTACACAGATCTGTAGTCAACTTCACTGAAATTGTGTTAAGCAGCATTGATTTGGACAATCACAGACTAATATAGAATTACACCAGAACTATCAATTATTTCTGACTATAGTGCAGATTTTGGGATATCACTAATATGAAATGATATATAAAACTTACCACTATATTCATTAAATCATGAAAACTTGGATAAGCACTGAACTTTGTGGATCCAGTTGTTTGGATTACCACCTGGCAATGCACCCATTTTGACCAAAGAGGAAGGATGGATCCAGTTGTTTGGATTGCCACCTAGCAATGCACCCATTTTGATCAAAGAGGAAGGATGATAATGATATTTAATTATGTTGCCTTCTGATTTGTTTTCTACTGCACATCTTGTTTGGCAAAGGGAAGTACACATTTTGGCAATCTCCTGCTCAGATTTTGTTGGAGACGCAAAGTGGCGACGCGGTATGGCTCTTTCAACTAATATCTGAATGGCCTCAATTTCAGTGAGGTTTGGAACATGAAAGCAATTCTGACCTGCGTCGTAGCCAAACACTTCTAAAAGGTCTTCTCGAGTGCTGGCCGTGACAAGAAGTAAACTGTCTCGTCTGAGTCCAAGGGAGAGGAACATGCGCGTTATGCGAATTGATAACTCGCAAGTGTGGATATTGTCTATCGCAAGAAAGACCTTTTGTTTGCTTATCAGTTGCCTCAGTAGGTCCTGTCCCTGCATCAATGATGGTCATGCTTAGGTGACGTTAATTTCATCACAGTAGTTGCAAATAGAGAAATCAACAGTCATAAAAAAAAAAAACATTCACCATCGTGTTAAAATCCATTCAGGAAATTAAAAATTTCAAAATTAAAAAACGAATCCTCTTGTATCTATATTTCATCTGTAAGCTATGATGACTATGTCAAGGTAAAAGTAAGGTCCAGGTTAAAACAATTAAATCTAAAAAAAATTGTAAATAATTTAACCTAAGCTTGAGCAAGTCATGATTAGGAGCTCCAAAATCATGTGAATACTGGCAGCAATCTCATGATATTCTGTTTCTATACCCTACAACTGTACATGAAAACGAAATTGAATGATGAACGCAGAATAGTTTTGGTACACTCACAAGCAGGTAATGTTCAATTTCATAAGTCTTTTTTATCAAAAGCTTTTTCAGGATAGCCCTTTAACTGGAGCAGATTATCAAGATGATATTCCAATAGTATACATTTGAAACTAAATGTAGATAAGAGTGGAGAATTATTACAGCTAGAGGGTCTATTTATTTAAAAATACTGGGTGTGGGTGTGTCATATTGGAATTGGTAAGAGTATAGGAGACCTTGGAAAAAGAGAGTTAAACGCCTATACTTCGTCCATGCCCCTTATTTTGAGAGAAGTGGTTTCAGAGAGAAAATAATTAATTATTTATTATTTAAATATGTTTTTTTCTCTAGTCATACTTGTGCAAGAAGGGAAAAGTGGGACGTTTTAACCCAGGCCATTAAAAAACGCTCAGGCAAGTAATTGAACTCCATTGTTGTGTCAGATAATATAGCTACCTGAGTGGGAGATTCGAACCTAGGCCGTTGAGAAACCCTCAGATCTGTGGATATTGGACAAGACAAAAATACACAGGGTCTAGCCATATTTGTGCAAGAAGAAAAAAATGGAAGATTTTATTGCTTCAGTGTGCTGTGCAAACCTGTTTGAGGGAGAGATTCGGACCCATGTCATTAGACACCCTGACGCAAGTAATCGAACTCCATTGTTGTGTCATATATTATAGCTAACCGAGGGGGAGATTCAATCCTAAGCCATTGAGAAATCCTTAGATCTGTAGATATTTGGGTTACCTTTTGCGTTTTAAAAGGTAGCTGAGTTAAGTTTACATTGAAAGCCGATATTCAAAGTCAGACAAGAGGAAAATACATGCCTGGCCATGCTTGTGCAAGAACAGAAAACTAAGGGGCTTTTATGTTGCAATGTGCTACGCAAAGCTGTTCGAGAGGTGGATTTCAACCCAGGCCATTGAGAAACCCTCAGACAAGTAATGGAACTCCATTTTTATGTTAGATCTATGTATATTTGGGTTATTTTTTATGATTTGGAAGATAGGCAAGTTAAGTTTACTTTGAAGGCGGATATTTGAAGTCAAACAAGAGGAAAATTTGAACTTTGAAGTCAAAAGACCAGGCATTTCATGGTGTGGACTACCTTTTGAGGTGATTAATTTGACCAGGCCCTAAATGTTTAGAGTCACTTGCCAGGTGTTTGTTCTAGAGAGAATCTAAAAATTTAGAAGCATCTTCAGCATTGGCAGAGATTGTGAATTTTCACAAGGAAATCATAGGGGTGTTGGTGGGGGTAAGTTAATAATTATAGCTATGGATAGCAAGATGAATACCACCACAAGAAACCCTAATAATCTTATGTTACGCACATATGATTTGGATATGCTTGCTTGCATTTGAAGTGGGAGTAAAAAATGGGCTCTAACGAGAAGAAGTTGGCAGACAAGAAGTTGCAGATGAGTGCGAAGCAGCTAACGAGATGGAAGGATTAGAAAATATGAAGGAATAGATGATCGAGAAGGAGCAGTTGCATACTCTAAATGGTGTTCTAGTGCATGGTATTGTTCATTCTTAGAGATCAGAGAGTCACAAGGTGGATTTTATGGTATTTTTAGGTGTTGCATACTCACATGAAATTTTAACAAGTACCAATGATGTAATCCCCTTGGTGATAGTCGATTTGGGTGGAAAATTAGGTGGGTCCCATTAGATAGGACATCCTTTCGATCTAGAAGAATATTTTGCTAAGGTGATTGAAAAAGGTTTTAAACCTAGTAGGACAAAAGTATTATTTAATATCACCCTTGATGGTTATGAGATTCATATTCCTAATGAGCTCAAACATATTGCTATGGAAGAGGGTTCTCAAAATTTGGTAGGTAAATTCCAGTGAAGTAGACCCAATCTAGATTCTATTAGATAGTGGGATTTGATGAAATGGAAGCCATTGGGTACCCTAGAGATAGTGGTTGTACCAAAAAGAATTTTAATTGTCAAGTTAAACAATAAGATGACTCAAAATAAATCTTTGGTGGGAGCCCATGGTTCTATGGAAAAAGAGGTTTATTTCTTCGCAAATGGGGTCATGATTTCAACTCGAACACCCGAAAGGTGAATATGGTTCCTCTTTGGATGAAGCTTTTAGATCTTCCATTTCACCACTAGTAGGAATACATATTGAGACAAATAGCTAAAAGTATTAGTGAACTCATTTAAATTTACCCAATGACTAGGGTAAAATCGAAGATGGTCTTTACAAGGTTGTGCATTATGACAAATCTGAAGGCTAATATTCCATATTATATTAATATTATTTTGAAAGTAGGCACATAGACTCAACCTATTGAATACAAAAATAAATCTATATGATGTTCTAGTTGCAATAAACTTGGCCATTTATCTTCATAGTGCTCAAAGATCCTTAACAAGAAGGATATAGTTTGGTGGGAGAAATTTGTTGAAAGCCAACCTAAGTAGACTAAGCCTAAAGGTTTGGACGTTGATGAGGTGGTGCATGAATCCACACAATCCAAAATTTAGACAATTCCTAAAATAGAAGTGATATCTAAAACTCCATATACTAAAAGTGTTTCACTAAATGACACATAAACATTAGGTCTAGCCAAAAGAGAAATCACCTTGAAGGAGATCATGGTAATGGGTAGAAGCTCTTCTTAAACTTTATAGGCCAATGGAAATATTTAGGTTAGTTTTTTTAAACTCATTTTAGGACCATCTAGTCTATCTATTATGTTAAAAATTTGTATATGTGCTTCAATTGTGACTCTAGCTTACCAAAAGATGTAACCTTGGCAGAACAATTCCTCAACCTCTTACTCTGGTTGAGGATTTAGCCTAGTCTCTTAATATTGTATCCCCTTTGAATACTAGAAACCACAAAATAGGAATGATGTTGGAGTGGAGTGCAAGGGGGATCAACATTCCAACAAAGCTTATCATCCAAAGAGATGAAGACAAATGTGTAGATGGATCTCAAACCTTATTAAAATTTGATAATTTCAAGGGGAAAACAACTTAGGATTGAAATATTTTGTCATAAATTCCAAGGGAATGGGCGTGTAATTATTACAAAATCCATAAATGAGGTTCTTATCATGGAACATTAGAGGTCTGAATGGGAGCTAAAAATAAGTGGTTTTGTATTCTTTGAGAAAGGAGGATTTTCCAGATATAATTCTTCAATAAGAGATAAATATGGATAGAAGTAAAGTAGACGAGGTAATAAAGGTGGTTGGGAATGAGGCTAAATTTGTGGTCAGTTTTGGTATAAGTAGCCTGTGGGGGTATCCTATGTCTATGGAACCCTAATAAAGTCATTGGCTTATTTTTTTCTAATAGATATATTATTCACATGTTGTTTTGTTGCAAGTCTTCGCATCTAAATGGATTTTGACCAAAATTATGCCCCCAACTCTAGAACAAATAAAAACTATCTTTGCTATACACTTAGTTTAATGAGAAAATATTTTAGGAATGAGGCTTGGATTTTGGTAGGAGACTTCAACTCTCCTTTGTATCAGTTGGACAAGAAGAGAGGGAAAACAAAAATATTAAGAAGTATGGAAGAATTTTATTTTTTTGTCAATAATTAGAAGCTCATGTACTTAGAATTTAAAGGTTCCATATATACATGGAGTAATAGACATTTGGAGATCCATGACATACAAATTAGATTATATAGAGTTTTAAGTTCCAAAGAGGTCATTCCTCTATTTGGGAACTCTTTTCTCAACTCTCTTTCGAAGATTAGATTTGATCATAACCTCCTTCCATTTTATAATGACTCAAATACTCTTTTATTCTTAAGACCTTTTATATTTGAAGTCATTTGGCTCTCTCATCTAGATTTGGAGGTGAGAATTTAGAGAATGTTGGAATGCTAGATCCTCTGGAACACATATTAATAAAATGGTTGCTAAGATAAGACTAATAAAAAAATTAAAAATATTGGAATAAATCAATCATTGGAGACATCTAGATTAAGAAAAAGGATATCAAAACCTAGTTATAGGCTATTCAACCTTCGTTGTAAGTGGATATCCTCTCATAGAACAATAGACTAGAGGAGAGAATAATTTTGGTTGAGATTAATAATATCCTAAGCAGTGAGGAGGTTTTATGATGATAAAATTCTAGATCTCTTTGTGATGAATATGAACCAACACGAACAAAAAAAAATCCAAGGAGTTAAATCAGAATTATTTTCATAATGCCACCCCAAAGGGGCAAAAATTACATTGCCATATTTGTTCAATATTGGAGCCCTCGATCGAATATCCTAAGATCCTTTTTCTAGATTCAAAATACCATTTTAAAATATACTCTCCTACCCAACTGGCGGTTGAAAAATTTTTAAATTATACTTTCCCATCCAACTAACGACTGACAAAATTTTAAATTCTACTTTCCTGTCCAACTGGCGGCTGACAAACACCAAGGAAAAACACTTAGAATTTTTTTTTTATTTATTTTTGATGCAAGATTGCTCTGCTGCCACTAGTTGCTCCTGCATCACTTTGGCTCAAAGATGAAGATAAAAACACAAAAAAAATCATTAAATGATTTTCCACAAAAGCCATAATTGGATCAAGAATATTTTTAAAGTGAACATTTCTAAAGCAGGGGATATCTAAGAAATTGGGGTGGAGGCTATCCCCTTCTTCCAATATTTCCTCAATGATATGAGTGTGACAAGACTTTTTACAGAAGAAAATATCCTTCAGAACATTCCTCACTTGCTATGGAAAGAATTGAATGATAATCTCAATAGTCTACTTAATGATGATGAAATTTAAAAAATCCTTTTTTCCATGGAAGGACAGAAGGCTCTTGGTCCGAATGGCTTCTCCCAATATTTTTCTAGAGGTTCTGTCATATCTTTGGTAGGGATATTGGTGAAGCTCTTACATGAAGATCAAACCACTAGAGTCTTCCTCGAGGCTTTAAAAACCACTTTATAAGATCTAATTCCAAAACTAATAGGCGCTATTGAGTTCAAAGACTTTCATCCAATTAGCCTCTACAATATTGTCTTCAACACTTTCACTAAAGCTTTGGTTAACATGGTTAAACCTCTCTTGTCTTGTCTAAATTATTTTTCTCAAAGTGGTTTTATTTTGGGTTGTCAAATCCTAGATAGAGTTATTTTATATTCATGAACTCATACATTCAATGGATAAAAGTGGTCGAGTAGGATATTTTATTTGGATATGAGCAAGATCTATTGTGCTATTCATTAGGGAGACTTGCTATCCACTTATTTGTTTATACTCATGGTACAAGCCTTGGGTAGATCCATTAAGGTTACTTCCTCTATGGTTGATATCAAACCAACCTTAAGCATCAAACTGATCTCCCATCATCAATTCATATATGATACTCTTCTCTCATTTCTGATCTCAATTTTTTAAGCTTGGGTAGTCAAATAAATCATCATTTTGTAGGAAGAGATAATGGGTAAGAATGTTAATTTTTTAATATTAAAATAGTTTTCTTGAATTCCCTAATTCTTAGGAAAAGAACAATAGTGGTAGAGTTGGGTTATTAGATAGTAGAGTTTCCATTAACTTACCTTGGACTTCCTCTTTTTAAAGGGAGGTGTAAGGAATATTTATGAGAGTAAATGGTGCAAAGGGTGCAATGCAAATTTACTAGTCGTAAATGAGCTCTATTAAGCTAGGTAGGTAAGTCTATTTTTGTGAAATCTACAATTCAAAGTATACTGGTTTACTTCATATCCTTACTCAAGATGCCAGGTAAAATAGTGCAGAAGATTGTGTAAGCTCAAATGTCCTTCCTATGGTTTGGTTCAGGGGAGAAGAAGATATTTTACTTAGTAGCATGGGACCATATATATAGTAGAAGGGATTTTGGAGTCCTGGGTCTAATAAGGATGGATCAAATGAATAAGGCCCTAGTTACCAAATAATGTTAACGCCTATCTTAGAATGAATAGTTTTATTGGGTTAACATTATAAAAGTAAAATATGTAAATAATAAGGACTTCATGTTGGATGATGTCCCAAAATCTAGGTATACCTTTTGACTTCGTATACATAATTTTATGAGAAGTATTAGAAAGGGAGGAAAATAGAATGTGGGTAATGGTCATCTAATTGATTTTTGGTCAGGTTCCTAGTTGATGGACCAATCATTGGAATTGCTCTCAAATTGGTAGTGGCTGAGGACTTTTGTATATGTACCTTTGGTTCTAAGGTTAAATATTATATCAAAATTGTAAATCATAGGAAGAGATAGAAAATTTTATTCATTCCTAACTTATATTTGGCTGATAAAATTACCCTTAAGAAGATCTCAAACCACCTAAAGTTCCAAGCCATCAACTCTACAGATGAAGCTGATAGTATTTTCTAGAAGGTAGAAATTTCAAGAGTCTTTTCTATGAAATTGATATGTTTTCTTCTAGAGGACCCCCGACTCCCCTTAGTTTCTGAGCAAACTAGTTTGGAAAAAAAGATTAACCCTTAAGGTTAATGTTTTCTATGGATTTCTATACAAAATAACATCTTGACCACAGATAATCTACAATATTGAGGTATGATTATTTTGAATTGATGTTACCTTTGTGGCTTGGATGCTGAGTTAGTACACCACATATTTATTTTGAGCCCATTCTCTAAGGAATTTTTCTTATTATTTTCCAATTTGGTTGGTGTCTGTTGGGTATATCCCTTTCAAATGGTTGATATTTTATAGCAATGAGACCCTCCCTTGTTTTCTCCCTAAATTTATCTATTTTTTAGGTTTAGCTTGGCTCACATATTATTGTGTATATGGAAGGAAACGAGTTTGAGAGATTTTAAAAATAAATCTAATTCAACGCTCTCTATATGTGCCAAGAGCATTATGAAAATAGTGGAGAACATCTCTAAAATATCTTTGGACTTAGATTCTTTTGTTGAGGAATTAGCTTTTGGGCATAGATTGGAGTTTAAAACTTTTTTGAGGTCTACTATCCATTTCGATTCGGGTGGGAGAAGACATATTTCCTTGGAACCACCACTTGTAGGCTGGATTAAACTTAATTTTGATGGAGCTTTTAAGGATAATATAGGAGAGGTAGGTGCAGGTGTTTCAATTCATAACACTAGTGGCAAACTCCTCACCTTTACTGAGAATCTAGGACCTCAATTAAGTTATTTTCTTGAATCTCATGCTCTCTTCCAAGGGACTTCTCTATTGAGTGACTTTTATTAGAGTAAGATCGTCATTCAGAGTGATTCCATTAATATCGTAAACCTTCTAAAATACTCTCAAAATCCTAGTCTTTCTGTCTCTATTATGCTTTTTGAGGCAATATAAATCCTTTAGGCCTTTGAGAATATGATTATCAAGCATGCGTACAAGGAGGGTAATAAATCAATTAATTTCTTGGAAAATTTGGGGTTGATGTAGGATGGACTAACAATTTAGAGAGGATTTTTATTGGGTATCAATGATTTAGAGACTAGAGGTTTATTTATTTAGGCACCTTTATAATTCCCTCAAATTGGGGAGGTTTTGCTCGACCTATTCCTATGTTGATGTTGAGGATGTTTTTGATAGTCTATCCATTTCCCCCAAGTTCAATATTTAAAATATTTTAAAATTCTTCACTTGTACCACCATTATTTTTGTGGGACCCCTATCTCATGGGTGGTATAAGCTATTTTGGGTGCTAGTGAGATTCACTAGGTTTTGTGATAACTAGTGCAGTGAGAAGACTCTTCTACCAACTAATATATTGAGTTGAGAATAGGTGGTTTGAAGGGCCCCAATAAGCACAAGCTAGATATCAATGAACAATAATGTCCAGGGGCCTATTTTTTATGGGTATTTTTTTCTTTTTGTTATCTATGCTTGGGTGTCCCTGTATGGGTTTATTCATATGAGTTATGGGAGATGGTTGTAGGTTGTCTTTTCTTCCTTCTGCTTGTCTATTTTTTTGTCCACCTTGGTGGTGGTTGTGTTGGTTTCCCATGCATGGGTTCTAGATTTTTATCTCTATCGATAGCTTTAACCATCCACTTAGCACACAAAGAAATTATTTACTTGTAAATGTTAATGATGCCTATGCCATCCTTCTCAGTAGGTGTGCAACAAATATCACAAGCAACTTGATGAAAACCACATGAATTATTCCCCATGGCTCAAATAAAATCCCCTAAGGATTCTAGCCATATCATTATAAGAATTATTAAAAGGGTCCCAAAAAGAGGAGTAATAAACATGGGTGGTAGCAATAATCTTTGTGCAAACCTAAAACTTGCTGGCAAGAGAAAGGAAATACAAGGCCCAAAAAAAAATCTTCTTTTCAATTTTGTCAATGGTATACTGCAAGAGTTCAGAATGTGAGTTGTCAAAAGCAACGGGGATTCCTAATAATTTAAAACACTCACCTCTTTCAATCCAATTCCATAAAAACTATCTAAGTCGAGTAGGCACAGAAGAAGAAGCAAGGTGGAAATAAATATACTTAGACCATTGGATGCTAGATACTTAGGCCTTACAAAAAGTGTCCAAAAAATCCAAATTAGTTGAAACTAAAACCTCATCCTCATTGATAGTGAGAAAATAATCATCTGTAAAGTGCCCATTAATAATTTGGGTGGACATATCAGGAAAAATAATACCTTTGATCAACCCCTTAGATTCTTGATTGGTAATAAAATAACAAAAATATTTATCAACAAGGATGTAAAGGAAGGGAGCTAAATTATAGCCTTGGTGAATAGAAAGAAATAATAAAAATCCTCTAGCCTATATCAATTAATAGTAATACAAGTTGAAGCATCATCAAACAACATACTATTAGCCCTGATAAAAAAGCCAATCCTGAGAGCTTGGAGCATGGTGATAATGAAAGGCCACTCAATACAATCAAAATATTTATGAAAGTCTAGTTTAAGAAAAGAGGGGATTTTAGCCAAATATACGAGCCCATTCTAAACATTCCTAGATAGCAATAATATTATCCAAGATGTAACACCCTTTAATAAAAATTGTTTGCTCTGATTTGATAATCACATGGAGAATATTGTGAATATAGAGATCTAGAGCTTTAGCTAAAATATTGTAAGAGAAATTAAGTAGAGTAATAGGTCTACAACTGATGATTGATATATTGCACATAGAATTGTTGGCTAACGCTTCATAATAGACATTGAGAAAACCAAAACCAATAAATTTCCAAGTGCCTTTATAAATTTCATAAGGAAAACCATCAAGACTAGGGGACTTATCATCAAACATAGTCATAAAAGCATTATGAATCTCAACAAGTGAAATAGGAGCCTCACAAATAAGTTTGTCATACGCAGACAACTTAGTAGGAACAACATCAAGACACTACTAGAGTACCATATGATGTTTTAGAGAATCCTATTGTACTTGAAATATAAGTTTATAATGATCCAAAAATGCTGAAGAAATATAAGGAAGAGAAGATATCCTATCATGGGAGACTTCAATAGCCTTGATCTAAATCTTGGTTTACCTATAATGAAGAGACTTAAAAAAGACTCTGGATGAGTGATCACCAACCCTCAGCTAGTGTAGATGATCCCGAATT
This sequence comes from Wollemia nobilis, assembly GCA_028583015.1. Classification (NCBI taxonomy): domain Eukaryota; kingdom Viridiplantae; phylum Streptophyta; class Pinopsida; order Araucariales; family Araucariaceae; genus Wollemia; species Wollemia nobilis. The sequence goes on from JAQPPZ010002520.1 coordinate 8,720,457, forward strand.
TGATCCCATTGGCTTCATGTTATTCATGGACTATAAGATGATGGTGAAAACCAACAACCCTATTTTACAACTTTCAATCATACGGATCATTTTCCAGCAACTAAACTTTTTGTTGATACTCCTTTATAACACACATATGAGCATGTTTTATAACATGTGCCACCTGTTTGCCAAAATATTGCATGAAAGAGGTAGTACAAACAATTACTTCATTCCACCAAGAAATCCAACTGACAAAGTGAGGAGGATAAGGTAATAAATTCTAGATTCACTCAATCACAACAATAGTTCCAGGGTGTTGCAATAAAGTAATATTTAAATAAAATTTATTGCATAAAAGATTAAATTGGTGACCACTCCACTCAATCTGAAAGGAAATTGGAAAATGATCTTATAACAAGAATTGATCCTATACCATCAAAATATTGTTATTAATGGATAAGAATAAAAATTTGTTTCTCTAGCATCATAAATTGATTAAGGCACCTATAGAATATATCATTACCTAGACAAAAAATTGAACCATGTGAACCAGAGTGGAGGTGTGCACTTATGCTAGCAAAAAAGAGGATAAAAATACCCTATCTATTTTAAAACAAAAACCATACCTCATGCTCTCTAGCACACTAGCGCATTAGGAGTTGACAAAATTTATCTTTAGCATGCTCAACTAGATTAAAATCACCATAAAAAATCCATATGCCATCAGTAACTGATAAACCAGGTACCACCAAAGGGCAGAGTGACTAGGCCCATCATTAGGTGTATAAATGTTGGTAACGCCTAAGGTGTTTCCATTAAAATTTAGAGAAATTTAGACCACATGATGTGAATAATCCTTGCAAGATCCTAGCAGACAATCCTCAATTTTGGAAGAGATAGAAATAGAAGCACCACCCCGACCATCTTCATGGTGAGTAGTGAAGTGCATAAAAGAACTTGTAATATAGCTAAGAGAAACATGTAAAAAAAAACTAAAATGTTAGATTTAGATTATATTACATCATTTGGGTCATGTAAATGTACCACCTTTGGTACAGAGTTAGAGTAGGAGATTACTTTAGGGGTAAGTTAGCTACTTACTTCAAGCAATGTAATAAATGCACAAGTGTCTATGTACAAGTTGTAATTTTCAAGGTGTCCTCTTGCACAACTAGGTAAAGTGTTGGCAAAGAATCTATATTCCTATATAAAGAGTCTCATAGTGATAGTTCAGATAAAGTCCATATCAATTGCATTATAGTAGAGTGCAGTAGATAGTGGTAGAACACCTATATGTATTATAATTTAGTTCTTTATCTTATAGGAATGGAACGACCATTACCTCCATACTGCATTGTATTTTTATCACTTCCTATTTATAGTATATTTTAGTCATATTACAAAATTACTTTCTTTCATATTTTTTGGATTGTATTAGGACCTGTGATAGATATCTCCCACTACATATATCCTCAAAATATAATAGTGGTATCAGATCCATGGTGAATCAAGATATGAATATGGGTACCTACATCTATCATAGTTCCTCTTTGCACTTTTTTAAATCAAACTCACCATTGTGCACCACCACTGATAAAAGTCATTATAAAAGAAGTCTAATAGATCAATAGGATTGGGAAGAGTCACAAGAAATATTGAAAGGACTGAAATAAATATTAGTTACAGAAATTCTAAGATTACTTTTTGCTATAATATTTCCATAAAGTTGTAGAAAATTTCATAAATACTAGGACTCAAAATTCATACCACTAGATTGACAAATAAACTAGAGAGATTATTGAATCCAAAATTATAAATTCTTTCAGTCTAGTATCTAACAACTTGTTGCAAGAAAAGGAAATTTATAAAAAATTTGGGAAGCTTCCAACAAGAGAGCTAGGAATAATATCTTCTTAGAATCATTCCAACACTTCTAGTAATAAGGAGAAGGATGAAAATTTTCAAAGACCTTAGAGAAAGGTCCCATTACAAGAGCTACAAATCCTGTAGATTGTAGAAGTAAAGAAAAGGTTACAATAGCCTAATAGCAAACTCAAGGAAGAGTATATTCTAGAAGATGAGTCAAGGAGGAGATTACATATTAGTCATCTCTATTAAAAATCAATACCTGTAGAGTGCAAAAGTAGAAAAAGCCATAAAAGCCTTGATCTAGAAGAAGAAGGCCATAGAAGCCTTTATTTTGAAGAAGACTCCAAAGAAGAGTTCTTGAAGAAGACTTTAGAGAAGAGCTCTTGATTCAAAATAAGATTTCCTTATTTATAATAATACTTCAAAGAATATTCCAGAGAAGAGTTTGTTAAATAGGAGATTGATGATCTCCTTTACTAATTAAATACTTCTTTAAGAAGAAGCTAAAAAGATCGAAAGTAGGTCTCATTGAAAAATTACAATATTGAAAGAGATAGAGAGGGACTAACAGATTCATATTCTTTATCATATAAGCAATTAATTTTAGATATTTGAGTTGAAGATCTCATCATCAACACTTCTAGAAGCATAATATTGAATATAAGGCCTCATTTGGAAGACCAAAAAATCTACAATATATAAGATCTTGGAGAGGTCTCAAGGAGGAAAAGAAGAAGGCTTGGAGAGCCTTGTTGTAGAGATCATAAAAGAATTTTGAAAAGATTTTCTAGGAGATCTCATTGGATAAATCCACTACAAAGGAGAAGCTATTGATAGTGAAGGACTTGGGATAATTATCACCATTCGAAAACAAGCCCAAGAGAACAAGAATTTGCAAAAGAGTACCAAATCCTAAAGAAGAATCCAATTAAGACCTCAATACATTTAGAATATTGATAATAAGAAGATCATATTTGAATTTATAATTCAACAAGAAGTTTGAAGGAAGTTTTAGACAAATAAACCTACCAAATAAAATATATTTGAAGATTAACTCTTATAGAAATAAGGCATATTTCAGAAGTAACGACTTTCTAAACCTACTACAAAAATTTTAATTTCACTAGAAGGATCAAGCTACCAAAACCTAGGCTCAATACATAAGGTTTTAGACCATAGTTTGGTGAAGCAAGAAGCTATTTTGGATAACCAACAAAAAGGTACGGATTCATCCACTACAAGGCAGTAACTTGGTGAATCAAAATACCAAGATCTATAACTACTACATAAGCCTTTAAAATGTAAGCGACTTATGTGCAATTAGTTGAATTTCAAATTAGAGTTCAATATGAAATTCTATTAAGAACCATATTTATATTAAAAGTTGCAAGAAGAAGAACCCATATTATAGTCTTCAAGAAAGTGCAAAAAGGAGAATTCATTTTAAGATATATTTAAAAAATTAAATAGAAGTCGGATATTTTTTGAAAGAAATAAAATTATCACCTACCTATTATCTATCAAAAAAGCAAGAAGACTACATCTTACAATGATGGGGAGGACCTAGAAATCACATGTTCTCAAACCCTACTTTTTCATTAAGAAATCTGGAAAAATACATGCAAACAGCCCGTAGGCTTTACAATGACTAGCGCTCGGCTTGGTCTTCTCACTTCCACACTCTGTGTGCAATCTCCAATCCACCACCTCCATCTATTACATTAAACTGGGTTTTTATAGAGGCCTCGACCCTCTAAAATAACCTATGCATTAAACTGGGACACCAACCCGATTTAATACCCCACTTCGCATGGCCCTATCATCGCCGCTCCTTGTCAGATTCTCTACGTGACCATCCTTTTTGTTTCTCACGCTTCTTGGTTCTCGTTTGTCTTTACTACACCTTGGTGCCACGTGTCGTCTTTGAACGGTCCCCAAAAATACCGCCTGTCACGGTTTTCCCACCATCTCCTTCTCCTTCTTCACCTTCTTCTCTCTCCGTCGTGATATCATGACATTCTGGCCTCCCTGCGCTTTCTTGCCCTTTTGGTCACGATATCGTGACATGTCATGATATCGCGACCAACTCTCGCCTTGCCTTGGTTTTCACTTGATGTCGTGATATTGCGACGTCATGATATCGCGACGCCGCGATATCGTGACGTCGTGATATCGTGACGCCATGATATCGCGACAAAGCCTCCGCTTCGCCTTGCTTTACTTCTGATGTCGTGACATCACGACGTCGCGATATCACGACAAAACCTCCACCCTTGCCTCAATTTTCTTTTGACATCGCGATTTCACGATGTCGTGAAATTGTGACATCGTGATTTTGCTCCTGCTGCTAACTCCTGCCTTGGCCTCCCTTTGATGTCACGATTTTGTGACGTCATGAAATTGTGATGTCACGATTTCGCTACTACTCTCCACTCCTGCCTTGGCCTCCCTTCGACATCATGATTTTACGATGTCATGAAATCATGACGTCGTGATTTCACTATTGCTCTCGACTCCCACCTTGGCCTCCCTTCGACATCAAGATTTCACGACATCGCAAAATCGTGACATCGTGATTTTGCTACTGCTTTCTTCCTCTACCTTTGCCTCGCCTTGATGTCGCGATTTTGCTACTCCTTTCAAATTTTTCCTTAGCAAAATTTTCCTTGCCTTCTTCTTCTTCTTCTTCATGAGCCGACTCTTCAGAAGTGGCCCTCCTGCAACTGGATGCCTCTACATCAGATGCCACTGGATGCTCCTGCATCATACAATATTGATTGTAGTGAAAATTATAGATTATTTATTTAGAGTTCTTTACATATTACTCTTAAAAATTTGCAGATATTATTAAGTGCATTTGAATTATTTTGAGAGTTTATTTATTGGATAAATAATGTGATATTATCATTACCATTAAAGTGCATTATTAATCCATTAGAACTATACTAGTTGATCTTTAACTAGTTACTCTCAATAGGGTTAGTTTGTGTTTGTTGATTATTAAATATAAAGGACACAAAACCAACATATTATCAAAGCGTTTAGAGACACTATTTTGTGCACAAAAACCTGCAACATTTCATGGCCAAAAGAAGCCACCAAGATCAAATTATATTCCTTCAAGGAGTGGAGAGGAATGCCACCATTAAAATTAGTAAAATAAGCTACAAATTGAGGCTTGGTGAGTCTCAAGTTCGAGGTGCACTACGGGCTATTTACAAAAACAATAGTGCAAAAAATACTTCTATAAAAACTTCTATCTACGTGGTCATTAGCTTGGGTTTATTACGAAGACAACCTCAAAATCTACCATTGCCTACAAGAAAACAACCATTAAAACGAATAAAAATAAGGTTGCAAAAGAAGGTGAAAAAAAGGTATTATATTCACAAAATCATTTACATCATATTGAACCATACTAATATATCTTACGTAGGAAAAATTATAGGGTTTAAATGCCACAAAGGCACATTCTTCACAAGGATAAATTATCTCAAAGTGACATTGTAAAAGCATTCTCCAAGTAAGGTAAAAGAGCCTCTCAAAGAGCTCATATCATCCAAGGTCTTGGAAAACTGTATCAAGGTACCTACAAGTAAACATAATAGAATAAATATTATCTATAAAGCTAAATACATAGCATGTTGAGAGAAGCAATAAAAAAACACAAAAAAGGCTATACTAGCTAGACATACATCCATAAGGAGCACTCAAGGGCACCATTGGCGTATCTCAAAACTCCACCAAAGAATTACCCATTGCCACCAAAGCGTTTCTCACTACTCTATATGGAACCAACTCACACCAAACACCATCAAAAGCATATATCAAAGGAGAAGTTGGCCATAATACATTGATAAAATATCCTTGCAAAGAATACATTAAGTATTGAGAGATGTTGAGAAGAAAATTCCCATGCAAAAATGGAAGGTGATACTTGTCACCTTTAAGGAAACCCTAATTTATCCTACATAAGTGCTCACCCTTTGCATACTTAAAAAAAAATCCAAGAAGGCATTACACAGGAGGATATTGGGAGTGTTAGAAGAGAAATGACACTTGTCACTAATGAATATAAGCACTCGTATAGGACTGTAACACTTAGCTTCCATTCTATAGAAAATTCCACAGGTCAAAAAGATTTTATCTCTCTTCGAGGTGTTAAAGTGAAAATTTCATTACACTTGTCATCCACTACAAGATTCTCTACCTATTTGAGGCATCAAATACCAAGGATAAGTGAATTCATAGAAACAAGGGGAGTGCAACATGGAGGAAGAATTAATATTATTAAAGGCTCATGGTCAAGAAAAAGTGAAGCACCCAATATTGTATTCAAAGGAATATGCCACCATCCACCATTGAAAGGAGGTCAAAGGAAACATTAATACTGGTAATCATACATTGGAGAATACAAGAAAAATACAACTCTCATATAGCAAATTTGTAGTTTTATAAAGGTAATACTTTACCTTAATTTATTTGCTTTCATTAATAGGGAGATATAAGTTTATAATATAAGGTTGAAACTATGGTAAATCAACCTTATTTGAAAGAAAAATTAAAGGAGAATTATAGCTAGATATTTATAAATTAAAACATAGAAGAAATAAGGATTTCTACCTAGAAAAATTAAATTTCTATTATTACAAATATTATTGTTTCCTAATATTCAAAATTAGGGAGTTATAAGGCATACTACACCAAAGTAGGATTTTGGAATTTAGAAACATTAAATATCAAATATCAAAAACTATAATAGAAGGTTCATTAAATATTATCAAGGGTTGTAAATAAATTGGTATACTTGTATCAAAACCACATTAAAGGGATAAAATAAATACAACCATTAGGACCTAATCAAAATAGAAAGTTCTTAAGTTCAATAGGAGTAATAAGGTGTAATAGAAGTTGATTTTTTCTATTTCACAAATATTTTCAAAATCAACCCAAAATTGAACTACTATTCTCAAAAGCACTTTATCAATCATTTAGCATATCCAAAATTACTAGGGTGACATAAGGTATTCTACAAAACTTGATAATAATAGCATTCATCAAAATTTATCAAGTACTCAATTCATTTGGGAGTCATATGGAAGCCTACAAAACATAAGCTATAAAATGGTTTTATCAAATCAAGCTCACATACTTTAAATAGAGATTCATAAGGTAGACTACTACAAAGGTTCTATCAAACCCATTTCTAAAACCCTAAGGAATAGCAAGAAATACTATCTCAAACCTATCAAGAAGGAATATGGATAAAATAATAAGAAATGCCTTTATTAATAAAGAAATATTTCATGAAATGGAATTGTATTCTCAAAACTTGATAGATGCCCTTGAAGGATATGAGAATCTATCAACTAGTGATAAATATAGATTCTCCTTATTTTTTAAAGGAGTAAATGAGGGTAGCTTTGAATAATTAATTAGTTATCTTCATGAAAACCTCTTCAAGGCATGGTGGAATTCACAAAATATACTTGTATTCACATCCAAGGAATGTTTGATGATTTACCTATCATTAATTGTGTTCATAATTACTAAAACTATGAAGCAAGCTAGCAATACAAATAAATATTATTGTGATGATAGACTAACATCTCATGAAGAAAAAATTGTTGTACATTTTGAGTCCTCTAAGTCAAAGTTGTCATTGATGTCCCTTGATAGAGTTATCACTCATATAAATGAATTCGGCAAGAAATAAAGTCACCCAAGTCATCCAGGAAAAAGCTTCATCAGTGCAGAAATGAAAGGAAAAAGGCTCCATAATATTTTAATATTATTGAGAGCACAGGTTAAGTGATTGGTTTATAAAAACCCAAGATGGGTTATTGCAAAGGTTGCAAAGGGGGTTTAATAATTATTTATAAATTATTTAAATTCAAAAGGAATTTAAATTTTATAAATAATATTTAATTATACCAAGATTGGGCATTAAGATAAGGTTCTAATGTTTAATTAAATTAAACCTAAGGTTGGTTATTTTTAATTTATAATATTTAAATTTAAATTTAAATTTAAATTAATTATAAATTAAAAATCATGCTGACTTCAAAATTATTTGAAGCGCCAACATGATTGCAAAAGAGGACAAATGCATTATATAAATGCCATCAAAAACATTTACCAAGGTATTCCTAGCAATAATTATTTGAAGCGCATGCGAAAAGGTTTTGTTTTTCGAAGGCCTTATGATTTAGTAAATGCTAAAGGTGTGAAGGTTCAAAGTCTCTAATTGCAAAGGCCAGTGTGGCCTAGTGGTATTTTGGCTTGGTACTAAGGAGGAGGTCCCACGTTCGATTCACGTGAGACCTTTTGGATTGCCAGGAAGAAGCACTTGAAGAACTTGTTTTTCGGAGGAGCGTTGTTCATGGAAACTTTAAGGTGGACATGTTGTTTTAGACATGTCAGGGCGCATGGCTCAATGACATCTTGGCTGCGGCTGAGGCATTGGGAAGGAGGATGTCGGGGGATCGAATACCACCGAGGGCAAGGCAAGTGGATTTAATTTTTCATGTTGTTTAATATTTTAATTTTTGCCAAGGTTGCCTCAGGAGAAATAAGGATATGGTATGCCCTAGGAAAGATAGAGATTTTTTTTTATTTTCCTTTTGGAAGTATATCATATTATATATCATTGGAAAGCTCTTTTTGAAATTTATTTATTTATATTGCTTATAGGGAGAAATAATATGTGTACAAGGATATATTTTTGGTGTTTTCAAGGAGTTTCAAAAGTAAGTTTAATTCATTCTTTTGATTTATTTATTGCATAAGAGGATATGGTGCATTTTATTGAGTAGGAGTAATAAGATGTTATTGAGATATTATTTTTTATTGTGTTATTACTCAAGACCTCTAACCCTTATTGATATTAGAAAAATAAAATGTTTTGAGTGTGGCAGATTTAGTGAATAAATCAAAATGCATCAAAAAGGTATGGGCAATATTTTTCATTGACTTATTTAGGTGATTGATTTCTAAAAATATCTTTAGAGAGAAAATGATTTATTGTGGTTTCCTTTTTGAGGAGTTGTTGGTTTAATGCTCCAAGGTTTTCTAGTTTGAGATTTGTAAATAAACCTTTTTTTATAAGGATTGTTGTTGAAGCCAACTGGTCATGCAAAGAAATTGAACATGAGTTAAGAACATGAGTATAATTGTTATGTGAGATTTGTTGTTGAGTATTATTGGAAAATTTTTGAGTTGGTTGATACATGCTTGGACTAGGGTTTGTGGAAAGGCTTGTTCCTTGAGGTGATTGGTTGAGTAGAGTTTATTGAGCCTAGTCAAGTAATTGTGTGAAGTGGTTGTTCAAGTTCCATGAAATAAACTATTCTATATTCTAATTTGAGTTGAGATTGAGATTTGAGAATAGAATATATAGTCTCTAAAAATTATCTTTATGCTTCTATGAGATTGATTTGATTTGAGATTGGGATTTGAGTATAGAACATATCGAGTCTCTAATAATTCTCTTTATGCTTCTATGAGATTGAGATTGAGTTGATATTGGGATTTGAGTATAGAACATATAGAGTCTCTAACAATTCCCTTTATGCTTATATGAGATTGAATTGAAATATTGATTGAGAATTGAGTATAGAACATATTGAGTCTCTAAAAATTCTCTTTATGATTCTATGAAATTGGACAAGTTCTGTGTGAGCTTGTTAAACTGATTTGAGGCAATTCTTTGAGAAGGCTTATGAACTAAATTTTTGTAAGCTTTTTTGGAATCTTGCTATGCAGATTTGAGGAAGTCCTAGAGAGGACCTACTTCGCAGATTTGGACAAGTCCTAGAGAGGATTTATTGAGTATATTTGGACAAGTCCTATAGAGGACTTGTTGAGTAGATTTGAGCAAGCTCTATGTGGACCTATTGAGCATATTTAAGCAGGTTCTGTGTGGACCTATTGAGCATATTTAAGCAGGTTCTGTGTGGACCTATTGAGCAGATTTCAGTAGGTTATGTGTGGATCTGTTGAGAAAATTTGAGCAGGTTATGTGTGGACCTGTTGATAAAATTTGAGTAGAATATGTTTGGACCCGTTGAGAAGATTTGAGCAGGTTCTGTGTGGACCTGTTGAGTAGATTTGAGAAGGTTTAGTGCAGATTTGAGTGAAATGGTGCTAAACCAAATAAAATGTGTTTAGTGCAAGATATTGATCAAAATTTTGCTAGACTAGATAAATTATGTTTAGTACAAGATATTGAGCAGAGCTATGCTATACCAACTGGAATTTATTTAGTACAGTATTGAGATAGAGCTTTGGATGTGATAGAGTATAGAGGATAGAGTCTCAATGGATAGAGATCCAGTAGCCAGGACAATTGAAGATATATCTGAGTGGTGAGTCTTCAAGTGGAGAGAGATCCACCAGTCAATGCAACAGAGAGACAAAGTCTTCTAGAATATCACTAGCTAGAGCATAAGGGGAAAGAGCTATCTTGTGGAAGAAATCCACTAACTTGAGATTAGGGGATCAACATATACTTTGAACTAAGGTCCATAAACATTGTAATAGGGAAAGGATTCCCATGAGATTATTTGAGAAATATTTAGAAGAAATATTTTCTCCGTGGAGGTAGCCATCTTTGGGTGAACCACGTTAAATTTGTGTCTCTATTGTATGTGATGATTTGTGCATTTATTTTGTTATTGCTATTGATATTACCATTGATTATATTGATTAATACTATTTGGGAAAGAAAAGTAAAAGGTGATATTATACTGTTCACCCCCCCCCTCAGTATAAGCTTGTGTTCTTCAAAAATTCCACTAGTATAAATGAAGAATCACAAAATGAGGAAAAGGAATAAAATACATGCTAAAGGAAATCATGGCAAAGAAGACTTGAATAGCAAAGAAACCATAAATACTGAACTAGAAAATTATTTTCAAAAAACTGAAGAACCCTCAACTACAAATATCTTTGCATTATATGAAGACACTAACCACATGCTTTATTAAATTATAGTAAGAAATGAAGGGGATACATGTTCCACTACTAATATAAGAAGATCGATATTGAATACTGAAATGTTCAATACCTAAATAATGTAATATGTGGGGGTGTTAGTGATAGAGTATATTACATCATTTGGGTCATGTAAATGTACCACCTTTGGTACATAATTAAAGTAGGAGATTGTATTAGGGGGAAGTTAGCTACTTACTTCAAGCAATATAATAAATGCACAAGTGTCAATGTGCAAGTTGTAATGTGTAAGGTGTCTTGTTGTACAACTAGGTAGAGTGTTGACCAAGGAATCTATCTTCCTATATAATGGGCCTCATAGTGATAGTTCAAATCAATTCCATATCAATTATATCAAGTAAATTATAGTAGAGTGTAGTAGATAGTGGTATAAATCTTGTATGGAATACAATGTAGTTCTTTATCTTATAGTAATGGAGTAACCATTACCTCCATACTACATTGTATTTTTGCCACTTTCTATTTATAGAATATTTCAGTCATATTATAGAATTACTTTCTTTCATTTTTTTACATTTTATTATGACATGTGATATATCTCTCCCACTACATACATCCTCAAAAGATAACACAAAAATATTAACTTCTTGTAAACAAATAACATCAACATAGCTAATACTTTGTAAATGAAATTGAATAGAAAAAATTCTTGAGGATCCTATAAGTCCTCGAATATTCCATTAAACAAAATTCATGGAGGATGAATATCCATGGAGCCATATCCCATAGGGATGCCCCCAATATTATCTAGCACTGAAGAATAATTAAATGCATAAGTTTGAGAAGGTTGAAGTAAATCACAAACAATTGAGGGATTGCCCACATTGTTTGCCAACACAAAAAACTATTAAATGAAGAGGTCTAAGAAAGTTGAAATATGTCACCAACAGTTGAAATATGATTCTTAGGCTCCTATATTCCTCTTGATTATGGTGAGCCATTCTAATATGGACTACGTGAATGCCTAGAGGCGGAGCTATTGGTATGAGTTCTCTTCTTCTAAGGTTGATTTATACTTGAGAATTTTCTTAGTATATGGAGCCTAAGGTGCTAAAACAATATGAATAGGAATAATAGGAGGTTGATATGATGGCTTCACAACCTTATCTCAATTATAAAGCATCAACATAGGGTTGGTCACCCTCTTCTTAGTAGAAACTATAATCCAATCACCCTCAATAGAGGGTTTGGGAGATGCAGGTACAATATGAGGAGAAGGGGTGACCATCAAAGGTTTTTGAGCAACCAATGAATAATCCTTGATACAATGCATGGTGGATTGGAACCAAAAAAATTATTAGGTAAATTATAGTAAATATTTTTTGCATAAAATTCTTTAAAGAAATCTAAATATCCATAAATTATTTGAGATCTTGTGTGAGATCAACCTTAACACATACTCTCTTATTAGGTTGTGATGAGAATAACCACTCTTGTTTTTGATATATCACCTAATCAATGAGTTTAACAATATCATCAATAAACTACCATAAGGGTAGCGAAATACTGAGGAGTTCAAGCTAAACTAACACTTTCAAGGCAACTTTCTCTTAAACTCAGAAAGAAGGAGTCCAAGGAGATACAACGATTAAAGTATTGTGAAGAAACCAACAACTAGACTTAGCAACCATAGTTTGCACTTGCAAGGGTTCTTTAAAGGAAAGAAAAAAAACTTTTAGTAATATTGTGGATACCTGCAACCACAATGCCATAAGCTTCCCAGTGAAGTTTTAGCCAATTTTTAAAATAATCTTGTAATGAAATTCAACCAAAAAATAATCTATAAGATAATGATTCTCATACCATTTTACAACTATATAAATAACATCAAGAGATAGCACAATATCTAGAGAAGAATTATTACTTCATCCACCACTTTCTAAACAAACCTTTAAGCTTGCTTTGGTGCCATGAGTTCCACTATCTATAAAAATCATTATATCTATGGATGGTGAAGTTATAAAAAAGAAGAATGACTTCCTAATTGGTAGCAATATCAATATCCAAAACCAAAGCAACCAAATTTACAAATGGCAATAGACCCAAACCCTAGCAGAGCAGCTTTCCTCATCAAATCCTAGCCTATTAGTATTATTTTCAATACATTATTATAATTTATATATTTCTTGTATGTTGTATTTATTATATGTTGATTTAAACATTTATCATATATCTATTAGAAATATTGAGTTGTCATTGATGTCAAAGTGTGTATAGTACTCAAGGAAGAAATATTCTTCAAGGATGATGAGTTTATAAGGATGGAAAAACTATTTAAGGTAAGGTTTATTACAAGCAAAGGACAAAGGTTTAAAAGTGCTTGGAACAAAATATTTTAAATATTATAAAAGGAGGGCAAAGGTTTAAAAGATAAATATTATAATATTTAAATCAAGGATTTAAATTATTATAATACAAGGTTGGGTTACAAGCAAAGGTGCCAAAGTACTTGGAGAGAAAATTTAAAATCACACATAAGACTATGAGCCAACCTCCCAAAGTGAAAGACAAAGCATATATATGGAGGTAAAATATTTCATTTGATTGACCAACGCAAATGCTATAATCAAAATATTTTCTAAAGAAAATATCTCCTACTCCTGTGTAAATTCAAAAAATCTAAAGTGGATAGGAACAAGGAATAAATAATAGATAGATTCCCCATTGGTTCCAACCATTGAGGTATCCCAACTAGTTGTTTATACCTGGTTAGGGCACTGTGAAGTAGAGAAAATAGACTTTGATTCCTAGCGGTATTGTATTTTTGATATGTTATAAAATTGTGAAGGAGTGAAGGTTTATATACTAAGTGCTTCCTTTTTCTTATCAAGTTGTAGAGCAGCCTATCCGGTTGGCTAGACCATGCTAAATTGTTATTGTGCATGAAGTATGAGGGTTGAATCCTATCGGGTGCATTTTTGCTTAGAAGGCATCATGGTGTTTTTGTTGGGTGGAAGTGCATAAGAGATTTAAATAAATTAACACCCCCTTTTAGTGTTACCCACTTGGCTAGCCCATATGATCAAGGAGATGTTGGCAAATCACTTTGATTTAGAAATATCTAGGGGTCATACCCCCTTCACGACAGTTAAATATTTTGTTGTGCAAGGTATGAAAAATATTTTTGATTAATTTAGGAGTTATAAGGTGTGAAATTGATTATTGTATTTTGTATATTATAAGTGGTAGTTATAAGGTGTAGCATTGGTAATTGAAATTTGTATTTTGTGGATTATACAAAAAAAGAAATAAAAGGTTATTTTGATAGTATTAAAGCTTTATATTAATTTTTAATAATGGGGATATAAGGAATTATTTCTAGAGCTTTATTGTTTATATTTTTATAAGAGTTGTTGAGTGAATGATTTGAAATTTATTTCAAAAGGGAAAAATAAATTTTCTATCTTGTTTTTATAGTTGCAAAAGAAAGGAAAATTATTTTTCATAAAATAGGTTTGGAAAACACATGCAAAAGAAGATTATCATCATTATGGTAAATTTATAGGTATGGTGATTTAATTCCTTTCTCAAGGTGGTTTTAATTTAAGGAAATATTTATGTTGTCCTGACATTGGAGGCATAAGGAATTAATGGATTTGCATTGTTTGTGTTTTAAATTAGGAATAAATTGATGAAAGATTATAGGTTATATTTGGGGGTAAACTTATGCATAGTTTTTATTGGAATTGAAAGTAAAAGTGCAAGAGTTATAGATCAGATTTGTGAAGCAAATTGGTACATTGATTTTGAATGATTTTTTGAGTACATAAGAAGGTCAATTATCAAGTTCTAGACTAGAGCTATCATTTTGAATGCAATAAATCTGAGACATGTGAAAGTGATAGACTTAATGAATTTAAAGAACATATTGGATATTTGTTAATGCATAACATTTTCTATATATTCTTGAAGATAAAAGAACTCTGGGTAGAATATGTCTGAATTACTTTAGTTGAGAAAAGAACATTGAAATAGATGAGCATTGTTTGTATGCAAGATTTGGGAAAGATATGAGCATTGTTTATATGCAATATTTGGGAAGGATATGAGAATTGTTTATATGCAATATTTGGGAAATATATGAGCATTATTTGTATGCAAGAGTTGGAAAGATATGAGTATTGTTTGTATGAGTATATGAGTAGTGGTTGTGAGCAGATTTTGAGCAGATTTGTGAGGAGGTTTGAGTAGAGTTGTGAGCATATTTGAGTAGAGTTGTAAGCAGGTTTGAGAAAAGTTGTGAGTAGGTTTGAGTAGAATTATGAGCAGGTTTGATTAGAGTTATGAGTAGTTTTTAGTAGATTTGTGAGAAATTTTGAGCAAATTTGTGAGCATTTTTTAGTAGTGGTTGTGAACAGGATTGAGCAAGAATTGGAGAAAACCAGAGCAGAGGGTATTGGTGTCTCCTCTGGATAGAGGTCCACAAACCATGATAGAGGGGATTTGTGTCTCCTATGGATATAGGTCCATGAACCAGAATAGATGGAATTGGTGTCTCCTATGGATAGAGGTCCACGAACCAGAGTATAGGATATTGGTGTATCCTATGGATTGGAGTTTGCAAAATTTGTAATAGGGGATTGGTTCCTAAGAAATTTTTTGAGAAAATTTATAAGAAATATTTTCTCTATGGATGTATCGCACATTGGGTGAACCATGTTAAATATGTGTCTCTTATGTGTGTGGTGATTTGTGTATTATTTATTTGTTGCAATTAATAATAATTAATGGTATTGCTTTGAAAGAAAATTAAAAAATTTATCTTATATTATTCACCCCCCCATCTTAGTATAAGCTTGTGTTATTCAATTGGTATTAGAGTAGGTTCCTTCATGAAAGTATAACAACTTGAAGGAATGCTCATCAGGAATAATTTTAAATAAATAGAGCTCCATTGTTTCATGGGAGTAACTATGATTTTTGGAGTGTGAGGATGAACATATTTTTTATTGCAAAGGGATATGATACATGAAAATTAGTTGAGAATGGGTTCACACCACATACAATACCTCCCACAAATGTAAATGGTAAGAAACCATATGAAAGTAATTCCAAGGCAATGAATGAAATTTTAAGTGGCTTATGTGAATCAAAATTTGTGAAAGTCATGCACTACACTTTAGAAAAATAAATGTGGGATAAGTTACATATACATACGAAGGTTGACAAGGTTTAAATGGAAAAAATTTAAACACACGGGAGGAATTTTTAAGAATATAAAATGAAATATGAGGAAAATATTGCTAGGTATTTACTACATGTTGATGATGTTGTTAATACCATTCGTGGACATGGAAAAAATATTGAGGATTCTACTATTGTTCATAAAGTTTTGTCACTTCCCATGAGCTATGATGCAGAGGTTTCAAAATTTGAAGAAATGAAGGATCTCAAAACTTTGAGCATGGATGAGATACATAAAATTCTCACAGTCTATGAGATGAGGACTTAAAAAAATCAAACATCCAAAAGAGAGGTGGTATTCAAATCTTCAAAGAAGGTAAAGGATAAAGAACCAGAATCAAGTAGTGAAGAAGAGACTAACTTTATGAGAAGAAATAAGAAGGGTCCAAGAAAACCTAATAATATGTAGACTATGAAATATTTTAGTTGTGGTAACATTGGTCACTATGCAACTAATTGTCGAGAAGTTGGGTATAGTAGCAGTGAAGAAGAAAAGGAATACGATAAAAAAAGAAACAAAAATTTATCATGAAAAGAAAAACAAGCATGGTCAAGGCAAGCATGAGAAGAAGATATTTCAAAGGCACAAGAAGAGTTTTTATGTTGAAAAAGCAAGCAGTGCTTCCAGTTATAGTGATGAAAATATCTTTGATAGTGAAAAAGAAGAAATTCTATTTTTGGCAATAGAAGAGAAATAAAATGCTCATGTTGAACACCAAGAAAAAGAGAAATTTTTAGAATATGAAAAGGAATTCATAGTTGATATGGAAGGGAAACTTGTTGTTGATATTGAAGAGTTAAAAAGGAAAAAATTAAAATTCAAGAATAAAATACAAGAGGATGAGAAAACAAAGGTAGAAATTCTACAATATCTCACTGATTTAATAGTTAAGGTTGAAGAGGCAAATAAATTTGAAGAAGGTATGGCTTAACAGTTAAAGGTAAAATAACTAGAATGTGAAATACTAGAACATGAAGCTGACATTCTAAGGAAGGGATTTGAGAATCCAATAATAAGATATATCATTTTAGGAAAAGCTCAAAATATTTGAATGATATTATCAAAACACAGAGATCTTCATTTATGAAGAATGGACTTGGTTATGAGGAAGGTCAAGAGGTACAAGAAGAGAAGTCAAGCTCAAAAGAAATAGAAGCATCAAAGAAGGTATTTGAAGAAGATCCTAAGATCGATAGTGATAAGTTAAGAAGTGGAAGCATCAAAGAGGAAGAAAACAATGATCCATCAAGGAATAGGGACCATCATAGGAAAAGTAAATAAATAACCATGCGATCATATCCTCCAAGGCAAGATAAATATCTCTTCTAAGGTTATTGCTACTAATGTAATATTTTTGATCATAAAGTTATACATTACAAGGTTCATGGTAAGAATGATTATGGCTTCAACAAGATAAATTTCAAGTCATTTGCATTTTCCAAGGACTACAATATCATGTGTTTCAATTGTAGTATTTTTGGGCATAAAGAAAAATGGTGTAGAACAATGTTTCTTGAATTTTCTAAGACAAGAAAGAAGGAAAGTCAAAATTTTCAAAGAGGTATGACTTCAAAACTTTGGATAAAGAAAATGAATCAAGAAGAGCATAGTAATTTTGAAGTTTCACTCCCATCGCATAATTAAAAACCTCAAGAAAAGGATGTGGCGAGGGGGCTATGCTAAGTGTCTTATTTTTAGCCCTAAGGAGCCCTTTGTCATTGATGTCAAAGGATGAGAATTCAGTGAGGGGGAGAAGCTTGTCATGGGGACAAGATTGGGAATCCATTTGTAGTCAAAGAAAATATTGTGTAGGGTTGCAATTAATGACAAAAGGGGAGATCGTTAGAAATATTGAGTTTTCATTGATGTCAAAGGGTGCATGGTACTCAAGGAAAAAATAGTCTTCAAGGATGACAAGTTTATAAGGATGGATAAATTATTCAAGGTAATTTTTATTACAATCAAAGGATAAAGGTTTAAAAGTGCTTGGGATAAAATATTTTAAATATTATAAAAGGAGGAAAAAGGTTTAAATGATAAATATCATAATATGTAAATCAAGGATTCAAAATATTATAATATAAGGTCAGGTTACAAGCAAAGGCACCAAAGTACTTGGAGAGAAAATTTAAAATTACACATAAGACTATGAGCCGACCTCCCAAAGTGAAATATAAAGCATATATATATATGGAGGTAAAATATTTCATTTGATTAACCAACATGAATGCTATAATCAAAATATTTTCTAAAGTGAATATCTCCTACTTCTGTGCAAATTCAAAAAATCTAAAGGATATAGGAACAATGAATAAGGAAGAGAGAGGTACCCTATTGGTTCCAACTATTGAGGTATCCAAACTAGTTGTTTAGCCCTAGTTATGGCACTACGAAGTAGAGAGTGCAGAGTTTGATTCCCAGGAGCATCGTATTTTTGATATGTGATGAAATTATGGTGTGAAGATTTATATGCGATGTTCTTTCCTTTAATTATCAAGTTGTGGATTATCCCAGCCAGTTGGCTAGGTCATGCTAACTTGTTGATGTGCATGAAGGATTAGGGTCAAATCTTGTCAGGTGCATTTTTACTTGGAAGGAATCATGGTGTTTTTGATGGGCAAAAGTGAATAAGATATTTAAATAAAGAAACATCCC
Organism: Wollemia nobilis; assembly: GCA_028583015.1. Lineage (NCBI taxonomy): Eukaryota > Viridiplantae > Streptophyta > Pinopsida > Araucariales > Araucariaceae > Wollemia > Wollemia nobilis. Next base: position 8,739,163 of record JAQPPZ010002520.1, read on the forward strand.
CTTTTGGTGTTACCCACTTGGCTAGCCCAACTATTCGAGGATACGTTGGCAAGGTGCTGCACTTTGGAAAGGTCTAGGGGTCAAACCCCCATCGTGGCAATTAAATATTTTATTATGCAAGGTATGAAAAACAATTTTGATTAATTTAGGAGTTATAATACATGACATTGATTATTATATTTTGTATATTATAAGTGGGAGTTATAAGGTGTAGCATTGGAAATTGAAATTTGTATTTTGTGGATTATACAAAAAAATAAATAAAAGGCTATTTTGATAGTATTAAAACTTTATATGAAGTTTTAATAAGGGAGAAATAAGGAATTACTTCTAGAGCTTTATTGTTTATATTTTGATAAGAGTTGTTGAGTGAATGATTTAAAATTTATTTAATAAGGGAAAAAAAAAATCTAACCTATTTTTATAGCTGAAAGAGAAAGGAAAATACTTTTGACAAAACAAGTTTGGAAAACACATGCAAAATAAGATTATCATCATTGTGGAAAATTTAGAGGTATGGTGATTTAATTCCTTTATCAAGGTGGTTTTGTTTGAAGGAAATATTTTTGTTGTCCTGAGATTGGAGGTATAAGGAATTATTGGATGTGCATTGTTTGTGTTAGAATCTGGGAACAAATTGATGCAATATTATAGGTCAGATTTGGGAGTAAAGTTATGCATTGTTTTGATTGGAATTGGAAGTAAAATTGTAAGAGTTATAGATTAAATTTTTGAAGAAAATTGGTACATTAATTTTTATTGATTTTGTGAGTACATAAGAAGGTCAATTATCAAGTGTTAGACTAGAGCTATCTTTTTGAATGCAATAAATTTGAGACATGTGAAAGTGACAGACTTAATGAATGTAAATAACATATTGGATATTTGTAAATGCATATCATTTTCTATATGTTATTGAAGATAAAAGAACTTTGGATAGAATATATTTCAATTGATGTAGTTGATTAAAGCACATTGAAATATATCTGAAGTATTTGTATCCAATATTTGGAAAAGATATGAGCATTTTTGTATGCAATATTTGGCAAAGATATGAGCATTGTTTGTATGTAATATTTGGGAAAGATATGAGCATTGTTTGTATGCAATATTTTGGAAAGACACGAGAATTGTTTATATGCAAGAGTTGGAAATATATGAGAATTGTTTGTATGAGTGGATAAGAAGTGGTTGTGAGCATAGTTGAGTAGAGTTGTGAGTAGATTTTAGCAGAGTTGTGAGCAGGTTTGAGTAGAGTTGTGAGCAAGTTTGAGCAAATTTATGAGCAGGTTTGAGTAGATTTTTAAGAAGGTTTTAGTAATGGTTGTAAATAATATTGAGTAGGCTTTGGATCAAACCATAGAATATGGGATTGGTGTATCATATGGATAGAGTTGCACAAACCTAGACAAATGGGATTGGTGTCTCCTATTGATAGAGGTATACAAATCAAAGCAAATGGGATTGGTATCTCTTATGGATAGAGGTCCACAAACTAGAACAAAGGGGATTTGTGTCTCCTATGTATAGAGGTCCATTAACCAGAGTAGAGGGAATTTGTGTCTCCTGTAGATTGGAGTTCACAAATATTGTAATAAGGAATTGGTTTGCAAGAAATTTGTTGAGAAAATTTATACGAAATATTTTCTCCATGGATATAGCCCACATTCGGTGAACCACATTAAATTTGTGTCTCTTATGTGTGTGGTTATTTTTTCATTGTTTCATTATTGCAATTAATAATAATTGATGGTATTGCTTTGGAACAAAAAGTAAAAGTTTTATCTTATATTTCTCATCTCTCCCATCTCAGTATAATATTGTGTTCTTAAATATCATGCTATTAGATTTCATATATAAAATAATAAAAGTTGTGTACTATCAACTCAATAATATACTTTTGTAAAGTGAGATAATTTTTTTTTGAATTTACATGGTGGAATCAATAGCCGCCACGAATTCGGGAAGGCTGTATGGATTTTATTGTCACCATAGTATTATGTGTTATTCACATTGGAAGCTGCCACATAGTTCTTTGCATAGTCTACCACTATAACCACCATGCCACAATTATTTTAAATGTTTAACGCTGCTAAAAGCACTAGGAAGGTAACAAGCATTTAGTGTGATGAGGCCTAAGATTTGAACCTTCGACCTTTGCCCCCATTATGGGGTTTTGTAAAACCAATTGGTATACACCTCAGACCTGAGATAAACATATTTTGAAAGAATATTTATGTTCAAAATAAATTTAAAGTAATATTCATTACTTATTTTATTATAATACTTATTTATACATATATTAAAACTTATATATTTTTGTTAATACATAGCAATATATTGGTATTAATTTACTTTATTTTTACATCATATTATGTAATCACGTCATAATTTATTGAATGCCAAGTATTTACAACTATGTTTACTAAAAGCAATTATTTTTATCCATTTTACTTTGAAACATTTTCATTTAGATAAAAGAAAATTGGGTTCCAATTTAGTTTGGCCTTGCATGATTTTTTGGACTTTTATGATTGTAAAATGGACTTGCTTAGTACAAAATTTACTCATAAGTGAAGATTCCTTAAGTTCCAAGTCCTCTATTTATTTCTTTAACTAGATTATCTAATATAATAAGAAATTATATATTTTTATTTAGTTCTAGACAATGGTTGCATTAATTTTATATTTTTCAAGAGTGAATGTTTGCATTGAATATAAAATAATCAGACATTATTAAAAAAAAATTCATGATCATTGAATATAAAATAAATAAACACTATTGATTTTTATGTCATGATCTTCTCATATTATATAATATGTATTTGAGATTTACCAATATCAAAGTCAATGCCACAATTAGCCATACAATTCATATAACCTAAGAACTCTTTAAACTACATTCTATTGAGTTATCCCTACATTAACAATATATTATTTTAAAAGCTCACTTTAAAATTAAAAATAAATTATAAAAGTTTGCTACATAACTTAAATTAAGTGATATGCATAAACCAATGTATTATTATCGGGTTTGGATATAAAATGTTTAAATATCTATCCAGAAATTTTATAATTTCAACATAATATTAAATATATTTATAATTGTAAATCCTTAAATTAAAAAAACTAACTGATTTGTTCTAAGAATTATGAATCTATGACTTAGAATATCATGTATTTTCTTTTTATTGGTTGGAGGAAGGGGTTTTGAAAGGGTCCATGAAGATTTTATAAAGAGATAAATCCCTTAGAGGGGGGCCACCTAAAAACACATGACAGTAATATGAAGCAAGACCCACAATAAATTAAAATTTGAAAATTCCCACCTCAGTAAGGGTTTCAATCAAACAACAAATTAAAATTTGAAACATCCATAAGGGAATCTTGTTAAAGCTAAAAATTATTATGGCCCACACAAGAGGCACCAAGGTGGGAAGGACAAGAACAAGTAAAATTTCAAAAAACTAAAATTGCCACCAAAGCAAGGTAATCTCACTCAAGTTAGAAAATCAAAATGTAAACATTTTACCTCTATGAGGGGGTCTCCCCAAGAACATCCAACAAATGGATGGTCTACAGGTGTTTGAAAAATATAAAAATTAGATCTATAGAGTATCCTAAGCAAAAATATTATAGATAAGATTCAAGAAATTTTCCTTCCTTAAGGGTTCTCCCAAAGCACATCCATATTTTGCAAAAAATTTGTTGCTTACTCTCTTAATGAACATAAGCACAATGAGGAGCTTTATGCTATGTGAAACCTTGGATTTATCATCTGAATTAAAATCCAAAAAACTTGATCTCCTTGAGAAAATTTCAAGAATCACCCATGGTTTTCTTTGGAGAGACACCAAAGCTAGAAGATAGAAGGACCTCCTACTCTTTGGAAGAAACCCCATGGTGCTAGGATCAACATAGATACATGCGTACATATATTAAGATCTCTCAAAAATATTCCACGTCCCTTTTAATTGGAATAGGGGACCATCATGGCTCTTGATGAAACTTCCTTAGGAATAAGGAATCAAGGATTTGCTCATTGACAAGGTATTCTCTCCCAATATGAGGGATCAAAGGTGCATCCTTAATTGAAGATAAGGGACCCTCTTGGACCCTAGCATGATAAGGAGATGAAACCCTAGTGGAGTTCCAAAAACAATAGAAGACATGAACTAGAAAACTAAGCACCTTTGAGAAATATTTGAAGAGTTGAATAACCTGAAGGGAGCCCTCCTAGCCCTTGGAAAATTGGGTCCTAGAGAAACCTAAATTGGACCCTCCTAGCTCTATGATAACAGAAAAAATTGAGCTCAAACCCTTCAAACAACATGAGAGAACCTTTGAAAGGCATAATGCCAATAGTTAGAGTACCACTAAGAAAATCTTGAAGGGTTTTGACGAGGAATCCATCCAGGATTGAGAATATGGGGTCTTCTCTGCCAATATGGTTCACTAGATATAAGGGATCTTTATATGACTAGGTATTCTTAGTGAATATCCAAGTGCTTATCACTATAATATCCCTTAGAAGAATTTATAAGAACACAAGATTATACTGAAAGGGGGGTTTAACAATATAAGACAACTTTTTACTTTTATTTTCCAATCAATATTATGTAATGTAAAGATAGTAATATCAATAGAAATAATCAAAGAAATGCACAAATAACCATATACAATAGAGACACCATAATTTATGTGGTTCATCCAATGTAGGCTACTCCACGGAGAAAATATTTTACTAAAATTTTCTCAATCAATCTCTTGGGAATCCTTTCCCTATTACAATGTTTATGGACCTCTATCCAAAGGAGATACCAATCCCCTAAATCAAGTTCATGGATATCTATCCATAGGAGAACTCCTTTCTCCTCTTACTCTAGTTGGTGATCTTCTAGAAAAATGTTTACCTCTACTACACTGGCTAATGGATCTATATCCACTAAAAAATATTGTCCTCACTCAGAAGACCTATCATAACTACCCTAGATAATGGATCTCTATCCACTAGAGACTATCATTTTCTATACTTTATCACCTCCAAAGCTTACACTTAGCTTTATATCAAACCTGCACTAAACATAGTCCTTTTGTATAGTACAACTCTGCTAAGTCTCTATCTCAGGTCTGGCACAAACATGTCCTCAAATTTACACCAAAATATATCCTCAAATTTGTAATAAACATAGTCATTTTGGTCTAACACAAACCTGTCCTAAAATTTACACCGAAATCTATCCTCAAATCTGTAATAAACATAGTCCTTTTGGTCTAGCACAAATTTGTCCTTAATATTTGTCCTCAAGCCTTAAATCAAGGTATGACTCAAATTTTCTAGATCTGCCCCAAACCTTAACTCAAGGTTTTAAAAAATCAATCAACTCTTATCTCAAGTATTCTTAATGACTTGTCTCAAATCTACCTTGTAAGATTCCACAAAAGATCACACTAATCTATCCATAATTCCTCTCTAGAACTTGTCCAAATATGCTTCACAAGTCCTCTCTATAACTTGCTCAAATCTGCTCAACAAGTCCACATAGAACTTGCTCAAATGTGCTTAATAATTCCACATGGAACTTGCTCAAATATGCTTAACAAGTCCACACAAAACTTATTCAATATGCTCAACAATTTCACATAGAACTTGGTCAAATATGCTCAAAAAGTCCACACAAAAGTTGCTCAAATATGCTCAACAAGTCCACACAGAACTTGTCCAATATTATCAACAAGTCCACACAAAACTTGCTCAAATATGTTCAACAAGTCCACATAGAACTTGCTCAAATATGCTCAACAAGTCCACATAGAACTTGTCCAATCTACTCAACAAGTCCACACAGATTTTTTCCAACCTGCTCAATAATTCCTCTCAATAACTTAACCAAATTTGCTCAATATTTGTATTGTAAGCTTTCAAAAAATCTTACCCAAATATGTCCACAAGTATTCTCAAAGACTTACCTCTAAACTGCTCAACAAGTCCACACTAGAACTTTTCCAATCTCATAGAAGTATAAAGAGAATTGTTAGAGACTCAATATGCTCTATACTCATCACAATGCTCAATCACTTTCAATCTCTCTCTTATAAACATAAGGATAATTGTTAGAGACTCGATATGCTTCAAATTTAACTCAATGATCAATCACTATCAATAACTCTTTTAGAAACATAAGAAGAATTGTTAAAGACTCAATATACTTCTTATTCACCTCAATTCTCAACAAAAAATCTCACATAACAATGATAATCGTTATTTTCAAATCCTATTTCAAGTTCTTTTCTCAACAACTCACTTAAACGATAATGCTTATAAAACAACTCTCACATAACTGTGATACTCATGTTCTTTTCAAATCCTAGTTAAAGTTATTAATACAATCAATGTCTTCAACAGCAATGCTTATGAAATAATCTTCACATAGCAATGATAGTCAAGTTCTTTTCAAACCAGGGTTATGCATAGTGGCTATTTTTGCAAAATTGATTAAAATTAGATTTTAAAAATTGGAATTGGCCAATATTTGGGACCCTTGAGTAGGGTCCATTAGCAAAAAATTTCTACGTGCAAATATTTTTTTGGGTCGATTCGCACCAATTTTATAATAATTTGACCATTTTAAGTTTAAATTTTCAACATTGCCCCTAATAATAGTGGACCTTCTACATATGTTTCGGAAATAATCACCTAGATTTTGAAACCAATTCACCAATTTTTTATAAATATATTTTGGGGCCAACCCCTTATGCATAACCCTATTTCAAACCCTAGTTCCTTGCTCAACCAATGGCTTCAACAACAATTCTTATAAAATAAGGTTTTAACAACAACTATTTATTCTAGAAAAACTTGAAGCATTAACTCAACACATTCAATAAGGAATCCCTCATAAAATCCTTTTCACTCCAAACTTATTTTCAAAAAAACAATCAATCAACTCAACTATGGAAGAATGTGCTCATACCTTTTCTTGATGATGAAGGAACCTCAAAAATATGTCACAATCACAACCACTTCTATACCAAACTCAAAGAGGTTGGAATATAAATCTCTCTCACAATGTAATGCAAAAAATTAATTACACCTTATCACTCCATCTATAAAAACAACCATGAACATACATAAAATATTTTTCAATAACACCTTATAATCTCCCATTTAAAACAAATTTAACATCCACCAAAATTTAACTCAAAAAATTCTTTAAGTAAATTTTAATGGCAAGAACTTTGACAAAAATCAATTCCATTTTCCCTATAACTCCAATAACATAAATCAATTACCAAGCAAGCAACTTTTCATTTACCCTAATAACTCCCTTTTTACCTTAAGAAAAACATTAGGCAAATAAAAATTTATTTAACTAAAAAGTACCTTTGTCACTTGTGGGATTCAAACCCACAATCACTTCCTCCTTGTGTGCCCTAGTCATAGACTTGCCCACCGTGTATGCTAGATGCACACTTTCAAGGCTAAGATCACCGCGTGCTCTTTCTTCCAAGTTTGGAACTCTAAACGAGCATGTGCCAAAATTTTTCTCCTCAACACTCAAGAAAAACACACCAACAACCTCCACATAAATCAATCATGGTCACTTCCACTCCCAATGCTCTCAGAAAACATACATTGCCAATGGACCATGTTATCCAATGGGAATGAGGTCTTAAGCCCTCCAATTTCATCTTCTTCTTGGTGCTAAAAGACAACACACATTTTTTTTTTCTTCCTCAACGATTGCACATAATACTATTTTCTCAGTCGCATGAATTAATCAATGAAGGATAAGGTTTAATGCCCCTTTGACATAGCATTTATATACAAATTTCACCATTTTACATAGATGTCGATGCTCCACTAAATTTGATGATTTCGATGCTTTTAATAACCTTTATAATTTATAAATCATTTAAATTCTAAAAGAATTTAAATTTTATAATTTATATTTATAAACCTTTGATTTTAATAAAAATTAAAGCCTCCTTGAGATAAAATTTAAACCTTTATTTGTACTCCACTAATTTGATGAAAATTATTCCGCCACCATGGTTTTAATAAAACCAATATTTTGATAATTTTTCTTCAAATCTTTACATTTCTCCTGGATTCAATGATGGTGTACTCCATGGTATTAATGACATATTCATGTTTTCTCTTTGGCATTAAAGGCAAATTCTCACCTTGACATCAATGACCACTAAATGAGCTCAAAATGTCCAAAAATCTCCCCCTTTGTCATTGATGGCAACCCAAATTATTTTTATCAAAAACTTGACCTTTCCTTTGTTCTTCTCCCCTGGCACATTGCTCCCCCTGGTTCAATGTTGTCTCCTCTTTTCTCAAATACCAAATATCTCATCCTTACTCAAATATCTCCTCCTTACTCAAATATCTCCCCCTTTGACATCAATGGCAAAGGGTCACCTTTGGGGCTCGGTGCTAAGAATGAGCCTCTTAGCTTAGCCCCTCCCTCACTTCCTTTTGAGGTGGTTAATTCTAGGGTGGGATTATTTCTACTCCCAGAAAGCATTGTTCTTTACCTTTATCCTCTTTCATTTTTATCTGATCCTTCTGATTCCTTTGACTATTTCTTTCCATGTCCATGTTCATGTCCAAGTCTTCATTCATATCTATGTTCATGTTCCTATTCATATCCATGTTACTATTCACATTCTTCTTGTTCATATCCATATTCCTATTTCTATTCATATCCATTTCCCTATTTTTGTTCCTATTTTTTTTCTTTTTTATATCCATGTTCTTGTTCGTGTTCCTATTCTTTTTCATGTTCTTGTTCATGTTCCTATTCCTGCTTGAATATAGAATGTCTGCTCTATACCACTTTGTTGTGTGACCATAATTATTGCACTTCTAACACTTAATGTTATTATTTCTTGGAGGTGCAAATATCTTAGGATTTCTCCTAGTGAAGCCATATTCTCTTATGTCATGAAACTTGCAATTCATTACCTTGTGACTAAACTGATTATATGAGTAGCAATACCCATGGAAAAGTTGTTTGTTCCCATATTCTTATATTTCATATGTCATGCACTATGAAACCATGTGCCCAAACTTGTGACATGAAAAAAATTTTCCACTGAAGATTCTTTTTCTTAACCTCATTGGTCTCCTAGTCTCTCTTGATCTATTGTAATTTTTTTTCCATATGTATCTTCTTTGTGCATTGTTCCTATCCTTGTTGAACTTTCTATTGTCCAACTCATCCTCAGATATCTCACTTAATTTTACACTATCTTCTTCTGAAGTATCTTCATCTGAAGTTTCTTCTTCTCTAAAACTTGAGGTTGACTTTCCTTCCCAGTTATTTTTAACTTATTCAAGTCCAAGACCTATTTTGCTTGATGTAGGCTTTTGTATCTTTATGAACTTATCCAAATTATTTGAGCTACTTTTGAAACCTTTTATCTTGACTTTATAGTCTTCTAAATCTTATCTTAGTAGTGCCACTTCTTGTCCTAACTTTTCACATTCTAAGATATTTTCTTCTAACTTATCTTTGAACCTTTTTGCCTTAGCCTTTGATTTTTATAAATCCTCTATAAGCAATATTATCTCTTCATCACATTATTGAAACTATATTCCAAGTTTAGAGTGTTTCTTTATTACCTTATTTACCATATCAAGAGCATAAATAAGTTCTTCCTTGAGATCATATCCATATTTCTCTAAATATTCCTCTATTTGTTTACCTTTGTCCACATATTTATTTTCTATTGGATTATCTTCTATAGGATCACCTTCTCCTTCTTATAGTGCCATTAGAATATTCTCTTCTAGTCCTTCAAGTGTATCTTCATATTCATCATCACTGAAACTATAACCATTCTTTGTACAACTATCTTCAAGATGTTTAAAGTTACCACATCTAAAACACTTAAGAATTACTAGAATCACTATCACTTGAGTACTTACTTGCCTTATCAGCATAGTAGCTCCTCTTTTGACTTTGAAAGAAATTCTTTCCTTAACTCCTTTATCCATCCTTATTTTTATTTTGATGCCTGTATCTTTCTGATTCCCTGTTCTTGTGATCATATTTTTCTTTGCCATTGTTATTCTTAGCTTCTTGAAAATTTGTTGTAAAATGACCATACTTTATACAATTGAAACATTTAATGGATTTTAGATCTCTAGATCTTCTTGAATACTTATTCCTTCTACCATGATTTTCTTCTTCATCACTGGATGACTCATTGCTTGATTCTAACTTCTTACTCTTTGTCTTCTTGATTGCTTTTAATGTTGCTTATTTCAGAGGATTTGGTTTCTCTTTTGTTCTTATCTCATGTGTTGTAAGAATACCAAGAAACATATCTCTCATCAAAGTATCATTGTCCATTGAAACTTCTATAGTAGAAATATTTTTACTGAACCTTTATGGAAGAGTTCTTAATACTTTATTACAAACATATGATTCATCAATATTCATTCCAAGTCCTTGCATATCATTAACAACCTCATCAATTCAAAGTAGCTAAGTACTAATAGCTTCCTCATCCTTCATTCTTAATGCTTCAAATTTTCCTTTGATATTTTGTATCTTTGATTTCTTGACACTTTTATCTCCTTCATATATATTTTGTATTTTATCCCATATTTCTTTTGCGGTTTGACAATACATAACTTTCATAGACTCTATTCTATGCAAACCTCTCAAAAATATATTTATTGATATTGAATTGTAATTTTGTAGGAGATTACCTTCCTAATCTGTAGGAGGATTAATTAAGGGATCGTATCCAATTTCAACTGCTTCTCTCATACTCCATTAAGGGATCTTATTTCTCATACTCCAATATATATAGTCACTTCCATCAAATACTAGTGCTAAATTATCTAAGGACACATTCTTAGAATCCATTGTGTTCTTTTTAGATTTTCCTTCAATAACTCTTCTGAAGTAACCCACTTTGATACTAATTTAGGAACACAAGCTTATACTAAGAGGGGGGGTGAAAAGTATAAGACCACTTTTTACTTTTCTTTCCCAATTAATATTATGCAATGTAAATATAGAAATATCAATAGCATTAATCAAATTAATGTATAAATCACCACACAAATTAGAGACACCTCAATTTATGTGGTTCACCCAATGTGGGCTACTCCACGAAGAAAATATTTCACTAAAATTTTCTCAATCAATCTCTTGGGAATCATTTCCCTATTACAATTTTTATGGACCTTTGTCCAAAGGAGATACCAATACCATAAATAAAGTTCATGGATATCTATCCATAGGAGTACTTCTTTCTCCTCTTGTTCTGGCTAGTGATCTTCTAGAAGAACTATTGTCTCTACTACATTGGCTAATGGATCTCTATCCACTTAATACTCTTGTATTCACTTATAAGACCTATCCCCACTACCATGGTTGATGGGTATCTATCCACTAGAGACTAAAATCTTCTATACTATGTCACCTCCAAAGTTTACACTCAGATCTATCTTAAATATGCACTAAACAAAGTCCTTTAGTCTAGTACAACTCTACACAGTATCTATCTCTAGTCTGGCACAAATCTATCCTCAAATATGCACCAAAATCTATTATAAAATATGTACTAAACACAATCCTTTGGTCTAACACAAATATGTACTCAATATCTATCCTCAAGCCTTAACTCAAGGCTTGACTCAACTCTGTTGGATCTTCCACAAACCTTAACTCAAGGTTTGAACAAATTGATAAAATCTAATCTCAAGTATTCTCAAATACTTATCTCAAAAATGCCTTGTAATGTTCCATAAAATCTCACACTAATCTGTCCATAATTCCTCTCTAGAACTTATCCAAATCTGCTCCATAAGTCCTCTCTAGAACTTTCTCAAAATTTCTCAACAAGTCCTCTCTAGAACTTGCTAAAATCTACTCAACAAGTCAACATAGAACTTGCTCAAATATTCTCAACAAGTCCATACAAAACTTTCTTAAATCTACTCAACAAGTCCACATAGAACTTTTTCAAATCTGTTCAACAAGTCCACATAGAACTTTTCCAATATGATCAACAAGTCCATATAGAACTTGCCAAATCTGCTCAAAAATTCCACAAAACATTTGTCCAATATGCTTAATAAGTCCTCTCAAGAACTTAATAAAATCTTATCAAAATATATATTGTAATCTTTCACAAAATCTTACCCAAATCTGTCCAAAAGTCTTCTCAAAGGCTTACCTCAAAACTTCTCAAAAAGTCCATACTAGAACTTTTCCAATCTCATAGAAACATAAATATCATTGTTAGAGACTCAATATACTCTATATTCATCACAATGCTCAATCACTTTTAATCACTCTCTTAGAAAAATAAGGAGAATTTTTATAGACTCAATATGTTTCAAATTCAACTCAATGCTCAATCATTATCAACCACTCTTTCATAAACATAAGGAGAATTTTTAGAGACTCAATATGCTTCTTATTCACCTCAATGGTCAACAACAAGTCTCACATAACAATGATACTCATATTCTTTTCAAACCCTAGTTCAAGTTCTCTGCTTAATAACTCACTTCAAAAATCATGCTTATAAAACAACTCTCACACATAACTATGATACTCATGTTCTTTTCAAACCCTAGTTCAAGTTCTTCACACAATCAATGGCTTTAACAACAATGCTTATGAAAAAATGTTCACATAGCAATGATACTCAAATTCTTTTCAAACCCTAGTTCCTTGCTCAACCAATGGCTTCAACAACAATGTTTATAAAATAAGGTTTTAACAACAACTCTTTATTCCAAAAAATATTGAAGCATTAACTCAACACATTCAATAAGGAAGCCCTAATCAAATCATTTTCACTCAAAACTTATTTTTAGAAAAGCAATCAATCAACTCAACTATGGAATAATGTGCTCGTACCTTTTCTTGATGATGAAGGAACCTCAAATATTTGTCACAATCACAACCACTTCTATGCCAAACTCAAAGAGGTTAGAATATAAATCTCTCTCACAATGTAATGCAAAAACTCAATTACACCTTATCACTCCATCTATAAAAACAACCATCAACATACATAAAATATTTTTCAATAACACCTTATAATATCCCAATTAAAATAAATTTAACATCCACCAAAATTTAACTCAAAAACCTCTTTAATTAAATTTTAATGGCAAGAAGAACTTTGGAAAAAATAAAATCCACTTTACTTATAAATCCAATAACATAAATCAATTACCAAGAAAGCAACTTTTCATTTACCCTTATAACTCCCTTTTTACCTTAAGAAAAACGTTAGGAAAATAAAAAATTATTTAACTAAAAATTACCTTTGTTGCTTATGGGATTCAAACCCACAATCACTGCCTCCTCGTGTGCCCTATTCATGGGCTTTCCCACCGTGTATGCTATATGTACGCTTGCAAGGCTAAGAGTACCTCGTGCACTTTATTCCAAGTTCGAAACTCTAAACGAGCACATACCAAAAGTTTCATCGTCAACACTCAAGACAAACACCCCAAGAACCTCCATGTGAATCGATCGTGGTCACTTCCACTCCCAATGCTCTCGTAAAATTTACACTTGCAATGGACCACACTATCCAATGGGAATGAGGTCTTAAAACATCCTATTTTATCTTCTTCGTGGAGCTAAAGGACAACATGAATTTTTGTCTTCTTCCTCAATGATTGCACGAGATACTATTTTCTCGATCGCATAAATTAATCAATGAAGGGTAAGTTTTAATGCCTCTTTGACATAGCATTTATATATGAAATTCACCATTTGGCACAGACGTCAGTGCTCCACTAAATTTTATGATTTAAGAACTTTTTATAACATTTATAATTTATAAATTATTTAAATTCTAAAAGAATTTAAATTTTATAAATTATATTTCTAAACCTTTGACTTTAATAAAAATTAAAGCCTCCTTGAGATAAAATTTAAACCTTTATTTGTACTCCACTTATTTGATGAAAATTATTCTGCCACCATGTTTTTTTTTTTTTTTTTTAAAGCGAAAAACCCCTTGCGAAGCCACCCTAGTCTGAGAGACCGCGAACAAAGGGTTCTACACTGTCAAAGTCACCCAAGGGTCACACTCGACCCTACCCGCACCAACATTATCAATTGGATTTTAGATACCCAATTCAACTTTTTTGTAGGGTGGATAGTTGAACCTGGGACCTCCCTTGGAGTATTTCCCTCTCCTCTCCAACAGACCTACAACACCTGGGTGCCACCATGGTTTTAATAAAAATAATATTTTGACAATTTTTCTGCAACTCTTTGCATTGCGCCTGGCATTCAATGATGGTGTACTCCATGGTATTATTGACATCTTCATGTGTTCACTTTGGCATCAATGAGAAATTCTCACCTTGACATCAATGACAACTAAATGAGCTCAAAATGTCCAACAACTTTAAAATATTAAGGTATTGGGATTTGAACCTAGATCTTCTAGATGAAATCCCAAAGATGTACCACTATGGTTCATTAGAAAAAATGTTAGGGTAAAGCATGATATTTTATAAGGGATATTGATATGGCTAGATGTCCTCAATAAAAATCAAAGTGATTACCAATACAATATCCATTCTAGGACTTTAAAATATTAGGATAATTTGTGAGTTTTTATAAGGGGTCTCAATGCCCTCATATTGAATTTTGAACTTGGGTTTCCTAGATGAAAACCCAAGGACTTACTACTATAGTATTTCCTTTAGGATAAGAAAATAATAATGTTACATAGTAGATTAGTTGTGGATGAAATTTATTAGCTTATTTATAGTCATTATTTCTAAATTATTCTTATATTAAAAGCCCTAAGGCCACCATATTTTAAATATACAAAACTATCTTACAATATTACTATATTCTAGAACAATTTAAAAGCATTTTTTCATGTTTTATTCATCCTTTTAAAATACAATTATATGAAGGATTTATAAAAGTTTAACTCTTTTAGTACCCTATGATATTTATAGTATTTTTAAAACTCTTGTCACATATATTCTCCATAATTATCACTTAGTAAGGTTTTTAAGTTCTATCTAGTTTTATTTATACAATTGTGATAAGTACTAAAAGCACAAGAAACAAAAACCTTCTATTTCAATAAAACATACTAATACTTTATCAAAATAGTGATCACTAGATGTCATAATACATGATGGTTTCAAATGTATAATTATTTCTAATGCTTTATGTTGGCTTAATAATGACTGTGTAACAAACTCCCATCTTTGCTTTCCTTGGTGCAAGTGGTTATCTCCATCAATATTATGACATTGATTATGGTTGTTCTTTCTATGAATTTCCTTCACCAAAGTATTTTCATACTTGTAAATCCTCTTGGTGTCATTTACTTTTGCTCAATAGGACTTATAAAAAGTTGCACTTTAGTTATAAAATATAATATATATACTTCTACTTATCACTCCCTTTCGAGCAAGTTTGAACTTCTTTGTTGTTTTATTTTGTAAATTTAAAAAACAAATGAATTCTTCTTCCTTGGCTTGGAGATACTTAAATAAAACAAAAAAATTATATTTAAAAAAATCTACTATGATGCTTTCAAGAAACCTTAAAATGAACTAGATTTAATGCTTTAAAAATGATCTTTCATAGCACAACTTTTACACATATTTTGAACTCCTTTTGCAGCTAGTCCTTTTGGTTATTTGGTTCACCTACTTTATACCCTAATTTTTTAAAATTTTCAGCTATTAGTGCTTCCCAAATACTTCCCTAAAGTCTCTCAAATATTCTCAAGAACTCTTCCAATTTGCTGCATAAAAAATCAGATTTTTCCTCCTTATCTTCTTGTCAAATTCTTCTTCTTTTTGGGATTGTTGTCAAATGGCGATAATTATCCCAAATTATTATATTTATGAGCTTCTCCTACTTGTAATATTTAACCTTAAGCTTTCTTCAAATATCCCTTGTGGCTCTCCCTATCTCCTATCAATCTCCCTTGTAGCTTTGATACCACTGTTAGCTCTTGATGCTATATTATTAAACAAATGCAACCACAAGGGCTAAAATGAGCATGCAATATTATGTCTATGATAATAGAAATATTATAAGAATGTAAATATAAATAAAAAAAAATTTCTACTACTCATACATATGTCATTAATAAAAGCTCACAAAAAATATAAAAAATGCTCTAAACATTGAAATTTACTCATACATACTATGAGCATTATCTTTGCTATAAATTGTTACAATGCTTAGTCACATATATATATATAAATAATAGTATTTGACTTTTCACTTTCCTACTCTAAGTACATGTGCATTCTACATGGTGGACACTTGCTTGCATGCACACCTAACTAAAGATACTTGTGCATTTATTGCAAATTATTACATTATATAAATTACCCAAGATGGTACATTAGCATATACTAAATAATGTAATTTATTCCAAAAATAGAAGCACTTTGTAAATACAACCATGTTTTTTATTAAGGTTTTCACCTGGTAGCTACCAAATTTTAAATTTTTAGTAATCTCATTGGCCTAATGACTAGTAGTTGTAAAAAAGGACATGTGCTACGAATGCCTACACAAATTTTTAATCCCAAGATAATATTTTATGATAAAATATTAGCACACTCAATATTTGATATTTAATTAAGAATTATCATCCACTACGGGTATTTCTTACTATAAAAGTAGGGCCAATCTGGAATAATATCCATTTAAGCATTTTCTCAAAATAATTTTTTTTGTTGAATTGTTGTACTTTATAAATGTTTTTGAAAGAATTTGTGAAACAAGAAGGCTATATAATTTTTTGTTCTCATCTTCTCAAATGGTAGTAAGTTGGTGCAAAATTGCTAGAGGAAAAAGAGGATAGAATTTGTAAAAGGCTACAAATGAGCTACAATATATTTTAGCTAACATACATGACCTAATTTTCATAGTAAAAGAAAATGGAAAGGCTTTTGAAATGGGTCAAAGATGTAGAGAAAAATATCTTCTAGTAAAGTTGAAGCTACCCCATGGAACTCATTCCTATCAAGGTATATACTCAAATGTGTCCATCCCTATCTTGAGGTCATCAAGATGGTGGTGAAATATTATGACCTTGATACTACAATAGTGTGCAATGCATTAAAGTGACCACTATTCACCATCAATGAAGAAATAATTAGAAAGATATTTTTGATGGGCAAGAAACCATGTATGATCCTCAAGTGTATTAGTATAGATGAAGCCTACATTAATATCTTGGTTGAATATTTTTATTGGGTAAAGTTCCCAATGATTTCTCTAAGAGTCCTATTAAGATGATAAATTTCCTAGATATACTACAAATAATATTGTCTAAGTTGTCTATAATTTTAGGGTTAGAATTTGAAGAGCTAGTATATCATTATCAATGGCTTATATCTTATGTGATTACTAATATGGTAAATTATGAGGCAACCACTACACTTTGCTTGGGAAAATTTTCTAAGCTTCAAAATATATAGCCAATTAGTAGCCTAAAAGCTAAAGAAGAGCAAAAAATTCTATTATCCATAATTGTTAGCCTGATTATTTCTCTTCCACATGCCCCCAAAATTGCATAACATAAATCTGACTAATGTAAACAAAAATTAGCCTCATTCAGTGGTGGAATGGATTCCAATCCTTAGAGAATCCATATAGGCAAACAAAATATTTTATTACATGTGTGCAAGATATTTATATAGTATAGTGGCCCAAATTAGTCAGTAACAATATGACTGTAGATCCTACCCACAAAGCTATGTATGGCATATAGAATATTTATATTACCAAAATAAAAATATTTTCTAATTCCTAATTGTGCACATCGACTTCTATAATTTCAATGAAGAGTGCACTACATTATTATGTTAAATTATGTAATAATAAATTATACCTAACATCCGCCCCTTATTACATTATTTTATGTGCATAGAGAGTTGTAAAACAACTCAAATTTAACAAGTGCAAGTGCCTTACTGAATTTTTTTACAACCTGTTCATAAGTGGGAATGTATTAGAGCTGAATATTATGCTTTGTAACTTCATCTCAAATAAAGTGATATTGAGTGTCAATATGATTTGTTCATTCATGGAACACTAGATCCTTTATGAGTTTTAGAACACCTTGGTTTTCACAATTCAAGTGTATAGAAAGAATTTTTGGAAGACCCATACTTGAAAGAATGCAATGTAACCATATAAATTCACACACTTATCCTATGTTGCATGATATTCTATTTCTATGGATAAATGTGCAAAAAATTGTTGCTTCTTGTTGTGCCAATATACAGATCTAGATTCAATATGAGATATGTATCGTGACATTGATTTTCTATCATCTATATATCTAGCATAATCTAAGTTCATGTATTCTTGCAAGAAGAACTTATCATTCTTATTGTAATTTAGGCCATATTTTGTTGTACCATGAACATAGTGTAGAAATCTCTTCACTACCTTCCAATGACTGAATTTAGGTTCCTGCATGAACCTCAAAAGATAGATTACAATAAAGTTGATATCTAGCCTAGTATTAATCATGTATATAAGACCCCCAATAAACTATTAATAGATAGTTCCATATACCTGAGGATATTCGTCGTATTGAGATAGTTGTAACCCTATTTCCATTGGATTTGGTTTGGGATTACAATATGTCATTAGATATTTTTCAATCAGTGCCTTGGCATAATTTATTTGTGTGACCCTGATGTGGTTCTTTTTTTGCACAACTTCCAATACAATATAATAATGTAGAAGTCCTAAATCTATCATTTCAAATAAATTTTTCAAGGCACCCTTCAATGTTTCTATCATTTTATCTAAGCTACCAATGATTATCAAATCATCAACATAGAGCACAAGTATCACTATATCAGAATTGAAATAGATATTGGCATCTGAGGGACTTCTCTTGAAACCAACCATGTTGTAGGAGGTGATTATCAATATTAATGTACCAAAATCATGGAATTTGCTTCAATCCATCCAAGGAATTTATCAATTTATAAATATTTTTCTCTTGTCCTTTAGGTTGTATCATGTACACTTTTTCTTTGAGATCGCCATTCAAGAAAGCACTCTTCACATCCATATGAAATGAGCCACCATTACACAAAGTACATGAATGATTGTCATTTTTTTAATTGGTGTGAATGTCTCTTCATAATCTATGCCTTTATTTTGAGCATAGCCCTTTGCAACATGGTGAGCTTTATGTGTGTCAATAGTTCCATATTTCTTATACTTGACTTTGTATACCCATTTGCATCCAATGGATTTCTTACCAGCAGGGAGATCAACTAACTCCCAAGTTTTGTTCTTCATAATAGATAAATGTTCTCCATCCATAGTGGCCTTCCATTGAGGTACAATAAGTTGTGCTTGCACTGAAGTAGGTTCATGCTCCACAATTGAAGTCATAAAACCTCTATATTCCTCTTTAATCCCATATTATTATTCAAACTTTTCTCTTTCTTGGTATGACATACTTCGAGTACATGGCTGATTGGAATTGAGATCAGGAGGTGCATCCAATTTTATATTCTTAATGGTGCTAGTATACCATTTTGGAAAATTGTTTTGTTTAGGTCGATTCCTTGACATATGCTTCTCAAATTCTAGGTGTATAGCTGGAGATGTCTCTTTTCTAGGTTCTAGTGTATCCAAATTGGAATATTTTTTGAATACCACATCTCAACCTATATGAATTTTCTTGGTTATAGTATCAATCAATCGATGCCCATTGTATTCTTCATCATAACCAAGAAAAATACATTGTAAATTTTTTTCATCTAACTTATTTCTTTTTTCTTTGGAATTTGCATGAAGTCTTTGCATCCAAATATCCTTAGATGATAAATAGAAGGATTTTTTCAACTCCATGCTTCTTGTGGTATGACTCCTTGAAGATATTTTTTTGGTTCTTGATTCAAGATATACACAACTATAGTGATAGCTTTACCTAATATTGTTGCTCAAGATGTGCACTTGTGAGCATACATTGAACTATTTCCATGATGGAACAATTTATCCTTTCAAAAATACCATTTTTATGAGAAGTATAGGCTATAGTAAGCTATTTTTTATCCTATGTTTAGTGAGAAACCTTGAAAACTCATTGGAGGTGCATTTACCCCTTGATATGAGCAGAGGACATTGATTGAAAATCTTGATTCTTTCTCAACATGCTTCTAAAATTGCTAATAATATAGGAAGGCATTTGAATTCAATTGTAGAAAGAAAACCCACATATTTTAGGAGTAATCATCAATAAAAAACTAAAATTACTTCTTTCCACTATAATTATTTGGCATGGATCCGTACATATTAGTGTGTATCAACTCCAATGGTGATTTGGCTTGTGAAGAGCTCAACTTAAATGGAACTCAGTGTTTCTTCTATTGTAAGTAATCTAAGCATATAGAAAAAGTATATAAGAGGTTAGCCAGGCCTAACACCATATCATGCTTACTCATTTGAAGCAAATAGCCTAAACTAAGATGCCCATACCATTTGTGCCATAAGGAAGTAGATTCATTAGAGTTGGCATCCATGGCAATATAAGGGGTATAAAGAGCATCTAAAAAAAACAATCAATATTTATCAGAAGTTATTACTATATGTTTACCCTTTTTGTTAATGAAGAAACATTTTTGTCCATTAACAACCTTAAAATAAATCACCATATTTTTGTCCAATATTTTAGGCATGAAGAACAAGTTGTTGGTCAATCCTAGCACATAAAGGACCTTCTTAATTTTTCATTATCCAACTAGAAGTGTGATTGAAACATCTCCTTCTCCTTGAAATCGATAGGTATTATCATCAATAATGGTCATTGGTTTTTCTTATTTGGTCTCGAATATGTCAAACCACCCCTTATCACTAGTCATGTGTTTTTTGGCACCAAAATCAATATCCCCAACATTTTATTTTTTCTTGGGATTAGTTTGAGTCATGAGCAGCTTGTGTTCTCTCTCAAAATCTAAATCATATTCTTCAATAGCAACATTACCTCTTTGTTTTCTATTTTTTGTCATGGTTTGTATTACCCTTTTTTGTGGTGGTGAAATATTTTTATTACCTTTTTTAAAAGAATTGAACCATTTATTGGTGTTATGATTATCCATATTAAAAATGTGGTAGTACCTCTTCTATTGTCGAGGTGTATTTTGTGATGGATGGGTGTTTGAACCCTTAAAGGAAGATCCCTTATGAAATTAGCCTTATTTATTATCTCCATATTTCTTAGAAAATAATGTGGTGTTGGTTGGTTGATCTCTTTTGTTGCTATTTGCTTCTTATTTTAGTAAATTAACCAACTATTTAAAAGAGACTTTTCTATTCTACACTTGAAGAGAAGTGACAATCACTTTAAAAGAATCTGGTAAAGATCTCAAAATAATAAAGGTTAAGAGCTTATATTCTACTTTTTCTCCCATTGCATACAACTTGGATCTCATTTCAGCAACTCAGCAAAGAAATATCTCTACACTTTCTCTTAGGTTTATGCATAAGGAATTGGACTCAAAATGTACTTGTAAAAAAATGGTGAATCCTAATCGAAATCAAGGTGAATCGTGGTGAATCCCAAGAAAATAAAATCAATCATCTTCATACCAAAATTCTAGGTATTTGAAGACCTATAAATTAAGGTTATATTTGGGATAAATTTTGACCTATTAAATCACATTATAACTTCATAACAAAACCACTATTAGATAAATCTCAAAAAGATCTTTCCAACGAGTACCAATATGCCTATGTTTGGATATATATTGTGGTGAATTGACCCTAAAAACCAACTGGTCCTAAAAATTTTAAGTGAATGGGTCAATGTTGAGGGTCCTCATATTCACCAATTTCCAATTTAGAAAATCCTAATATTCACCCAATTTGTGAATATTAGGATTATGCATAACCCTGCTTTCTCTATTCTAAATTCTAATAGTGTGAAGTTGGAATTGAAGATTAAGAATCATAAATTGATTCTTTCTGTCATATATTTTTGTCAACGCATCCCATGCATATTTTACATTTTTATTTTTATTCATCAACAGTGGCGAGACCTATGATCATTAGTGCTCTAGCATTAGCATCATCATATGCTTCTTGCTCATCATATACTATTTTTAGGTGTGTGACTTTTCTAGTCATAATGTCCCATATCATTTCAACCTATAAAATTGCCCTCATATTTGCCTTCCATGGAGTAGAATTTGGACCTTTGAGTTATTTTGAGTCTGAAAATATACTTTTGCAATGGCCATGGTGAGGGTTCCTCATAAAACCAAATGGTCCCTCTTTCTTTACATCGAGCGATAGTAGTGAATAGGCTAATGATGGAGTGAATATCAATATTATATTTCCTTATTTCTCCTTGATGATTTATAGGGAGCAATAGCCAAAAAATAACTATTATGACTATATTAGGTAGTAGATATAGTAGCCCAAAGCATGATAGCATCACCTGTAAGTGTGGGCTAGAGGTACCATTTTTACCAAATTCTACCTTGCACAATAAATTACACAAAAATTAGGGTATAAATTTGGGATCTTTTGCTACCACGATATATGTATTTCAATGCATAAAATAGAAAATTAAATTCATTTCACAATATCATCATACCCACAAATTTATGAATTTCGAAGGTGTTGTATTCCACCGATAGTACACCTTTTACAATGCCAATTTTATTTCAATTTGTTGATTTTGTGCAATAAATTTTGATGTATAATTGCAAAAACAATATCAATATTGTTCCTCCACAATGTTGCATCAAAACCCAAATTTTTTTCTTGCTTTGATTTAATGTATGGTGCAATTGTTCTCCTTGTTTTCTTTATCGAAAAAAGTCAAAAATTTGTGTTGCCCCATTTGTTTTGGTTTTGCAAAATAACAAGGTTTTGTGCAAATTTTGAAGCCCTTTATTTTTAGTTTTGTTTGCAAATGTGTGACTTCTTTTTTTCAAAATAAAATGATATTGTATTTTTTTGATGCAACACTCTTTTTGTTTTTGTGTGGATGGTAAAAATAAATAATGATCCCTCCCTCATATAAAATAAAAATGCAACTTAATTTTAATTAAATTAATTAATTAAATTAAATAATATAAAAAAATGATGCATATTTTTTAATTAAAAAATGAGTTTTTATTTTTACCATGGGGGTAGAAACTCCTCCAAGCGGGTATTCTATTCACTTTTGCATGAATTACAATGTCAATATATGGTCAACGATTCGATTTCAGCCTTCAACAACTTGGCCTCTAATCAAGCATAGGTAGGCCCTCTACATGACCACCAACTAGTGTCCGAAAAAAAATTTGATTGCTCTAGCATGGGAAATGTGCGATATGTCTCACCAAAAATATAGAAATTAAAATAATTCACCTAAACGCCCTTCGTGTTGCCCAAAAAAGAGTCATGTTGCCAAGTGATGAAAAAAATCCAATGAGTTTCAATTTGTTGCTTAGTAAACCTCAGGAGACAAACATTTTTAGGATGTTTTTTTATTTTTTTGTGTTGTTTGCATTTGTACAGCTTCAAAATTGGCCTTCTATGGCTAAGCTAGGGCCTTATGTAGCCTTGGTGCTATGCACATACACTCTCTAGGCCTAATATGGTTGTGATAGGTGGTCTTCTATGTGGCTACAACTACATGGCCTTCTGCATAACCTCCTCTCCTAGCCATGATTATATAGGGGTTGTGGTCCTCTCTAGGTCAAATTTACATGGCATTCTATGGTAAGTTGCACTAGCCTAGGAGAAGTGCATTGTCTTGGGTACTACATGCTCAGCTACATGGGTCTCAGAATATTAGGTCATCTGTGGTTTATTTTTTTCTTTGCTAAAATAAAAATTAAAAAAGGGATGAAAAAAAAAATAGAGGATTAGAAAAAATAGGGGCAGCTAACAGGGCCAATTGGGCCTCTTTTTTTAATTCACTATCACTAAGAATGATTATAGTATTGTGATGATACATTCAATATATTCATCAACTACAAATGTGATGCCTCCTCTACCCTGTTGTAGGCTCACCAATATGTGTACACAATCAACTGGTAATAGGGGTAAAACACAATACAGGAGCCATAGATCATCCACTCTGATACCAATTTAGGAAAACAAACTATTTTATTCCATATGTGTGGTTATTTGTACAATGTAGTGGCCCAGATTAGCTAGTAATAGTATGATCATAAATCCTACCCACCAAGCTATCTATGGCATACAAAATATTTACATTGCTAAAATAAAAATATTTTCTAATTTCTAATTGTGAATGTTGGATTCTAGAACTCCAACGTAGAGTGCATTGCATTATTAAGTTAAATAATGAAATAGTAAAATACACCAAACAAACCTCTCCTTATATATTTTTTAATAGAAAAAATCTTGGTTGCACTCTATCCTTTGTATGTAGCTCAATACCTCATTTCAGTTCAAAACCCATAGATAGATTAAGGGGTAATAAGATATAAATTTGGGACTGATATTACTTGTTAGAGGGAACAATAATCTAGGTATATGGTTTTCCTAGAACCCCCTATTTATTTCCATATTATGTTATTCGTTGGATATTTAGCATGGCGTTGTGTAAATGGATAGATGAGATAGATGAACATTTTGGCTCCCAAGAAAAAAAAGTCTTGCACTTATCACTATCCCTATGATTTTGAAGATATAACAATGACAACATGAGGACAAGTAAAATTACTCAATGATAACATCAATGCTCTTAAGTTTCAAATTATGATTCACATGTGGAACTATGATCTAAAACAAAGATTCAAGGCTAAATTAACCTGGCTAAATAATAATCCACCTATATTTGACCATCTACCATGGCCAAAAATCAATAAATTTAGAAATAATGATGAAGGTAATTTCATGGAAATGAACACAGTTCAAATGTAGGAAAGACCCCCATGGAGTACATGCTATGAATATGGTTAAATTTTATGATCCAACAATGGATACATGAAAACCTCATATCCAAAATAGAAGAGGATCAATAAGAGTATATTACAGATATTGTGATGTGAAAACATGATATTATGGTGTGAGCATGACAACCAAAAAATATTTTCCCTAGTACCTTTGATAAGCAATTTGAGAAAGCATTCAAAGCCAAGTACTGTAAATGGATAAGTGAACATAGGGGAGAGATATACCCTATCCTAATAAAACTAAGGGATCAATAAGAGGAAACATATGAAGAAGAATATGAAATTCCTTTGATAGCTTCCTCATAGTAAACTCCCTTAATAGGCCACACAAACTCAAAATATGATGCTAGCATAGAAGAAGCACCTATGTAGAGAAGACAAAGAAAATAAAATAAAATAGTTAAGGTGTTCGAAGACATTTAGGGAATGGAGATCACATCAAAATATACTAAAGGAGAAAAGGAATTCAAATATGCTAAAGTAATAGAAGCATAGAAGGTTGATTTCATAAAGAGAATAGATGATGCAAAATGGGAAGAAAAATACAAATATTCAAATTTTCGAGAAGGATCCTACAAGACACAGAGGAGAAAGAAACACCCAAGCACTAGAGAAAATGAGGAAATAAAACTAACCAAAATGCTATAGTTGTAAGACATACAATTTTCTAATGCACAATTGGAACTAGTTGATGTAGCAATATAAAAATCTATGTCAAAAGTAGAAAGAATAGGTACATTTACTTCTCCCTTTTATCTTAACTATGTAGTTTAATTGCATCAAT
Source organism: Wollemia nobilis (assembly GCA_028583015.1). Classification (NCBI taxonomy): domain Eukaryota; kingdom Viridiplantae; phylum Streptophyta; class Pinopsida; order Araucariales; family Araucariaceae; genus Wollemia; species Wollemia nobilis. The sequence goes on from JAQPPZ010002520.1 coordinate 8,764,899, forward strand.
AGCCTCCACCTAAGTAGCCACCTCCACCACATATCCCTACTAATTAAATCACTCCCCTTTCCACCATATCATTAGCAATAGAAACCATATCACATGTACAGGATGTATAAGTAGCCTCAACCAGTGTAGATACCCAAACCGTTGTAAAGCCTATTACTATAGTAATGAGCCTTGTGTTTTATTTTTTCTCACTCTTCCGCTTTGCCTTCACTCATCCTATTATTGAACAACCTATTTTAAAAGTATTTTCAATGATCCAAGACATCAAAGCAAACACACAAAATTGGTTAAAGTAACAACAACCACAAGATAAAGCAAATTTGTAACTACCTGAATATATGATGCTATAGATCCAATTGTTGGAGAACACATCAAGATGATTGCACACCTAAATATAAGGAAGATAATTGTAAAAATTATAGTGAAGGATTATAAGGTAAATATACAAAAATACAACATTTATAAATTTCCAAAGGTAGATACACACCATACCCTACACACTAAAGAAAACACTATATTCTTGTAATGTAGTCAATTAGATGTATAACCTACAATAACAAAAAGTTATATAAAAAAAATTAGAATAAAGAATGATCTAGGAGAATACAGAGAGACATAGTCTCAAAAATGAAATCTTGGAGCTCAAATAGATAATAGAAAAATCTTGCATGGAGAAACAACTATAGTAAAAGGATTATGAAATATAGAAATTAAAGGAGCAATTACAACAAGAATACAATAAAATACATGCACAAGAAAAGGAATTTTAAAAAGTGAGAACTAAGCTCCAATTCCAATAAGAAATTCTAACAATAGTACAAGTAGATTTGGAGAACTAAAAAGGTAAGCCTAAGTGTCAAACGATCTCTAGATAAATGTTGAAGCAATTCAAGAACCAATACTAGTTGAAGATCAATAATATGGCTATGAATTCATTTTCTCTCTTGAGACAAATAGAAAACACAAAGAAATTAATTTATGATGTTAGAATAGAATTCAATAGAGCCAAGGAGGAATTAATAAAAAAATATGATAGGTAAAGTTGTCTAACAGATTCTTAGAACCAAAGAAATATACCCTGGATTACTCAAATGCTCACAAAGGTATTTGGGGATATCTAAGTTCCATAGTAACTAGATCATTGAAGGAATTTGGTTGATTGTAGGAGGATAAATGATTAATGAATTTAAGATAAGCAATAACAAGGTAAATTCGATGGTCTAAGAACTTCAATGGCATGGATTTCCAACATTTTGGGATGAGAATGGATAATTTTACACATAGGAACACCTAAGTCAACTTTTAGATCAGTATATGATTGATAGTAGTGAATTTGATACACTATTGAAGCCTTTGGTGATATATCAAGTCATTATATTCTTTCATATGCTTACCAAATTGCTGACAACAATCACAAAATTTACTCCAAGCTACAAGGATCCTTCTTGTGAGTGCTACTATCAATTGTAAAATATCCTCTAAGAATTTGGAGCAATAAATGTTCCCTCTTACAAAACTTGGGATAAAATATGCATATTATTCTAGTTGTAGGGAAAGTCTTCAGTAGCCATAGAAGTTGAGCAACAAGTAGAAAAATCAAGAACAACCCTAGGAGAAACCTTAGAAATAGATAGTTCTTAAGGTGGTTCTTGTACAAAACAATTTTGAATTTTGTTTTGCTTTTATTTCAATTTTTGACTCCATGTCCCAAGTGGATAAGGCTAGATGGATTTATTACTTCTTCAAATAGAAACCCCCCTGTGAGGAGCCAATAATATAGATAATTTTTTTGTCCACATCCATATCCAAATAAGGAGATGAATTTTATCAATATAAAACACTACATATTTGCTATAAAAGATTGTGAAACACCTAAAATAATGGATAAATCATAAATGAATAAAACATGCAAAAAAATACATATATTTTTTAAGTGTCAAAGTGGTTAAAAATACTAAAGTGATGATGTCATACACAAGATTTTAGAAACCTATAACTCGATAGGTGAATAAGTAAACCAAAGTCAATTTTGACTAAGTAATATGGCCAGACAAAATTGAGCACTAATGTCAATAGAAAATATTTTTAAATATAATATCTAGCATATAGCATCTTGGGTAGACAATGATGTTGATGTTAGAAAGAGAGATCAAAATATCTATATTAATGTAAAGAACACTTGGGTCCTTGTAGTAATAAATTGACTAAGTACGAATGTCTAACATTTGACACAATGGTATAATCTGTCAAACAATGTAACCCTAATTGCCGACTAGTTTTGAGTGCTAATGTTAGAAGGAGCACTATAAAAATATGTCTAAACTAAATAGTTGAATAAAAAGTCACAAGGTAGGATTGCATCATACATTCATAAATATACTTCACCAAGAGCTCTAGATGGTTTTGAACGTTTATGTAAGCATAGGGCACAAAACTATTTGGTACTGATGAAAAAGGAGCTTGACATCTGATAAAATGGTAGAGCTAAAAGAGACATCAAATGAAAGCATGCAATAAATTTCCCAAATGTGATCTTGGCAAATGAATATGTTGTCAGAGGATCCTAACAACCTCATAGGCTTCCTCAATTGACACCTATTCTATTATAACTAAGTAGGTAGTGGGATGTCTAAAGTAAAATGAATCTATAAAAATATCATATGTACCATATGAAGACATAGTGGTCACCACTCCTTGAGATAGAATAATATAAAGCCACATAAGAACCATAAAGTCAAATTAGTTGCAACAAGAAGAATTTGTGGAATAAGCTTACTCACTGTAACAACCTATCAAACGTGAAATCCACTCCCTAGACTATGATGATAACATAACAAAATGTAATTGTAAATCTATATATACCAAAATATGAGTCATTGTGATGGTTGGTTCTTTTGTTTTTGGAAATGGCATAATTGTATTGATTGAGTCTATATATATTTTGAATAAATATTGGATTACTACCTAGATTCCTACTAACTTCATGTGCAAAATATGTATGCATGTCTTGTTGAGTATCTAAAGATATTTTGTTAAATATAGGAATGAGTAATTCTACTATTGTTATTTTACATTCTATATTTCTACCTAGATTTGTTAGTATAGTTCTATAATTACTTAAAATTTATCAGTGTTATTAATGATTAATGTTTTGAATGCATAAGAAAAGTAGGTTTTTTTGTTAGATTCCTTAATTTAAATTTAGATTGTGAGACTCTTTGCACTATGTCTCTTGATGTTGCCAAATTTTTACCACTTTTAGTTTGTCTTTTTAACCCTTTTCTTTTATTACTCTATTATGTAACCCTCCATTTATATAGATTAGCTAGGTAGAGGAACCAACCTTCTCCGGAGGTTGACTCAGATACCCTTGTTTCTGAGCCATCCAATCTCTTGGTCAAGGTCTTGAGGGTGCATTCCACTCATTCACATATCTAGGCAGATTTTGGAACCAAGAAATGGTATCATTCCCCTTCTCCAAGAGGTAATTATAAAAATTTTATAATTTTTGAAACCTAAGTAGAGAGAAGATCCTATTATTTTATCAAAGGTTGTCCAAATTACATTAATACCATGAGGATACTACCAAATTGAAATAAGTAAAATCTTTTGTGGATAATGATAGCATGGGGGAGGAAATTAATAGGAATTCAAATAGTGACTTTAATCAAGCCTTTAACATTAACTCTAAGCATTATTTTTCTACTACTCTTATTTATGATGTGGGTATTGGGAATTCTCTAGTAGGATCATTGGAAATTCCTATTTTAAGTAATGATAATATTCAATTTAATAATTTTTTTTGTGAAATGGATTATGGAGATAGCACTAGTTTGTTTGTGTATTGCATGCTTAGAAATGGTAAATATAATTAATATAAAATTAGGATATATTTTCATAGAACATTTAATATTTCTATTATTTCTACATCCAAAACATTAAATAGGAAAAGTGAATCAAGAAATATATCTTTTCCTATGTATTTAACAAAGGCTAAAATCATCATTTTCAACACTCCTATGAAGATAGAGCAATTGGTTGTTTTATCTCTAAAAATGATAAATATTACACTATTTTAAACCATATTGATTCAAATCCAACTATTAGCTTTTAATTTATTGAACGTTACTCACTAAAGTTAAGAGGACTTATTAAAGTGGTAATGTTAATAAACTAATATTTTAGCTATTTCTAGGCGTATTACTATTGTTTTTATAGTTCTTGATATTGATCTTTGAGATTCCTATTATGCCTAAATTTTATAATATATATGGTGATGTTTCTCCGAAATTATAATCATCTCTTAATGTGGCAATCCTCGTTTATTTTATCTTTATGAAAATAGATAATACCCAAGGATTCATTATTACTCCTATTAGCCTATGTTTGGATCTAATACACTTTTCCTACTCAATTAGGTCATCCAAAAAATGGCTTGATAGTTTGATTCATCCTACACGCTTTTTCTAGAAAGGCACTTGATTGAAGCTGATTTCTCCTCTTAAATTAAAAACAAGGAATATAACTAATACTTTTATGGATGTTTAAAAGTAAATAGAACCATACCCTAGTCCTCACATCTATATATTTATCAAATTCTAGTTACATGATCACATCTTCTTTAGGTTTAGGGAAAGGGGCATGTAGAAGAACCAATAGTTAAAATCCTCAATCGTGTTTTCTTTATCTTATCATTGCTAAATGATGTAGCCATACTACATTTTTCATAATATAGATAGGAAATAATTCCCCATAAATATCATAAGATAGGGTTTCTTCAAGAACCCAATCCTAATTAGGGATACACAAGTATTCAAATTATATTTTCCAAGTTGAGTTTAGTTCTAAATTATAGAATCTTACCAGTACTCTAGACCATTTAAAAAAAATTAATATCATGAATGTTAATCCAACTATAGATATTAACATAGGCACCCTTGAGCAACCACATATAGTCAAAATTGGGGCTAGCCTATGTAATAAAAAACAAGATAGTTTTACTACCTTACTTAAGGTGTGTAAGGATGTCTTTTACTAGGACTGTTATGATATGTCTCAAATGGATGAGGATTTGGTTATCCATAACGTTTTTACCTATGAATATGTTGCTCTTATGTGATGAAAGCAACAAAGTTTCTTTTATCTCATTAAAAACATAGGAAAAATAAAATTAATAAGTTATTAGATTCCAATTTTATAAGACATACTGAAACATTAGGTTGGATATCTACCATTGTGGCTATGAAAAAGAAGTAAAATGATGTTATTTATATTTATTATTATTTTAGAGATGTCCATATAGCTTGTCTTAAATACAATTTTCATTTTCCCTCCATTGATGTTATTTTTGATTCTATCATACAATATAAAAAATTTTCCCTTATGGATGGATATTTAGGGTATAACCAAATATATATTTCCTCGAGGATCAAACAAAAACAAATTTTATGATGCATTGGTGTATATTATATCATATTTTTATACCTTTTGGATTAGAAATTATTGGTGCTCCTAATAAACAAGCCAAGACAATCGTATTTGATGACTTTATGGGAAATATAGTGGAATCTAATGTGGATGACCATTTGCGAAAATATACTAAGCAAGATGACCACCCAACTAACATTCATGTTATATCACTAATATTTGACTTAATATTAATAAATGTATATTTTTTGTTACTAGTAGCAAGCTACTAGACTTTATGGTGTCTAATAGTGGTATGGATGTTTATCATGACAAGATCAAAGCTACTGATATTATTCCTCCACCTTAAATTATTGAAGATATTAATTCCTTAGGTAATCTTAGAGCCATTAGGAATTTTATCCAAAAGTTAGCTTTCAAAGCTTACCCATTAAATAATTTTCTTAAGAAAGATGTTGAGTCCAAATGGGATGGAAGTTATCACAAGACCTTCTATGAATTCACTAAATTTCTTTTACAACCTTCCTCTTCACCCACCAAACTTGTATAAGATATTTGTTGTACACCTCAAATACTTAGGTTTCCTTAGGATAAATTATAACTCAACAAGATGATAAGAATAAGTAGTATGCCATGTATTATCTTAGTCAAATAATACTTCCAAAATAAATTTGATACACTTTCATGGAAAAAGGATACTTAGTCTTCTACTTTTAAGGTGAAAAACTAAGACATTACATATTATATCATAAAATGTTTGTGGTTATTAAAACTAACCGCTTGAGACATATATTACAAAAATCTTACATCCTTAGTTGCACCCAACACAAAAAATTGGATCACTATAATGCAAGAATTCAATCTGTATTTTGTGACACAAATATTTATCAAATATTAAGGGATTTTTGATAAATTTATGATAGCTCCTATTGTAGCATGATATCCCTTAAATAAGGCATTATGTGATATGAAAACAATGGTCATATCTTATGCTAGTCATGATTTTTTCATATTTCCTTCCACCATTACCTCTAGCCTTATTCAAAACTCCATGCCTTATAAAATTATTAAACAAGAAAAACTTTCTTGGATTATTTTGAGGCTACCAAGAGATGTTATGAATCAAATGCCTAATTTGACACAAATTCCACTTCCCAAGAGTTTTATGAAGACCTTCACCTTAATACTGTAATCCTTGACATCAATGGACTAATGAATTAATTTTTGTAGGATCTACCATATTTCTCAAGTTCCTAATTGGACAGGTAATATTATGTAATATGAGTTTTTGTCTTAGGGATACTAAATACCTAATGTATGAATGTTAAACACATCATAGTTTTAGGAGACACCTATATTTTGGTCCATCAAATATTTGTTGAATTTACTATCAAATATCTCCATTTGACCCCTTACCATCAAGTGGATACATATTTACTTAATAATTTTTATTCCTATCCATTAGACATTACCTAAGGGGGAAAATTACCAAGTATTATTATCCAACCACTTAAGATAGTAAATTTATACCACATAAAAATATTTTTAAAATATACTATGTGCTAGTTCATAATAAACCTATGATCTTTATCACTAATAACCTAGTGGATGTGTATACGATCAAGGTCAATATTATTAATTACCAAATACCTCATGATTATATTTGGTATGGTAATATTTTAGGCTTCCTTAATAATACAACTTATTTGCCTCACATTAACACTAAGTATTGGGTTCACTTCTATAATAGAACACTCTAATATGTCATGCTTGGGGGTGTTTTGTACTATCATAGTCTTGATATTGGTATCTTACAATTTATTTTAGAATTCAAGGTTTCCAAAATCCTCTTTGATATCCATAGTGGTGTCTATGGTGGAGACTTCAGTGTTCATTCCATAACTCTTAAATTGTTAAGAATAGTATACTTCTAGACAACAATGGAAGTTGATGCTAATAATTATGTTAACTCATGTGATAAATGTTAGTTACTTCTAGTGAAAATTCATGCTTCTACCTAGGTTCTTCATCTTTTCGAATATCCTTGGCCTTTATTTCTTAGGGACTTGACCTTTTTGGACCTATTTCTCTCATGTACTTAGATGGGCACATGTTTTTTATTACATCCACAAAATATTTTACCAAATTTGTGGAAGCTATGCCTTTAACAAATCAAATAGTTCTCACCATCTCCAAATTTATCTTTAATTATATTGTACCTCGCTTTAGTATCTTGTGTACTCTAATTTTTTATAATAGCACTCCTTTAAAAAATAAGGAAATATAAGAATTAACTTCTTATTTAGGGATTCAACAACATTTTCTAAACCTTACTATACACAAAGGAATCATCAACCTAAATCTAGCAATAAAATTATGATAAACATTTTGCAAAAGATAGTTAAAGAATAAAAGAAATATTGGCACATAAAGTTATAGTTTATATTGTGGGTGTATCACACTACTATTCAAACATATATAGGGAAAACCCATTTTTATTTGGTATATGGTAATGAAGTTGTTTTCTAATTTGAAACCAAATTTCCTTATTTGCATATTTCTTTGAAGAATTTGTTGAGTCATCATGAGTGCCACATAACACTGGTCTTTCTAAACTTACCACTCTTGGTGAGAAGTGTGTATAGGATTTTGAGAACAATATAACCTATGTGAGTCATGTTGAAAACAAATATAATAATTAATTCTATCATCATGATTTTAAAATTTGGGATCTTGTCCTCAAACTCAATAATATTTATAAGAAACACAAGGCCAATCTTGTATAGAAATGACTTGGTCCATATACTACTAAAGACTTTTTTAGGTCCAAGGCAAGTAAATTCTAAACAATGGATGGAGATAAGTTGGACAAACCCTTAAATTTTATGAACGTTAAATTATTTTAGGTATAAACAACTTTTGTTCAATTTGTATAGTCAATGTATTTCTCTTGGTCTACTATTGGTTTTGGCATCTTGTTTTTCACTTTGATTGCTTTTATTTACTATTTGTGAATGCCAATCCTATATATCCTTTAGTTTGGTAAATATTGTTGTGTTTTGATTTGTCTTTTCTCTCCTAAATATAATCACCATATTAAGTGATGATCCCAATAGTTCTAGTGTTCTAGCAATTTTCTACTAATTATGATCTACTTTTTCCTTCACTTACTCATTTTGCAATGTTCATGTTCTTGTTCTTTGTTGCCTAGTGATTTTAGTCCATTTTATCAATATTTATCACTACTAAATTTTTTTGTACTTCTTTTACTCTCCTTCATAAATATACCATTATTTCAAGTAAGGGGTACCATGATGTCTTTAAGGTTTTTCTATTATTTATGTGAGTACCCTACATTAAGTGTGATAAATTAATAACCTTATTTCAACATGCCATATCATATATTCTATATCATTGATATACCAAGGCAACATCCTTTAAAATTTTATACAATACAAACTATTCAACTAACCAACTATTTTTGGTATCCCACTATAGTACCATGCATACATTGTTAAAAAATGTGCTTGACTAGATATCATAGTGAGTGATCTCCATTTCAATAAATGAATATTTATTTTCTCTTCCTTGGAGCACATTGCAATATGTATCTAGACCATTGTTTTTAACCTTATCCTACCTTCACCCACTATAGTTGTAAGCACACCTTGTTGAATAACATGCTTGGCTAGTTACTATAGTATGTGACCCATTGTAGTAGGGGCATGGTGAATTTTCCTTCCATGATATTTACCTCCCCTATACATGTTGTGGGGTGTATATAGCCTAATTGTATTAATTTGTTTGTATATTATTCCACTATATTGAAAATTATACCTTTTTGAACAATGCACTTGCCCAAATATTTATCTTTAAGCCTGGAATATTGAAGTAGACGTATGTTAAATTTTATATAAAATGGATCTGACTACCCTAAGAATGTCATAATTTGTATCTAGCCCATTTTGGTTTACTCATTAATTTCATTTCCCCTTATTATGATGGAAATGCTTTATTGAATAATGTGCCCATCATCAATGGTATGGCATGGGTTAGCATTGGGGTTATATGCTTGGATACATTAATGAAATAGGTTGGGTCTCTTTGGATTAGTTTTAGTGTGGGTGGACATAATTGACCATCATAGTGTTCATATATGCATATTTAGTGGTATATTTTAGGATTAAGTTATATACACATATGCCTATGTGTGTTATAAGTTGGATTCTCTTGCTCTATGCTATTGTGGTGATGAGTATGTTTATTGGTACTTGGAACTCATCAAATACTATATGTGGACTACCTAATATAGTAACATGTATGGTTGGAACATAACCTTATGAATCGCCAATACTACAAGGAGGAAGTGTATGATGAGGGTGTCACTAAATGCTATGTATTTTTTTTTATGTTCTAGAAATTAAGAATCTAAATAATGATGCATGACATTGAATTCTATACAAACTAAAAGTACATGTGACCACATTTTCATGAAATTAATAGAAACTTCATTGAATTCTAGATAAATAATATGTTACCAAATAATATCATATAGATATTTCAAAATATAGTACGTGTAGGTACAATGTGGTAAATATGGAACCAAGTGACATCATTCTATATATCCAAATATTTTAGTACAATTATGGTTTTCCATGTAATATTATGCTAAGTTGTGTAGGGAAGATACTTTTAAGGGCTTTAGCTTACTCCAAACCCACATATGCACTCTGACTTGGCTCATTTTGTACCTGACTAGTGTTTTTAATGATTTAAGAATTTTTATAGGTAAATTCCTTTCAAATAATATATTTTTTTGTGTATTTACACTTTTATATTATTTATTTTAAATAATTGCATTTTGCGTGGAGAGTAGAATTAAAATTAACAATATTATTATTTCTGCTCCATAGTGTAGAATTTATATTTTTTTCCTTGGCTATTGTATATTGCTGTTTTTTTTCAAGGACTCGTGAGTGGTTATACCTTATGGTTTTTCCTATGCTCCTTAAAGAGGTTCAATATATATTTATCAAAAGAGCACTACAAACTAAATTTGGAGATTGTAGAAGTCCCATCCTCCTACAAATGGGACATGGTGGTCTAACTTTGTTAGTTCTTGGGTAGGATGGCAATGAGCCATTTGGCCAATGTTTTTTGTTCCCTTATAAATATCTTCCTTCTTACTTGCCACCATATTCTTCAAATAATTTTGCTTGCATGGATATATTTCCCCTTTTCCATGATGCCCAATATCCTACTATATAATATATTATTGAGGTGAAGATATTATTATGACTAATGTCTTCTTTCCTATACCCATCATTTTATATTATCAAGGATTTTTGAAGTTGTAATATAACTCATGACTATAATTCAACATCATGCAATGTATTAGATAGGCCTAAGGTAATTTCAATGTGCAATATATTAATGTTTTGTAATATTTTATTATGTAAGCCCAATGGGCTATGGTTAACCTTGTTATGGTTAAAACTTATTTAATATTTTTAGTTAATTTAAATCCCACTTATTATGTCACATTAGGTTAAAATTTATGATGTAATTGGGAATTTGGTATTGATATAAATACCCCCTCATATTTTTTATTTTTTATTGGAGTGTTATACAATATTATCTAAATATAGAGACTATTTATGGTTCTTATGGGAACCCCATTATTTTCATCTATTTTGATTTCTATATTAGAGAGTTTATATTTTGCTTCTATCCATTTCTAGAAAATATTGTAAATTCCAACATCAAGGAGCTATTATATAAGTTTTAGGATCTATGTGAATAAATTGACTACATAGCATAGTAGATTGGATGCATAGCATGCTACATTGAACATGAAGAAATTTAAAACCATATAATGGTAAATAAATATGTATAATTTATTGGAATAAGATATTTACATTACCTGAGTAGGTGATAGGGAAAATAAAGGCTTATGATAATAGAAATGGGGCATTGATCTTATGAATATTATATTAAAAAAAACTTGTACAATGTGGATCTTACTTTCCTTCATAATGTGTTCAAGTACCTTCCTCATTATTATGCTATATTTTAGAGGAATTAGAGTCATTATCTCACTATTCATGACCTTTCAAAGGAAATGGTTAAAATAAAATTTGACATGATTTTAAAGTTGACAAAAAATAAATCAAAGAAGCACTTTGAGAAGTCTATTTACACTTTTCGTATGAAGGATGAGCATATGATAGAGTTCTATTAGATCATAATTAAGAAGCCTAAGAATGAAACTACAAAGGAATGTGGGGATGTTGCTTTATTATATCCTCAGGATGAGGATGACCATGATCATACAATCACAAGCTATTATTCATTTAATATATTAGACATCAACCTCTTCTAATTAGTAAATTATAAACTTGGGGGAAACTTAGTATGACTATGCACTACCACCTCTTGTATGATAATAAAACAACATCATCAAAAGCATGTTGTCATTAAGGATGAATACTCATTATGAGTGGATATATGTGATCAGGTAATATGTGGCTCTTCTTAATTTGATAATGTCCTTGTTCCTACTATAGGATCCACACTTTTATGTATCTAAAACATCACTCATATGAATAAGAAGGTGGATTTTTATCTATATTGATGGATTATAAGGAAATAAATGATGGTTTTAAGATTATTTTCTTAGGAAACTATTATGAGCAAGATTAGATGTAAAAGCTTTAAGATCATTTAAATTATTCCTATTTATCCTTTAGGAGAAAATTATTGTGGCAATAGTGGCATAGGTAGAAGATGTTAGTTAGTTATGGCATCATAGATATGGGTATCATATCTATGGATCCTTTAGATACATGAGATAATATTAGTTAGATATGAGGATTTCTCCTATGTATTCTATTGGTGGTCTTTGCTAGGAATGCAACTTGGAAAATTATCAAAATGATTCCTTTACAAAAGGGATTATTTTTTATTCTCCACGACCCTTATAAGTCATAATAGTGATAGTTTCCAACCTATAAGGACATCATATTTTTTTTAAATAAGTATTTTATTAATTTATTTGATGATTTTTTTGGTATTTTTTTACTTTCATTGATGATTGTTTTGGAGAATATTACATTATTTTATAGCTTGCAAGTACATATAAAATACCCTGTAAATATGTTATAAATACTTAAGAGTCTATGAGTCTTGTAAATATTTATCATTTAGTAATAATTATATTTTTGGTATTATTATGTAGTTAATAAATATATTTATATTAAGAGTAATATGCAGGGTCATATCTCTCATGAGTTTGAGGAGATAAAGAGTTTGTTGAATTTGAAATGTCAAGAGGCTCCTTGTAAAATCTAATTGTAGGAGAAACATATTAAGGATCTTGTAATGTGAATTATAGTATATTATTTTGTATTGTAAAGTACTGTAATTTTTCCATCCACTTGAATATAGTGTGTGTGTCCATCTTATGAGTTGTATATATGTGGTGCATCTTGCTATATTGTGATAGTTCTTTGAATATTATACTCATTATAGAGTATTGTATTTAGGATATTTGCTAATAGTGGTATCAGAGTTACATTGTGAGAATATTTAGATAAAAGAGATATGGTGAGAGTGTCATGATATAACATTAGAAGCATTTGATGGATTGACTAGTCTAGAAGAAAATTATGCAAGATAAGTCATCAAAGAAATAGTAAAAAGTAATAGAAAAGAAAATGATGTTAGCCACTATATATGTAAAGTTTTGAACTTATATTTTTTGTGTCTAGTTTCTAACCATACATATAGGAAATCATTTGATAGTTGTGAATGTGTGATAGAAGATACCGTAAGCCTTTAGAGTCATGTGCCAACCAAAGATATGATTTGAATTGGATCTAAGAAGACTTTGAGTGTGCATAACCAAAAAATGTGCTTGATAAGCTATTGGAGGAGAAGCATGTCTAAGAGTGTAGTGTAAATGAGTACAAAGGAAATAAGGAGTAGCATAACATTTCCTACAAAACACTTTAAGAAAGGATTGATATAGAAGAGTTGGTCAAACCGATACCCAATATGGAAGGACTAACATCCAATATGGGGAGTTAGAGGTATTATAGGTGACTAGAGTGATAGTGATAGGAATTTCAAATTAATTTTATGAACAAAGGTATTTGAAAATACCCTATATTTGGTTTATTCATCCAATGTTAAAGTTTATGTTGAATTTTGAAGCTTAAACCAGTGTAGAAAAAGAATTTAGTGTGCTTTTACGATTTTAAAGAATACATAACATTCAAGTTAAATCACTTTTAAAATCATAATGTGCATTTATTTACTTTCATGGTGATAATGTGAGAAGGTTGGTGCCTAAATTAAAGTGATAAACTAAAGCTTAATTTAAAAGTGAAAGCTCACATGATTTTTTATGAGATATATATTTTGGGAAAGTATTTTATTAAAAGGGAATATTTGAAAGGAGATTTTTGAATAAGAGTAGAGATATTGAAGGACTAATTCAAGAAAGGAATAAGAGGATAAATTATTGAGCATGCTTTATAAATTATGAAATATTTTTTTACCTCCAAAGGTTTTTATTGAAATAAAAATTATTAGGGAGACAAAAGGAATTCATAGGGAATATTTAAAATTTTAAAATTTTAAAAACGAGACAATTTTATTTTTATGAGAATTAAAAAGAAAATGGTAAATGAAAATATTATTGGTCCATAAGGTATTTTTAATGGAAAAATGTTTAAATTAAAATAAGAAAAAATAAAAAAAGGGTAACGAAACCTTTAAAAAAATGAAGAAAAGAAATAGAAAATTTTGAATTAGGGATTTAAAAGACTTTCTACTTGATATTTAAAATATTGTTTTTAACTTTCCATCATCCAAGCATAAATAATTGACATAAATGAAAAATAGACGTTAACTAGGGGATTCTACAATTTAAGGAACATAAAATCAATTGAAATAAATTCTTCATAAAAAAGTTCCTCTCATAAAGTATTATTTGTTTAAAGAACCAATTTTTTTTAGAAGAATGTCCCAAAACAAAGGAAATGTTTGAAAAGAGGAATTTTTTTGTTTAAAAATAAAGCACAAGATGAAAATTTATAAGTGGGGATATGGTAGTTTAAGTATGGTGAGTATCAAAATTTAGAGGTTCATTATTTTTGTAAAATTGGAATTTATGTAATAAAGTACATTTTTGGAAATTTCTATAACCTTAATTATTAAACAAAATTTACATCAAAAACTAAAAACCATTGTTGAAAGGCTACAAAGGAAAGTGATCACATCATTAGAAAATATGAGAAAGAAAAGAGATAACAATTGAAGAAACAAAGTGATATTAAAAGGTGCACGTCATAAAAAATTAGTATAGATGAAAACAAAAAGGCTAAAATTTAAATGAATAGGTCATCAAAAACTATTTCACATCAAAACATTATAAAGAATACTCTGAACAATAACAAGATGAATTATTGAGTAATAAACTCTAAATAATAAAATTAGTGTAAAATATGACATATGTGACCTACTTCAAAATGATACTAGGGACATTGCTCTTAAGAATGATTGTGAGTTAGAGAATTTTTATGTAGAAAATATTTGGGAGATAGTCAATATATGTGATGGTCATGATGAAATCCAAATAGCTAGAGATATTTTTCAAGAAGATAGAGATATTGAAAAAAATAAAAAATTGTGATACATGATTTCTTGCATATATTTCATGATTAGTAAAGCTCGAAAGAATGTTCCAACAAAGTTAATGTGGTACCTACCAATGATTCATTAAGATGTAAAACAAAGGGTATTTCTCAACACATAAGGACTACACAAGTCTTATTATTGAATATGTTGATGAGGTCTCTAAAAAAATTGTTATATTATTTTTTGAATTATGGAGAATAATATACATAGTATTACTCATTTTTAATATCCTTAAGATAACGTATAGAATTTAAGAAAAGTTTAATAATAAATTCTAAATAAAATATGTGAGATGTAAGAAAAATATGAATTGTAATACATGTGATTTGAAGCCCATGATGGTAGACAATTGTTGTGATACAAGTGATTTGGATCCCATGAAGGCTCATGTGAATTGTGATACAAAGGTTCAAAATTGTTAAATAAAATAGAATACAAAGGTACATGTTTGAGAAAATGTGAGCAAGGCATAATACTAGAAAATACCAAAATATGAGGGCCTTAGATATACAAAATAGATAGGTAGTAATGAATTTTAATTAGGTAATAATTTTGTGATAGGAAATAGTGACACCAAATTTGTTATAGGGATTGATAAAACTAGTTTTTTGATAGGTGACAATGAAGGAGAAACAAGTAATAATGGTAAAAGTAAATTTTATGACAATACAATTTATGATAGATAATAATGAATGTATAATAGGAAATATTATAACCAAATGTATACTAGACATCAATCATACAAAATTTAAAAAAAAAAAATAGAGAAAGGGAACAATATTCACAGTATGAACAATTGTAACTATTGTGGAAGACATGCACATAAAATAAAGAAATGTTGGGATCTCCACTATTATGAAATTTATGGAGGTAATATTCATTCTCATATATATTTTTAGTATAGAGAAAATAATAAAATGAAAATGAAATATGGATGGATAAGTATGTATGAATAGGATAAGATGAAATAAATTTTGATGTTAACCAAGATAGCATTGAATGGATTTCTCTAGATAATTATGACTTGAAACTTGCTAATTTTAATAGTGACAATTTCATATGTGTTCATGAGAATTCTAGTTTAGGATAATGTTTGATTTGAATGTATAGAGTATGTCAACATGAAGGTAAAATTGCTACAGATGATAGATATATGATAGGGATAATATTGGTATAGGTCAATCAAAACTTATCAATAATTATCTAAGTTGTGGTAAATATTCTTTTTATTACTTACTACATTAAAATTAGGATAATGATAAAATTGAAAAGCACACAAATATAATCAATAATAAACTAGGATGTGATAAATATTGTGGAATATTACATTATTTGGTATATGCTAATAAACCCCCATGGTATCTTCATGGTATAATTATAAATATGTAATATATTAGGGTTGAATATTTATTGTAGGTGAATATTTTATATTCCCCTTTATGTAAGTTTTAATGTGCAAGAAATGCACAAGTGTCATGTAAGTTAGAGTGCAAGAATAGATTGAGATAATTTTCATGTGTCTTGTACATATAGAGTGAAAATATGTAATATATGGATGTGCACAAGTGTCTTAGATTAGGAGTACATGTAAAAGTATAAGATTCATGTAGAATTGGCATAGAGTCAAGTGTGCGTGCAAGAAACAATCAAAGAGTCTAGTGTGCAAGTGGAAATGTGATAAACCAAGGGTCATGGGACTTATCATATGGAGAGCAATAGTCAAGTATGTGAATATTCACATTACTATGGATGTAATATGGAGAAAATACTCCACAAATATGTAATTTGAATATCATATTATAGTGTTGTAACAAGAAGGAAATGAATAAACATTGTATATAAATTTTGAGAAATTAATATTGTAAGCTTCCTCCATGCATATCTTATGAATGACTTGGGCCATTTACATTCATATTTTATTATATAAATAAATGTTATTTCATTTATTATACATGCCTTAATATACATATTAATTGGATTATATATTATTCTACTAATTATATTATTATTATGAATTTTAATATTATGGTTATCTTATATTAGAACCTGTGATATTTTTGTGGTAGTAAGGCTTAAAAATATAATAGTGATATTAGATCTACCACCCGATTCTATTTATTTTTGTTAGAGTTTTTTATTATACATGATTATCAATATTCAAATTTGTGCACTTTTGATAAATTTAATTTAGAGTTTGTCCACTTTGAAGGTAGTGTAAACTTGGAGTCTATTTGTAAATGTCTTCTTGAGTAGAAATTGAGGGTACAAGGATTAGTAACTCTGATCTGGATGATAGGGTATTTCCACTTGGTTTAAGGAAAAATAGTGAAGACTAAGACTCATCTATATTGACAAAAAGGGCCAACATAGAAAAAAAATTGGATATTAAATATTGAGGATGAACTAAATCAAGATAAATTTGGTCATTCAAGGACATTCAAAATCACCCTAACATAGATATTTAGTTCTCTAGAAAGGAGGAGAAACATATAAAGTTATTAGGTGTGACCTAAGACTTTGAATATTTTAGATATATAGGAGAAATATTGCTATAGATATTGAGAAGCATTCAAATTTTCTTCTTGAAATTAACTATAAATCATAGAAATAGAGAAGTGGAGAATAAAATAGAAATCATAGAGATAAATAGAATAAAGAAGCAAGCACAAAGAAAAGAGGAAGAAACAATCATAGAGAGAAAGAAGAAGAATAAAACATTGAAAGCTTTCAAGATAATAGTGAAGTTTTAGGCCAAGACTAAATTGACCATAACATGTTTGAAGAATAGCATTAGAGTGTAGTCTAAAAAAAATAAAAGAGCTTGAGTGGCTTTATAAAAGGATAAATTCAAAGTGGCCTTGTAAAAGCATAAAGCTAGAGTACCCTTGTAAAAAAATAAAGGTAAGTGGTCAACATATGAAGAGCCTTAGCATCCAAGCTTTGTAAGCACCCAATATTTGTAAGCACCTAATCTTAGTGAGAAGAGAAGAGCCTAAGCATCAAAGCTATGTAAGTAGTCAATCATAGTAAATATTGTGTGTACACAACAAAAATAAAGGTAAAGGTATGAGTTCTAACAGAAAGCACTTGTTAAAGTTCTAGCTAAGGTATTACCATAGAAGGTTGAAGAATAGTCAAACATAGTTGAACATAATTGCTATTTGGATGCTATCCAAATTGAATAAAATATAAGTGGTATTTAGATGCTACTAAATACAAAAAAACATTAGTGGTATTTAGCTACTAGTTGAACATAGAGAATAACATATGTACTAGTTGAATAGAGAACTTAATATTTTTAAGCACTAGCTATAAAGAAACTAGTTTATGCTCTAATAGAATAGATCCATATCAAATATGTCATCAGGTCATTGAGTAAATATAGACATAAATAGCATATTCAAAGCAAAAGTAGAACAAAGGATGCTATCTTATCAAAACAACATCATAGAACAACGTTAGAAGAATAAAAAATCAAAAGAAAATTTTGAGCACTAGAACAAGATTAGTGCTAACAAAGAGTCTCTATAATATAATAGAGATTAATGCTACACACATAGAAGTGCTTCCACACCAATGAAGCTTTACAATAGAGACAAAGAACAACATAGAGCAACTAATCCAATGAATATGAAGAGCAAATCAATGCTCAATACCCTATGGGAATTTTGAGATTGAAAGTTTAATGTTAAATATTTTGTAGCTAGGGAGTCTAATAGACTACTAAAGATGTTTGATTACCTCCAAAATACTAGCAAAACAAAATGTCTTATTGCTTTCAATAGACCATTTGAAGCATTACACAAGAAAGCAGGAAAGAAATATTTGAACATTTGAAGTCACACTTGACATATGTAGCAAGATATTTGCTAGCCATGTAATGTTTGAAAGCACGATATTCCGGGTAGAGGGAACACTAATTATGCAATATAAGATGAAATGTAATGCTTTAATCCTATGCACAAAACAAAGAAAGGAGATAATTTGGAAATGAAAGAAAAGATGTAAGGAAATCATAGCCCTCTTTATTCAAATCTCTTATCCTCGGTTACATAGATGTCTCCTCCCCTTTTAGGGGCTAGGATCATTAAATTTGTCTTTGTTACAATGTGTGACTTAGTCTTCCTCCTTCCGCGTGCCCACACTTGAAATGGACGGGCCAAGATGATGTCGTCGCTGATGTCGATGAGTCATTGACCTCTGCTGCTCCTCCTGCAAACAAAGAAACAACGAAGATGTCAGTAGCACCTACTGTAAATGAAAAGTTTTTGTTCTCTCAAATCGCCAAAAGATGCATGCAAACATTTGTCTGAAATAGTGAGTAAAATGACTCTAAATGGCCTGAAAACCTGATAGAAGACAGTAAAAATCACCAGAAGGCCACTGCCACTGAGACAGTCGGCCAATCTGCCTTCAACTGGAATTCGTCCCTGGGCAGGACAAATTATGACTGCAATTCATCCCTGGGTGGGACGAATTCTTCTGTGTTGAAAAATCCGACCTGCTGTCGCTCCAATGTCGGCTCCCGAGACCTCCAAAACACCTGCAGACAGAGGGGTTATGTAATTGGGGCCATTTTGGGATGACCCAGATGGTCGGATTCTCCCAATTTGGCCTCTATCCTTGAGAATTTGATATCGCCACCTGCAAGTTAGTGAAACAACAAAGCGACACAAAACATACTAGAAATCTGATCAAAAGTTATGAAATTGCAGCTATGAGTTCACCAAAAAAAATGACACAATATGCAATGTGAACAAATAATCTAGAATGCTAAAAATAATGGAACTTAGAAAGTGCGGGGGTGCCTAAGGGGGCCTCCCACCGTTGGCACTTGACTTCGGCGCCAATCCACTAGGGATGGGCCCAAAACCTCTTAGGATTGGGGGGTCGGCGAATTGGTTGGTTCAGGTGTCCATGTGTTGGATTTGGGTCAGGTTCAAGCTTCCAAAAGCCACCCAACAACCTCCCTTGCAAAATAGATTGGTGGATGCGAGAAGGTGAACCAAAAGGGATGCAAGTGGGTGTTCAACTCAGCAGCACTTCGTTGCTTGAAATATCCTTCAACCTGTATATTTTGGGTGAGAAAAGTCCCACATTTTATAGACCCAAGGGGTCTCTTTTGGGAGGGAAGAACAAATACCATGTGTTGGTCATAGGCACCATGTGGCAGTCTTGTCTTCCCATGAGGGAGGGGAGTCCTCCATTGACTTGGGATTTCATAACTGCCCTTGTGACAGTCTTCAAACGGCCTATTTGTCCACTCACACACGCGTGCGGTGCAGGAGTCATCAATTGGTTGTCCTGGGCTGCCACTTGGCACCATTTGTCTTTTTGCCCGTTAAACTTGGAAATCATCCTTACCGGAGACGATTTCAGAAATCGTCCCTGGTTGAGACGATTTCAAGTTAGCAATCGTCCTTGGGTGAGACGATTACTGGGCAAAGTGTCTAAGTGTGCCAAATTGCTTCTTGACCTTACAAAATTGCTATGAAAGTGGTTAAGACCACTGTTTAACCTCCGAGGGCTGCCCTGGGGGCTGTGTTTGTCAAAGCGATAAGTGTTTGCAGTCGCGTAATCGGATTGGTGCTATTTTGGTGTCTACAGATGCCCCTTTTTGGGAAGCACTGCGGGTGACGCAGTGCTGAGCAAAAATAGATAACCAAAGCACTAAGGATTAGGGTTTCTTGGTAACCTAACCAACTTTTGATGCCCCAAGTATGGAAAGGGCATGCATTCTTGAATCCTTGCTTCTGACGAACTAAGGAATTTTATTTCAAGTATTAACCTATTTTGGTGAGGTGTGACTTGAACTTAGACATTGATCAGTCATGAACAGGCAAAGGGCGTTTTATCCTCAAGGGGAACCTTGTGTTCATGATTCATGAAATTCCAAGTGTTTGATTGATTTTATTTTTGCTTGTTTACTGCCCCAAGCAGGAGCGTGATTGTCTTTGTCAATGATTCTTTGAATGCATGTCTTTTTCCTTAATTGGGTGTGTGATTGTTGATTGGTGACTAAGTGTGACTACCCCCTCAAGCGACGAATCGATGAGGGAATGACCTTCATGAGAGAAGCGACGAGTCGCTTGACCCAAGATGACTTGTGCAAGGGTGCCTTTAAAGGGTTTATCGTTAAGCGTGTGCAATTTTTCCAACATTTGGACCTATTTTTGGTGGGTGTTAACCCTTTTGGTGATGCCGTAATGAGGTGAAATTATCGAAAACCAATCTTCCCGTGGAGCGGTCCGGCTATGATAGCCTTCTTGGGGAATTTAGAGAGGGATAATTTGAACCTCGACATCTATTTTCTTTGTCTAGAGGTTAATTGCAAGAGCACTTATGTCCAGCAATGTTTATTGTTGTTTATTTATGTAGACACCAAAACAGCACCAATCTGATTATGTGACTGCAAACACTGATCGCTTTGACAAACACAGCCCCCAGGGCAGCCCTCAGAGGTTAAACAGTGGTCTTAACCACTTTCATAGCAATTTTGTAAGGTCAAGAAGCAATTTGGCACACTTGGACACTTTGCCCAGTATTCGTCTCACCCAGGGACGAATTCAAAATAGAATCCGTCCCACCCCAGACGAATTCTCGAATCCGTCCCCGGGTGGGACGAATTCTAAGCTTAACGGGCAAAAAGACAAATGGCGCCAAGTGGCAGCCCAGAACAGTCAATTGATGACTCCTGCCTTGCACGCGTGTGTAGGTGGACAGAGGGGCCGTTAGAAGACTGTCACAAAAGGCATTTATCAAAGCCCAAGTCAACGGAGGACTCCCCTCCCTCATGGGAAGACAAGACCGCCACATGGCGCCTATGACCAACACATGGCATTTGTGCTTCCCTCCCAAAAGAGACCCCATGGGTCTATAAAAGGTGGGACTTTTCTCACCCAAAATATACAAAGTTGAAGGAGTTTTCAAGCAACGAAGTGCTGCCGAGTTGAAGACCCACTTGCATCCCTTTTGGTTCACCTTCCCACATCCACCAATCTCTTTTGCAAGGGAGGTTGTTGGGTGGCTTTTGGAAGCTTGAATCGGACCCAAATCCAACACATGGACACCCGAACCAACCAATTCGCCGACCCCCCAATCCTAAGAGGTTTTGGGCCCATCCCTAGTGGATTGGCGCCGGAATCAAGTGCCAACGGTGGGAGGCCCACTTGGGCACCCCCGCACTTTCTAGGTTTTAGAGCATTCTAGATTACTTTTTTTTAGGTTGCATTTTGTGTTATTATGTTTGGTTAACTCATAGCTGCAATTTCGTAACTTTTGGTCAGATTCTAGTATGTTTTGTGTCGCTTTGTTGTTTCACTGACTTGCAGGTGGCGAGATCAAATTCCCGAGGGTAGAGGCCAAATTGGGAGAATCCGACCATCTGGGTCGTCCCAAAATGGCCCCAATTACATAACCCCCTTGTTTGCAGGCATTTTGTAGGTCTCGAGAATCGACATTGGAGCAGCAGCAGGTCGGCTTCTTCAACACAGAAGAATTCGTCCCACCCAGGGACGAATTGCAGTCAAAAATCGTCCCACCCAGGGACGAATTCCAGTTGAAGGTAGATTGGCCAGCTGTCTCAGTGGCAATGGCCTTCTGGTAACATTTTCTGTCTTCTGGCTGTTTAGAATCATTTTGTTTACTATTTTAGATAAATGTTTGCATGCATCTTTTGATGATTTTAGAAGAACGAACACTTTTCACTTGCAGAAGGTGCTACTGACATCTTGGTTGTTTCTTTGTTCGCAGGAGAAGCAGCGGAGGTGAAGAACTCATCGACATCAGCGGCGGCATCATCTTGGCCCGCCCATTGCAATCGTGGGCACGCGAAAAGAGGAACATTGAGTGATTGTAATCGAATTCTTTTAACGCTCCTAGCCCCCGAAAAGGGAGGAGACGTCATTGTAACAGAGATCAAGGGATATTAATGAAAGGGCTATGTTTTCTCCATTTTCTTGTGTCTCTTCCAATGCGTTTCTTTTCCATTTCATGCACTTTACGTTTCTAGGACTTAAGCGCATTTGGTTTTGGTTATATTGCAATTAGTGTTTCCTTTGCCCGAAATCTCGTGCTTTCAATGGCGATCACGGTGGGACCTTTTCCCATATTTTTAAAATCATAGAAAACTGATCAAAGTTTTGTGTTTGTGCTTGACAGGTACATTTTTTTGTTGCAGACTGCTATTCGTCTCCGATCATTACGAATTATTAACCGCAATTCATCTGACCCTGAGACGAATTCAAATTCGTCTCTGGGAGGGACGAATTCTGTTCTGCAATTCGTCTCCCAGAGGGACGAATTCCTGCCTACGGATTTTCAGAGCAGAAATTCAGAAGCAACTGGAGCAGGCAGAGAAGAGGTAGGGATTTTTATAATCTCTGTTAAAATTTTTGTTTCTGTTTCTGTTTCTTTGACTGTTTTCATTTTTATCCTGCATTACTTAGGGAAAATCATTCATGCTTGTTTCAATTTTTGCTAAATAAAATGAATCTCACACACTCCACGCAACAATTTTAAACCAAGGAGCTGGTCGTAAGACCCCAGCCCTTGAGCAAGACCAACGGTGGGTTCATCACCACCTTGGCTTAGCTTTGCATCCATTTCCCGATTGTCAACTGTTGTTAGGCGTAAATCCTGACGAAAGCAGACCGAGTGTCGCTGGGGTGATTCCCATGCGCACGAGGATAAGTTTTCTATGGTAGGTGCCATTAACAAGACAATCCCCCTTTCGTACTGCCTACGTACCACGTACCTTCTGCTCTCACGTACCTATAGTCTCCCTCTCGTAAGGGCGGGTATATAGAGAGGTTGGTATATCGGCCTGGTTGGTATATTGAAGGGGCGACCATTTTGGGAGTTATATGAGCCGTCATAATGCATTTAAACGATCTTCAAAACCTACAAAAACAAAACAAAACATCAAAATGCACTAAACCAGTTTAGGACACACCATTTAATCCTTAAAAGAGATAATCACGGTTTTGTGAATGTGTGTGCTTAATTCTGCTTAGTGTAGACAAACAAAGTCATAAACGAGATAAAAACTTATTTAGATAGCATAGAAGCACCGCAATGGTGTACACCCGCAGTCAAGCCCAATCAAGGGCAGAAGCTCCGGAAGGTACACAAAAAGCAGGCACAAGTCGCCTTCACTTCAGTCCTGAGGATTTGGTCATACCGCCTTATAGGTCTAACCTACAAAAGAATCCAATTCAGAATCCTCGGTGGGGTATGCCTATTCAAAGCAGCCCCTTTCGGGAAGATGCCTTACATGTAGACCTTGACATAAATAGAGAATCACCTCTTGAAGTTAGGCATGAGTGGCCACCGCGCGATGAAGCGCTAGACAGGCACACCGTCCATTTGGAGGGGCAACGTGGATATGGCGTCCCTTCTTTACCTATCATCGAACAGAGAGACCAAATCCGGAGCGCGGGGCTCCTTACATAGGGCGACCTAACTCCGCCCACCCCCTTTACACCCGTGAAAGGGAGTACGAGGAAAGCCATCGCATTCCTCGAGGGCAACAAACAACGTGGGAACCTTGCATTTCCGCACCAGCCAGGATATCATGATCACCCCTTGAGGCCAGAACCTCGAGCACATACCGCTTACCTCGACAGAGGGAAGCGACCCATTGAAACCTTAGACCAGAAAACTCGAGGTAAACACATAGGAGAAACATTCGAACCTCCTGAGCAAAATAGGGTAGACCAAATTGACCCAACTGTCGCCAGATATACCACCCGTCAAGCCCAAACCATGCGGCTTAAACCAAGTTATCAGGAAATAGAGTACCGACACCGCTTGGATAGAGAACGCATGCAACGCGAAGCGGATGAGTTACGCTATGAAATACCTGAGAGGGGGCCAACCCCTCGCATCCAAAGAGCTGAACAAGTATGAGAGGCGTAATCCGTTGGTGCAGGATAGGTCTCCACGACCTCGTCAAGCTCTGCCTCCAAGACCTCATAGATTCGAGAGGGAGGCAACTCCCCGAAACAATGATGGGTACCTTCAGCAAGAGCTTGATCCGGGTCATAGGTTTCGCCCAGAGACTCCTCAAGAATTTTACGAGGAGTATGAACCGGAAGAGGAATATGTTGAAACTCCCCATCAAGGCGGGAAGGATGCCATTCGGCCACCCCTCCATAGGCCTCCAGTTTACCGTAACTTGCAACAAGAGCGAACAAGAGAGGAAGAAATAAAATCTTTCGATGCATACCAAGCGCTATTGGAGCGTTTGGAGTCTGTGGAGACAAAAGCTGCTGGGCATCAAAAACCCACATTACGTCTACTCCGCAGTAATCCGGTGCATCCCTCAGTGCCTACACCTCTTTACCCCGAACACTTCAAGTTGCCTCAATTGGCAGTTTTTAAAGGTGAAGAGGACGCACAAGAACACGTTACACGATTTCTAAGCCAATGCTTCGGCATCCAAGATAATGACGCATTGTTGCTTAGAACATTCATAACCACATTCGTAGGCCCCGCCTCGGATTGGTTCACACAACTGCCCAAACACAAGCATAAGCAATTTAGATCAATTAGTAGACGCGTTTCTTGAACGCTTTGCCTTCAACACAAGGAAGAAGGCATCACTAAGTGATTTAGCGAGCCTCAAGCAATTTGAAGAGGAAACAATGGCAGCGTACGGGAATCGATGGAGAGCTTTGCTTTCTAGGTTACCCTACCGTCCTCCTATGTCTGATCTCACGCAGATGTTCACAAAAAGTTGCTTAAAATCAATCTCTGGTCTATTGTTACTGCGACAATACGACAGCTTAGAAGAAGCTTTGGCGCAAGCCAGAGTCATAGAAGAGATTAAGATAGGCGAAGGCGCAATTGCCAAGCCTAAGAAGAAAGAGTGGAATAAAACCACTAAAACTGGGACAACGCAACCACAACACGCTGCAGTCAACCAAGTTGCGATAAATGTTCCCGCGCCTATGCAAGAAACGCAGCCTCAAAAGGCTAACTACCAGGCAGTGCCTCCTGCTTATGAAAGAGATAATAGAAGACAGGAGCAAAATTACCCGCGTCGCCCTAGGCAAAATTTCACCCCATATGCGGAGTCTAGGGACTCCTTATTTGACCGCTTGTCGGCGGCAAATTTAGTCACTCTTCCGGAAATCCAAATTATAGACCCTAACATTCCCAAGCCTAGGGGGTACAGAGAGGAATTGTATTGTAGATTCCATAGGCGCGTAGAGGACATGACTTGAATGGGTGCTGGAAATTCAAAGACCTAGTCCAGGATTTGATCGACAACAGAACATTGGTTGTGGACAACCCCATCGCACCAAACAACCAACAAATGGGGGTATTCAAGGACCCCTTGCCAGCCCACGAGGCACAAACAAAACCACTCCAGATTAACGAGGTGCGACAAGATCTTCCCACACAGGGATTTGTGGGAATGATTAGCATAGTAACAAGGAACAGAAGGTACCCGACAGCTGCCCCTGAGGTAGCTACGAAGGAAGTTCCGGCAACATCGCATCCTCAACAACGCCCAACGCAGTTACCTCCGCCTAGACCTGAGGTCACGATACGAACCAAACTCACGTAGAGTTTGCGGACCACGTCGGCTAGGCTGTCCATCTACGAGCTTATTCAACAATCAGCTCCCCATAGAGAAGCTCTTATGGACATTTTAAAAGCCATTGAATTACAACCCCACGAGGCAAATTCTTTCAACGCCTTCGTGGGACATGTGAAACAATGTACGGAGCCGGTCATCACATTCAGAGAAGATGAGGTCAAAACGATATCAAATGACATGGCAGATCCACCCCTGCACGTTATCGCGCGGGTCAACGGGATTCCGTACAAGAGAGTGCTGATAGATACTGGCTCGTCCAGTAACATCATAACCACTGCAGCCTTAAAGCATTTGAAGTTGCCAGCCTCTCACATCACAGCCTCCACGTACACACTCCGAGCTTTTAATGATGCAATATGCTCGACGATCGACACAGTCGTTACGCCGATCCGGTAGGACAAAAGTCAATACCTACACTGTGCCATGTGTTGGAAGGTGAAATGGCTTATAATATACTCGCTAGGGCGGCCTTGGATCGGGGATATGAAATGTGTCCCTTCGATCGCCCACCGGTGCTTGAAGTATGCTTATGAAGGAGAAATACATGTAGTCCCAATGGACTTAGAGCCCTTCAAGTATTGCAATGCGGTACAATTCATACCTCAATCGACCCTCCCTTCAACGCATTTGGATTTCCAATTAAATCCATCTAAACAAGGTCCAATACCGCAGGCACCACTGGTGGCCAACAAGGCAAAATCCCAACCAGGTGAGACTTCATCATCGGCTCCTTCATCATCAACGCCACCTATCATGGCCCAACAGAAGGACAAGGGAAAACAAATCATGGAAGAGGTTAAGCCCTTAGAAGAAAGGTTGCCCACAATTTCAACAATAACAACAGAGGAAGCGCCCAACGCAACGGAAACCAAGATTCCCGAACCACAAAACATGGAATGGACTCAGGAAGGACTACCGTTTCCTCCCACCCAATCATCAACAATCACTGTTGAAATGGCCAATACAGGCCTGGGGGAATACTTAGTGCAAAATGTTGTGGCAACCCCCACACTGGAGTCAGTACAAGACATGGGAAGACCTCGCCTTCCCATTGGAACAATCGTCCCTCTAGGCTACCCACCGAACCAGACAAATTTTGTGTATGGGGGCTTTGATCATGGTCTTGAACCATGCCAACAAAAGGAAACAGACGAAGAGCCTTTTGTTGAAAACATCAATTATCTGTCAAACCCAGAATTTGCCCTAAAATATCTCGGCCAATGCAATTGGCATGGATACGGGCTCGGCCAGATATGAGTAAGGGATGCGGATCCTTTGCCAACCAAGATATCAGATGCCATATGACAAGTCAGGGGTAGGGTTCAACCATCCCCTGCCATTAGACATCTTGGTTGAAAATATGCAAGGCCTAGAAATAGGCAACAAGGGGGGATTGGCATTGGGTCCTTATGCCAATCCGAATACGGAATACACATTGGGAGACTACCTCCCATGGTCAACAAACACCCCCGGCAAGCAACAATAATCCCTCTTCTTTGCTAGAGAGAGGCGAAAGTTCGGAGATTAATCCTCAAAGAGAACATCAACGGCTGCCAGACATCTTTCTGAAACTGTTCCCCTTAGAGGTTCCAGACGAAATAACACAGTCTCAAGAGAATCAGGTCCCTCCACTAAGAGTGGAACAACCGCAATGGGACCAGATTAATTCACTGGAACAGGAAGAGTCCTCAACGTCGCAAGCAACAGATGCTGAAGAGAATGAACAATTTTGGATCTATGAAAGTGATTCAGAAGATGAGACTGAGATGATCTATCTCAGACATGCGCGACAAAATCACCGCGCTCTAACTCATGAAGATCTAATGGGACAGATGGGTATACTGTTAGGACATGAATGGCACGTAGACCCAGCGAGGTGGGACCAAGTGTTAGACCTATGGCTCCAAATTCAAGATGAGCATCGTCCACCTCGAGATCCCATCATGACAAGCAGTGCCGAGGGAAGACCCCGCCTTCCTTTTCACACATAGAGATGAATTTGCACCTAGAGAGGATCCATTCGTGCCCGTTCCCGTAGAGCCAGATCCAGAGTATAGGGAACATCTAAAAGAATCAAGTCATCACACCCGCGGTTCTGGAGACCAAATTCATTCCATCCACATGATCTCCATTGATTTGACCGCACCCATCCGCAATCCGACCGATCCATCACGGTCATTGCATCTAGACATGGATGCCATCGATCGGGATCGCGTCAATTCACCATTGTCACCATCAGAGTACTGGCCTTTCGGTGAAATGCTTCATTTTACCCCAAGGACAACTCGAGATATTTTTCAAGCTGAAGAGGAACCCGAGGTTCCAAACGTAGATCTTAACTCAGCTGATGATATCCATTTAATCCCAACTCCACATCAGTTGGAGGACGGATCTCACATGTCAGTCGAGGAGACGACTGACGTAGACATCGGCACAGATTCAAAGAATCCACAGATTATCAGGTTGGGGGTAAGTCTTTCCCCCGAAGAGCAAGCCGAATATATTGCCCTTCTCAAAGAGAAGAAGGAAGTTTTTGCATGGTCGTACAAAGATATGCCAGGGCTAGACCCACAACTAGTCATGCACAATTTAACGCTTGATCCGAAAATCAAGCCTGTAAAGCAAAAACTAAGAAAGATGCACCCAACAGTGGCCTTGATGGTCAAAGACGAATTGCAAAAGTCTGTTGGATGCACAATTTGTCATCTCGCATGGATTATCCGCCATGGTTGTCCAACATGGTTCCCGTCAAGAAGCCCGACGGGAGGATTCGCATATGCACCGACTTTCGAGACCTAAACAAAGCGAGTCCTAAGGATGATTTCCCCTTGCCAAGCATCGACGCATTGGTAGACGCTACAGCAGGTCACGAAATGCTCTCCCTAATGGACGGTTTCTCAGGATACAATCAAATTCGTATCAATCCTGAAGACCAACTCAAAACGGCATTCACAACGCCTTGGGGGACATTTTGCTATAAGGTCATGCCTTTTGGCCTTAAAAACGCTGGCGCTACATACCAACGTGCTATGACGTATATCTTCCATGATTACATGCACAAAACTTTGGAAGATTACATGGATGATTTGTTAGCCAAGTCTCTCTTGCGCTCAGATCATCTCGGTGACTTAAGCAAGATTCTCGATCGCCTCATAGAGCATAAGGTCAGACTGAATCCCAAGAAGTGCGTGTTCGGCGTCACATCTGGAAAACTCTTGGGTTTTATAGTCTCAAAGAGAGGCATCGAAGTGGACCCAAACAAAGTCAAGGCAATCCTTGAAATGGCTCCCCCAACCACTATCAAGCAGCTCAGAAGTCTGCAAGGAAAGGTCACGTCGATTAAACGCTTCATAGCGCAATTATCTGACAAATGCCGACCCATGAACAAATTATTGCACAAGGGGGTCACATTTCATTGGGATGACGAGTGCCAGTCAGCCTTTGACGAAATCAAACAGTACTTGGCTTCGCCGCCAGTATTGGCACCACCTAGACCAGGTGTGCCGTTCTACTTATACATCTCAGCTATTGAGGTGGCACTGGGCGCAATGCTAGCCCAGAAGAATGAACTTCACAAAGAACAGGCTACTTACTATCTTAGCCGCACCCTGGTCAGTTACGAACTTAACTATGCATACGTTGAGAAACTCCGCTTGGCGGTGGTGTTTGCTACCAAAAGGCTACGCCACTACATGCCGAGCAACACTACGTATGTTGTGTCTAAGGAGAATCCATTGCGATACATGATGAGTCGTACTTATCATAGTAGTCGCACGGCGAAATGGATCATGTTGTTGACGGAATTTGACATTGAGTTTATTGGGCAAAAATCTATAAAAGGACAAGTCATAGCCGATCAACTAGCAGAGGCTCCTCTTGAAGACGATCAGCCTCTGGTCATAGAACTACCCGATGATGGGGTCTTCCATGTCTCAGAATCGCCAGATTCTGATGAGCCTGAGTCTTGAGCCGACATAACCTTATTTTTTGATGGTTCTAAATGCGAGCAAGGTGGTGGCACAGGAATTGTATTCTTCACACCGCAGGGCGCTCCAATGCCCCTGTCATTTAAATTAAACTTCCAAGTGCACCAACAACAATGCCGAATATGAAGCCTTGCTCCTAGGTCTTCAGACAACAATCGCCATGAACATCAAAAGATTGAACATCTTTGGCGATTCGCTGTTAATCGTCAATCAAGTCAAAGGGGTATATCAATGCAAATGCCCAGTTCTAAAGGCCTATAAAGCCCTCGTGGACAAATTCCTGGCAAAACTTGAGTGGTATGACATCGAGGCACTCCCTCGATCATCGAATCATTTTGCGGACACAATGGCCTCCTTGGGGTCACTAATCCCGCAAGACCTTTCCGGTGATATAACAACCATTCAGGTCAAAACCTTATCGCAACCCGCGATGGAGCGCGCAAGCTCAGACTTGACGCCGGGAGTCCACATGATCCGGATCGAACCATCTTCGGATAAGTTCTTTCGAATCCGAGACTCGTTTGAAACGTGCCAACTGGGGGTCTTTGTTTTCCCCCACTCCCATTAATAGCAACACAACGCTATTCTTACAAGTTCTATCCCAATCAGCATTTGTTAGGGAAGAACTTCAAAAGGGATTGGTTGTTCATACTGTCGAGGTTTCTGATAAACAGGATTGGTATTTACCCATAAGAGACTACCTCAAGTTAGGTAATCTTCCCTTTGGATTGACGCACGCCGCAAAACGAACATTCAAACAGAAAGCGGCAAAATATGTCTTGATAGGAGACATTTTGTATCGTCGAAGCTATGACGGAATTCTTCTTCGTTGTTTGGACCAGCAAGAGTCCACTTGGGCGATCGCCCAAGCGCATGACGGTACATGTGGTGGCCACTTTAGCGGTATGGCCATTGCAAAGCGCATTCTTCGCATGGGCTATTATTGGCCATCTTTAGAGCGAGATTGTTGCGAGTATGTCAAGAGGTGCGTGAAATGTCAACATCATGCCAATTTAATGCACGCACCTTCCCATGCCCTACAGACAGTCCAGTATGCTTGGCCATTTTCGTAGTGGGGCCTCGATCTAATCGGAAAGATCTCCCCTGCATCGTCAGGCCGTCACACGTTTATCATAACGGCCACAGAATATTTTACCAAATGGGTGGAAGCAATTCCGTTAACCTCTACGACAGGACCCCGCATTGCGGAGTTCATTTTGCATTACATCATATGTCGTTTTGGTATTCCATCCAAAATAATCTCGGATAATGGGCCATCATTCAAGAACAAAGACGTGCGTGCTTTAACCACAAAGTACAAAATTCAGCACAACTTTTCAACACCCTATTATCCGCAAGCAAATGGGCAAGCGGAGGCGTCAAACAAAATGCTAGTCGCCATCCTTAAAAAGACCGTCGCAGACAGTCATAAGGATTGGCACATACAAATCCCACTTGCCCTTTGGGCTTATCGCACTAGCATTCGGACGCCCACCGGGGCAACTCCGTTTTCACCGGTGTATGGCTCGGAGGCGTAATGCCTCTCGAGTTGGAAATTCCTTCCCTGCGCATATCAATGCAGGAGTTCATCGATGATAACACTGCGCGGCAGGCCCGATTAGACCAACTTACGTTGCTTGACGAACGACGCGTTAATGCTCTCGAGCACTTACGTATCTATCAAGAGCGGCTTAAGAAAGCTTACAACATGAAAGTTCACCTAAGAGACTTTCGGGTTGGTGATTTGGTTCCGAAGGAAAACCAACAAAACTCTAATTTGCCGTCCCATATGAGGGACAAATTCATGGCAAATTGGTTAGGTCCTTATGTCATTGATAGTAAAATAGGACCCGGGACGTACCGGCTAGCTTCTCTTGACGGTATCAAGGAAACAGAACCCTTGAATATCAATCATTTGCGACCATTTCATATCTAAGAAAGCCATATCCCAAAAAAAAAAAAAACTCCAAGGATTATCGCAATCTCTTGGTCACCCAAAAAGCTCCAAGGATTATCGCAATCTCTTGGTCATCCAAAAAGCTCCAAGGATTATCGCAATCTCTTGGTCACCAAAAGCTCCAAGGATTATCGCAATCTCTTGGTCACCCAAAAGCTCCAAGGATTATCGCAATCTCTTGGTCACCCAAAAGCTCCAAGGATTATCGCAATCTCTTGGTCACCCAAAAAGCTCCAAGGATTATCGCAATCTCTTGGTCAATCCAAAAAGCTCCAAGGATTATAGCAATCTCTTGGTCACCCCAAAAGCTCCAAGGATTATCGCAATCACTTGGTCAAACCCAAAAAGCTCCAACGATTATCGCAATCGCTTGGAAAACGATCAAAAAAACAAAACAACAAAAATCATCAAAAACAACAAATATTTGCATCTCAATTCTAGGCATACTCAAATTCATCAAAAAATTCATATTCTCGCACCTCATCTTCACCTTCACCAAAAACAATCCATCAAAATTACAAAAATACATAGCCGCATTAAGCATTGCATCCATACATTGCATATTTGTAGTCATACGAGTCAAAGGCACCATAGGCTGCAATAGCTCTGATAGTCCATCTTGTTCCGCATTGTCTCATGTTACAAAAACAACAAAAACACCAAGCATAACTTTTACCACACTACAGTCAGTGGTCTGGGAATGTACCAAGAGTTTCAGTAATTCAGTCATCATTTTCCTCTTTAGCCATGTAGTGTATCAAGTCGAACAGATTTTACGAAGGTAGAGTCATACTTGAAATACACCTTGTTACGTAACATCCCAACACAAATCAAAACACTAAAATTCCCAAATTGTGTGAACGAAAGACGAAACCTAGCAAAATAATCTAGGTCACCACAAGCGAAACGGTTATCTTGCTCATCCCCCGGTGCGAATGACCCCTAGAATGCTGAGAGTTGGCAAAAGGACAAGCATCCTCCCTACCCAATTCCCTAAGAATCCCTAAAGTTCTCAACAGTTGCAAAACACAAAAAATTTGCAAAATGTCAAAACTCCAAAATTTGACAAACTACAGTGCACACATCAAAAGGCACAAACAACAGTGATTTTGGTCACTCCATAACCCCAATCCCTTGCTCGAAAGAAAAACAAATCAAAATGAACAGTGATCTCATCACTACAATGAGCAAGTATCCCAATACAATTGAAGAAAAGAAGGGAGTTGACCTTGAATCCCTGGAACTCTCAGCATTCTATAGGTCATAAGGCAAGCTTCAGTACCAATTTGGTTGATAGCCAATGGGTAATGTAAGTAAACCTCCCGCATGACGATATATCTGTCACATTAACTTGCGTACAGATCAATATTTGCATGTGGATGAGCTAGCTTATGGCATCCTGGATTACACCGTAGATTAATCTTAGTACATACAACAAAGGAATTCGTGGAGCTAATTAGGTGATCCTCAATAGTACAGGTTCGGTTGAAAGCCCATCTGGAACTGGCGGTATCCTAACAAATACCACTAAATGAACTCAATTGCACACACAGGGATATGAAATAACTAGGTCAAAAACAAGTCTGATTCATACCTTGGTCAAAAAGTCTTGTAAGATAAAGTACAGTCATGGATGGTGAGTTAAAACTGACTGAATCTCAGAAAACCTTACATTCATTCCAAAACCATCTGCGCTACTTATCATCCTTATGATACCATCAAAAAATACAAAAAAAAAAAACCATGTAAATAAAGAGCTTCTTAAACAGCCTATAGTGCAATCATCACAAATGTCATTCATCCATTTCACCTCGCATATCACATAGACATCAAAAACATTTACATTCATCATAACATCTGCATTCATCAAAATAAATAAACATGCATAACAAAAATCACATCATCACATGTACAAAACCAAAAATAAAACCGGTATATATATATATCGTCAAAAAGATGCCCGCAGGCTACAAAACCGGTCCTCAGACCCCGCAATCATATCCAAAAACCCAACCTAAGGCGTCGACCACCATGATCACGCAGGATCGGTGCGACGGGAACTACCCCCCGTGGTGTGGGTCCTACGGGACCCTGCAGGGCGGCTACTACTAGCCCCCGCATCATGCCTCGCTACCACCCCCTCATCTAACCGCCTGCGACGAGATGATGCTGACTGCTCGGCCAGACTATCCCTTGTCTGCCGTGAAGATCCACCGACCGAAGGCTCAGGTAGCCGCCCACCAAGGCGGATGACCTCCCTCTCCAAGTCTATCCGGTACAGACACCACTCTGCCTCTCGCCGATGATAGATAGACAATGCATCATCGCGCTGCGCCAAAACTCTATCCCGCTCTGCCAACTGAGCCCGCAGAAGATCCCTCTCCTACCGTGCATCCCCCAGCTCCCGCCTCGCATCCCCCAACTCCAGATCCCGCATCCGCAGTAGCTCTGTCAGTCGAGCAATCTCAACGCCTACATCCGACCCCACCTCCTCTGTATCTGTCGGACGCATAGGACTCACGGGGACAGTAGCCTGCTCAGGCTCCCACTGCTCCTCCACATCCTGCATGTCCGGCCGCTCCGGAACACCCAAGCCCACATCCTCATCTCCCACATCCACCATGTCCGCATCATCCATACCCCCCCAATCACCCCCGCTACCTCAGCATCCTCCACCGCCGCCTCCGCACCTCCCAGTGGCCCCTCTCCTCTCCAACGCCGTAGCACCCACCACGAGTCATACTCAGTGGTAGTCCCGATGTCATCCACATCCGGGACCTCAATCACTGCATCGGACTCCTCGCCCAATGGAGCAATGACCGGTGGCTCTAATCCTCTCTCATCTCCCCGACGCCGATAGACCACGGGCTCACCAGGCAACCCCTGGCGCACCCCAAACTGTCGTGTAACCCAGCGGTACGGAAAGAACTCATGCTCCGTCCCGTGCCGCCCAGTCAACCACCGCTCCCTGCGTACCCGTCGGAGCCACTCTCCAGCCTCAGCCAGGCTGGACAGTCCCGATAGGGATGCCAAAACACCTCCCCTGGAGTGAGCCGAGAAAAGGCATCGTGTAGTGCTCAACGGCACCGCCCATCGCCGACTCGCCTCGCTCCGTAGACCGCCGCCACAAAGCCGCATAACCAATCTCCTCATCCTCCATCCCCGCCCGAGTCATCCACGGTAACCCGGTAGGCCTCTCAACAGCTATGTGCTGCCAACCCCAGCACTGCAACAAAAAGCTGCAACTGACACCCTTCCGCTGTCGACAAGGACCCCGTACAGCTCCCCGTAAAGCTGTGCCAACAAAGTCTGTCCCCATCTCAGAATCAACGGTGCCTCTATCGGGCACTCGCCAACCGCCACACCAAATCCAAGCAGGTTCCACGAGAACCTCGCGCTCGACGAATCAGGGAGAAGAATGTTAGAAATGAGGCCCATCAAGAATGCGTGCCTCACTCCTAACACCCCCTCTCCTGCCACCAGCTAACCAAAATCCCGCCAGCCTGGCAATCCACCTCGACTGTCTCCACTGGGTTTGCTACACCCAGATGCCCCCATGCCCAAAACATCTCATAAGTATAGCAGTCCGCTGATCAAACGACGATGTCCTAATAGGCAGACCATCTATCGAAATCCGAAGCAAACGATAGACGTCCTCAAGAGTCACAGTCATCTCCCCTATCGGGAGATGGAAAGTATTGGTCCACGGATCCCAAAGCTTGATCAGGGCCATCAGATAGGCCTGATCCGAAACCACAGGCTCCAGTCGAGCCACCTGCTTGAGCCCAAGGGCATCAAGCCATTCCCAGTCATCATCGGTCAATGCCAACCGCGCCTCAAGAAATGCAGGGGTACACGGTACCGGCTCCTAACAACCTGCAAAGCAAAAAAAACAACACAAACAAAAAAAAAAAAAAAAATAACAGATCAAATTTTTAGTTCTAGGGTTTCTAACCTTAACCGTTAAACAAAAACATCACAAAAAATCTTAAAGTTTTGAAAAGCGTCAACACAAAAACAATGCATTAAATAAAAGCAAAATAAACTCTAGGAACACTTACAGGTTTCGGCTCCGCCGCTCGAACCAGTGTGTGCACTCATGATAGCAGAGAGAATTCCAGCAGCGCTTCGCTTCGCAGAATTACCTCCTCCTCCCAGAGCTCCAAAATCGCAAGAAAAAAATGACACAAATGAGCCCAAAATCAAGTTTTGGCCATTAAATAGGCCTTTTGCACTGGAATTCATCCTTGACTGGGACGAGCGCTCTGATTAGCGCTCGTCCCACCCAGGGACGAATTCTCCAGCTGGAATTCGTCCCACCCAGGGACGAATTCAGGCCAGCACTTAAAAAAAATCAAAAAATGACTAAAAATGCACTAAAAACAGACAATAAAATTGCCCGACAGGATTGCTACTGCACCTGACAACAAGGGCATACAAAATCGACATTGGAGTCACAAATTGTCACTATCATACTCCCTAAGAAGGCTACCATAGCCGGACCGCTCCACGGGAAGACGGATTTTAGACAATTTCATCCCCAAACGACATCACAAAAGGGTCAAAGCCCACTCAAAAACAAGACAAAATTCAACAAAAACAAACAAAAAAAACATTGCCGGACATAAGTGCTCTTGCACTTAACCTCTGGGCAAAGAAAATCGATGGCGAGGTTCAAATTATCTCTCTCCTACTTCCCCAAGAAGGCTAACATAGCCGGACCGCTCCACGGGAAGTTAGGTTTTCGATGATTTCACCTCATTACGGCATCACCAAAAGGGTTAACACCCACCAAAAATAGGTCCAAATGTTGGAAAAATTGCACACGCTTAACGGTAAACCCTTTAAAGGCACCCTTGCACAAGTCATCTTGGGTCAAGCGACTCGTCGCTTCTCTCACGAAGGTCATTCCCTCATCGATTCGTCGCTTGAGGGGGTAGTCACACTTAGTCACCAACCAACAATCACACACCCAATTAAGGAAAATGACATGCATTCAAAGAATCATTGACAAAGACAATCACGCTCCTGCTTGGGGCAGTAAACAAGCAACAATCAAATCAATCAAACACTTGGCATTTCATGAATCATGAACACAAGGTTCCCCCTGAGGATAAAAATGCCCTTTGCCTGTTCATGATTGATCAATGTCTAAGTTCAAGTCACACCTCAACAAAATAGGTTAATACTTGAAATCAAATTCCTTAGCTCGTCGAAGCAAGGATTCAAGAATGCATGCCCTTTCCATACTTGGGGCATCAAAAGTTGGTTAGGTTACCAAGAAACCCTAATCATTAGTGCTTTGGTTATCTATTTTTGCTCAAGATCTGCGTCACCCGTAGCGCTTCCCAAAAAGGGGCATCTCATAGACACCAAAACAGCACCAATCCGATTATGTGACTGCAAACACCGATCGCTTTGACAAACACAGCCCCCAGTGGCAGCCCTCGGAGGTTAAACAAGTGGTCTTAACCACTTTCATAGCAATTTTGTAAGGTCAAGAAGCAATTTGGCACACTTGGACACTTTGCCCAGTATTCGTCTCACCCCGGGACGAATTCAAAATAGAATCCGTCCCACCCCAGGACGAATTCTGAATCCGTCCCCGGGTGGGACGAATTCTAAGCTTAACGGGCAAAAAGACAAATGGCGCCAAGTGGCAGCCCGTAACAGCTCGCTTGATGACTCCTGCCTTGCACGCGTGTGTAGGTGGACAGAGGGGCCGTTAGAAGACTGTCACAAAAGGCATTTATCAAAGCCCAAGTCAACGGAGGACTCCCCTCCCTCATGGGAAGACAAGACCGCCACATGGCGCCTATGACCAACACATGGCATTTGTGCTTCCCTCCCAAAAGAGACCCCATGGGTCTATAAAAGGTGGGACTTTTCTCACCCAAAATATACAAAGTTGAAGGAGTTTTCAAGCAACGAAGTGCTGCCGAGTTGAAGACCCACTTGCATCCCTTTTGGTTCACCTTCCCACATCCACCAATCTCTTTTGCAAGGGAGGTTGTTGGGTGGCTTTTGGAAGCTTGAACCGGACCCAAATCCAACACATGGACACCCGAACCAACCAATTCGCCGACCCCCCAATCCTAAGAGGTTTTGGGCCCATCCCTAGTGGATTGGCGCCGGAATCAAGTGCCAACGGTGGGAGGCCCACTTGGGCACCCCCGCACTTTCTAGGTTTTAGAGCATTCTAGATTACTTTTCAGGTTGCATTTTGTGTTATTATGTTTGGTTAACTCATAGCTGCAATTTCGTAACTTTTGGTCGGATTCTAGTATGTTTTGTGTCGCTTTGTTGTTTCACCGACTTGCAGGTGGCGAGATCAAATTCCCGAGGGTAGAGGCCAAATTGGGAGAATCCGACCATCCGGGTCATCCCAAAATGGCCCCAATTACATAACCCCCTTGTTTGCAGTGCATTTTGCGGGTCTCGAGAATCGACATTGGAGCAGCAGCAGGTCGGCTTCTTCAACACGGAAGAATTCGTCCCACCCAGGGACGAATTGCAGTCATAAATCGTCCCACCCAGGGACGAATTCCAGTTGAAGGCAGATTGGCCAGCTGTCTCAGTGGCAATGGCCTTCTGGTAACATTTTTTGTCTTCTGTCAAGTTTTCAGGTTGTTTAGAATCATTTTGTTTACTGTTTTAGATAAATGTTTGCATGCATCTTTTGATGATTTTAGAAGAACGAACACTTTTCACTTGCAGCAAGTGCTACTGACATCTTGGTTGTTTCTTTGTTCGCAGGAGAAGCAGCGGAGGTGAAGAACTCATCGACATCAGCGACGGCATCATCTTGGCCCGCCCATTGCAATCGTGGGCACGCGGAAAGAGGAACATTGAGTGATTGTAATCGAATTCTTTTAACGCTCCTAGCCCCCGAAAAGGGAGGAGACGTCATTGTAACAGAGATCAAGGGATATTAATGAAAGGGCTGTGTTTTCTCCATTTGCTTGTGTCTCTTCCAATGCGTTTCTTTTCCATTTCATGCACTTTACGTTTCTAGGACTTAAGCGCATTTGGTTTTGGTTATATTGCAATTAGTGTTTCCTTTGCCCGGAATCTCGTGCTTTCAGTTTGTGTTGCATTTTTTATTTTATTTTTGTTGTTTTTGTGACACCATTTGGGTTTAAATTGTCTGAAATTCATTTTCCCGTGGAGCAGTCCGACTATGTTAGAATTATTAGGGATTAGGATAGCGATAATTTGTGACTCCGATGTCTTTTTTGTATGCCCTGGATGTCAAGTGCAACAGCACTCTATTAGGCAAATTTATTTTTTGTTTTTAGTGCATTTTTGTTGATTTTTTTTTATGTTTTGAATTTTTTGGCTGGAAATCGTCCCTGGGTGGAACGATTTCCAATCGCAAAAATCGTCCCTGGGTGGGACGATTTCTGCTAACCAGAGTGCTCATCCCAGCCAAAGACGATTTCCAGTCTAATGGCCTATTTAAGGGCCAAAACTTGAATTTGGGCTCATTTGTGTCATTTTTTCTTGCGATTTTGGAGCTCTGGGAGGGGGAGGTAATTCTGCGAAGCGAAGCGCTGCTGGAATTCTCTCTGCCATCATGAGTGCACAAACTGGTTCGAGCGGCGGAGCGGAGGCGAAACCCGTAAGTGCTCCTTAGAGTTTATTCTTGCAATTTATTTTTTGAATTGTTTTTGGGTTGATTTTGTTTAAAATATTAAAATTTAGACCTTGACACTTAGCTTATAAAAACTAAGATTTATTGTACATTAAATGTAGTGCAAAAACCTATGTAACAACGTTTATTGTTTGAACTAAACCTTAGGATAAACTGCATGTAAACCCTAAAATTCAATGTTTTGTATTTTTTTTTTTTTTTTGCTGTTTTTGTCGTTAATCAGTTAAGGTTAGAAACCCTAGAACTGAAAGTTTTATTTTTTAATTTTGTGTTTGTTTTTCTTAATTAATCAGTTAAGGTTAGAAACCCTAGAACTGAAAGTTTTATTTTTTAATTTTGTGTTTGTTTTTCTTAATTAATCAGTTAAGGTTAGAAACCCTAGAACTGAAAAATTTGTTTTTAAATTTTGTGTTTGTTTTTGTAATAATCAGTTGAGATTAGAAATCTTGTAACTGAAGATCTGTTTTTGTTTTGTTTATTTGATTCTTTTTTTTTTTGCTTTTGTCATTGCTGTACAGTTTTTTTCCATGATTTTTAATTTTTTTTGTTGAAATGTTTTATTTTGCAGGTTAGGAGCCGATACCATGTACCTACCGCCTTTACTGAGGCGCAGGGTGCACTGACTGATGATGATTTAGAATGGCTTGATGCCCTTGGGCTCAAGCAGGTGGCTCGATTGGAGCCTATGGTCCTAGATCAGGCCTATCTGAAGGCCCTGATCAAAGTTTGGGATCCGTGGACCAACACTTTCCATATTTCGACAGGGGAGATGACTGTGACATTGGAGGACGTCTATCGGTTGCTTCAGATTTCGATAGATGGACTGCCCATTAGGACATCGCCGCGTGATCAACGAACTGCTGTACTGACGAGATGTTTTGGGCATGCGGAGCGGCTGGGTGTAACGAACCCAGTGGAGACAGCCGAGGTGGACTGTCAGGCTGGCGGGATTTTTGTTGGCTGGTGGCAGGAGAGGGAGGTGTTAGGAGTGAGGCATGCATTATTTATGGGCCTTATTTCTAACATGCTTCTACCTGATTCGTCAGGCGCAAGGTTCCCATGGAACCTGCTAGATTTGGTATGGCAGTTGGTAGAGTGCCCGATAGAGGCATCGCTATTTTTTGGATGGGGACAGACACTGTTGGCACAGCTCTACGAGGAGTTGTACGGGGTCCGCTGTCGACAGTGAAATGGGGTCAGTGTAGTTATCTGCTTCAGTGCTGGGGTTGGTAGCACATAGCAGTGGAGAGGCCAACCGGGTTACCGTGGATGACTCGGGCGATGATGGATGACGAGGAGATTGGCTATGCAGCTTTGTGGCGGCGGTCTGTGGAGCAGGGGCAGAGTCGACGATGGGTAGGTGCTGTACAACACTATACTGATGCCTTCTCTAGGCTCACTCCAGGGGAAGTGTTTTAGTGTCCTTATCGGGATTGTCCAGTCTGGCCAGAGGCTGGAGAGTGGCTCTGACGGGTACGCAGGGAGCGATGGTTGACTGGGCGGCACAGGACGAAGCATGAGTTATTTCCATACCGTCGGGTTACATGATAGTTTGGGGTGCACCAGGGGTTTCTTGGTGAGCCTGTGGTCTATCGGTGGCGGGCAGATGAGAGAGGATTAGAGCCACCGGTCACTGCTCGATTAGGCGAGGAGTTCGATGCAGTGATTGAGGTCTCGGATGTGGATGATGTCGAGACTACCACTGAGTATGACTCATGGTGGGTACTGTAGTGATGGAGAGGAGAGGGGCCACTGGGAGGCACAGAGGCGGTAGTGGAGGATGCTGAGGCAGCAGGTGGTTATTGGGGGGCTCTATTGGATGATGCGAACATGTTTGATGTGGGTGTTGAGGATGTAGACTTTGGCGCTCTAGATCATTCGGACATGCAGGATGTGGAGGAGCAGTGGGAGCCAGAGTAGGCTACCTGTTCATCGTGTAGATACAGAGGAGGTGGGGTCAGATGTAGGCATTGAGATTACGTGACTGACAGAGCTGCTGCAGATATGGGATCTAGAGTTGGGGGACGCGAGGCGGGAGCTGGGGGACGCGTTGCAGGAGAGGGATCTCCTGCAGGCCCAGCTAGCAAAGCGGGATAGGGTTTTGGCATAGCGCGATGATGCAGTGTCATATTATCATCGATGGGAGGCATAGTGGTTTCGGCATCGACTAGACTTGGAGAGGGAGGTCATCCGCCTTGGTGGGCGGCTACCTGAGCCCTCGATTAGTGGGTCTTCACGTCGGACGAGGGATAGCACGACTGAGCAGTCAGCCTCATCTTGTCGCAAGCGATTAGATGAGGGAGGTAGTAGTAGGCATGATGCGGGTGCTAGTAGTAGCCGCCCTGTAGGGTCCCGTAGGACC
Source organism: Wollemia nobilis (assembly GCA_028583015.1). Taxonomy (NCBI): domain Eukaryota; kingdom Viridiplantae; phylum Streptophyta; class Pinopsida; order Araucariales; family Araucariaceae; genus Wollemia; species Wollemia nobilis. Next base: position 8,807,595 of record JAQPPZ010002520.1, read on the forward strand.
CACACCACGGGGGGTTGTTCCCGTCGCATCGATCCTACGTGATCATGGTGGTCGATGCCTTAGGTTGGGTTTTTGGATTCTATTGCGGGGTCTGCAGACCAGTTTTTTAGCCTACGGGTATCTTTTTGACGATATATATATATATATATACCGATTTTATTTTGTTATGTTTACATGTGTTGTTTTTATTTTTGTTATGCATTATGGATGTATGCATGTTTATTTACTTTGATGAATGCAAATGTTATGATGAATGCAAATGTTTTTGATTTCTATGTGATATGCAAAGTTAAATGGATGAATGACATTTGTGGTGATTGGTTATGGCACCATAGGCTGTTTAAGACGCTCTTTATTTCGTTTTTAGGCGACTGCTATGATGTATGACTTGTATGTTTTTGATGTGGTTTTTCTCTTCTTTGTATTTTCTGATGGTGTTGCAAAGATGAAAATTAGCGTAGTTGGTTTTGAAATGTAGCTAAGGTTTTCTAAGACTCAGACAATTTTAACTCACTAGCCATGATTGTACTTTATCTTACATGATTTTTGACCAAGGTATGAATCAAAACTATTTTTGAAGCTATTTCACATCCCTGTGTGTGCAATTGAGTTCATTATTGTGGTATTTGTCAGGATATCGCCAGTGCCAGATGGGCTTTCAACCGAACCTGTACTGAGGATCACCTGATTAGCTCCACTAACTCCTTTGTTGTATTCAGTTAGATTAATCTACGATGTTTTCTAGGATGCCATAAGCTAGCTCATCCACATGCAAACATTGATCTATACACAAGTTAATGTGATAGATATATCGTCATGCGAGAAGACCTTTCTGAATGCTGAGAGTTCCAGGGATTCAAGTTCAACTCCCTTCTTTTTTTTCAATTGTATTGGGATACTTGCTTGTTTGTAGTGATAAGATCACTGTTTATTTTGATTTGTTTTCTTTTGAGCAAGGGATTGGAGTGATAAAAATCACTATTGCTTTTGCCTTTTGATGTGTGCACTGTATGATGTCAAATTATGGAGTTTTGACGTTTTGCAAATTTTTGATTTTTTGCAACGTTTGAGAACTTGGGATTCTTAGGTAATTGGGTAGGGAGGATGCTTGTCCTTTTGCCAACTCTCAGCATTCTTGGGGTCATTCGCACAGGGGGATGAGCAAGATAACTTTTTCGCTTATGGTGACCTAGATTACTGTGCAGGTTTCATCTTTCTTTCATGCAACTCAGGAATTGTTTTATGTGTTTTTATGTGTTGGGATGTTACGTAACAAGGTGTATTTCAAGTATGACTCTACCTTCATAAAATCTGTTCGACTTGATACACTACATGGCTAAAGAGGAAAATGTTGGCTAAGTTATGGAAACTCGTGATATATTAAAAGACCACTGACTCTATGTGGGAAAAATCGATGTATGGTGTTTTTGTTTTTTTTGCGAAATGGAATTGTTGAACAAGATGGACTATAAGAGCTCTTGCAGCCTATGGTGCCTTTGACCTGTATGACCACAAATATGCAATGTATGGTGCAATGCTTAATGCAGCTATGTATTTTTGTATTTTTGATGGATTGTTTTTGGTGAAGATGAATATGAGGTGCGAGAATATCTCTTTTATGATGAATTTGAGTATGCCTAGAATTTAGATGCAAATATTTGTTGTTTTTGATGATTTTTGTTGTTTTTTTTTTATTTTCTTGATTTTTGACCAAGCGATTGCGATAATCGTTGGAGCTTTTTGGGTTTGACCAAGTGATTGCGATAATTCTTGGAGCTTTTGGGGTGACCAAGTGATTGCGATAATCCTTGGAGCTTTTTGGATTGACCAAGAGATTGCGATAATCCTTGGAGCTTTTTGGATTGACCAAGAGATTGCGATAATCCTTGGAGATTTTTGGATTGACCAAGAGATTGCGATAATCCTTGGAGCTTTTTGGAATTGACCAAGCGATTTTAGGGATCCTTGGAGCATTTTGGGTTTTGACCAAGTGATTGCGATAATTCTTGGAGCATTTTAGTTTTTGACCAAGTGATTGCGATAATCCTTGGAGCTTTTGGGTTGACCAAGAAATTGCAGGAATCCTTGGAGCCTTTTGGGTGACCAAGAAATTGCGGGAATCCTTGGAACATTTTGGGTGACCAAGAAATTGCGGGAATCCTTGGAGCTTTTTGGATTGACCAAGAGATTGCGATAATTCTTGGAGAATTTTAGTTTTTGACCAAGTGATTGCGATAATCCTTGGAGCTTTTGGGTTGACCAAGTGATTGCGATAATCCTTGGAGCTTTTTGGGTGACCAAGAAATTGCGGGAATCCTTGGAGCCTTTTGGGTGACCAAGAAATTGCGGGAATCCTTGGAGCATTTTGTTTTTTGACCAAGTGATTGTGATAATCCTTGGAGCTTTTTGGGTGACCAAGAAATTGCGAAAATCCTTGGAGCCTTTTGGGTGACCAAGAAATTGCGGGAATCCTTGGATTCTTGGGTGACCAAGAGATTGCGATAATCCTTGGAGCTTTTTGTGTGACCAAGAAATTGCGGGAATCCTTGGATTCTTGGGTGACCAAGAGATTGTGATAATCCTTGGAGCATTTTTGGGATATGGCTTTCTTAGATATGAAATGGTCGCAAATGACTGATATTCAAGGGTTCTGTTTCCTTGATACCATCAAGAGAAGCTAGCCGGTACGTCTCGGGTCCTATTTTGCTATCAATGACATAAGGACCTAACCAATTTGCCGCGAACTTGTCCCTCAGGTGGGACAACAAATTAGGGTTCTATTGGTTTTCCTTCAAAACCAAATCACTAACCCGAAAGTCCCTTAGGTGAACTTTCATGTTGTAAGCTTTCTTAAGCCACCCTTGATAGATACGTAAGTGCTCAAGAGCATTAATGCATCGTTCGTCAAGCAATGTAAGTTGGTCTAATCGGGCCTGCCGTGCAATGTCATCATCGATGAACTCCTGCATTGATATGCGCAGGGAAGGAATTTCCAACTCGAGAGGCATTACTGCCTCTGAGCCATACACCAGTGAAAACGAAGTTGCCCCAGTGGGCATCCAAATGCTAGTGCGATAAGCCCAAAGGGCAAGTGGGATTTGTATGTGCCAATCCTTATGACTGTCTGCGATGGTATTTTTAAGGATGGTGACTAGCATTTTGTTTGACCCCTCTTCTTGCCCATTTGCTTGCGGATAATAGGGTGTTGAAAAGCTGTGCTAAATTTTGTACTTTGTGGTTAAAGCACGCACGTATTTGTTATTGAATGATGGCCCATTATCCGAGATTATTTTGGATGGAATACCAAAATGACATATGATGTGATGCAAGATGAACTCCGCAATACGGGGTCCTATCATAGATGTTAACGGAATTGCTTCCACCCATTTGGTAAAATATTCTGTGGTCGTTATGATAAACGTGTGATGGCCTGATGATGCAGGGGAGATCTTTTTGATTAGATGTAGACCCCACTGCAAAAATGGCCAAGCAGCTTGGACTACCTGCAAGGCCTGAGAAGGTACGTGCATCAAATTGGCATGATGTTGACACTTCACGCACTTCTTGACATACGCGCAACAATCTTGCTCTAAAGATGGCCAATAATAGCCCATGTGAAGAATGTGCTTTGCAATGGCCATACCATTGAAGTGGCCGCCACATGTACCGTCATGCCCTTGGGCGATTGCCCAAGTGGACTCTTGCTGGTCCAAACAATGAAGAAGAATTTTGTCATAGCTGCGACGATACAAAATGTCTCCTATCAAGACATATTTTGCCGCTTTTTGTTTGAATGTTCATTTTGTAGCATGCGTCAATCCAAAGGGAAGATTACCTAACTTGAGGTAGTCTATTATGGGTAAATACCAGTCCTGTTGATCAGAAACCTCGATAGTGTGAACAACAAATCCCTTTTGAAGTTCTTCTCTAACAAATGCTGATTGGGATAGAACTTGTAAGAATAGCATTGTGTTGTTATTAATGGGAGTGGGGGAAAACAAAGACCCCCAGTTGGCACATTTCAAACAGTCTCGGATTTGAAAGAACTTATCCAAATATGGTTCAATCTGGATCATGTGGATTCCTGGCGTCAAGTCTGAGCTTGCGCACTCTATCGCGGATTGCGATAAGGTTTTGACCTGAATAGTTGTCATGTCATCGAAAAGGTCTTGCGGGATTAGTGACCCCAAGGAGGCCATTGTATCCGCAAAATGATTCGATGATCGAGGGAGTGCCTCGATGTCATACCACTCAAGTTTTGCCAGGAATTTGTCCATGAGGGCTTTATAGGCCTTTAGAACTGGGCATTTGCATTGATATACCCCTTTGACTTGATTGATGATTAACAGCGAATCACCAAAGATGTTCAGTATTTTGATGTTCATGGCAATTGCTGTCTAAAGACCTAGGAGCAAGGCTTCATATTTTGCATTGTTGTTGGTGCACTGGAAGTTTAATTTAAATGACAGGGGCATTGGAGTGCCCTATGGTGTGAAGAATACAATTCCTGCGCCACCCCATTTCTCGCATTTAGAACCATCAAAAAATAGGGTTATGTCGGCCTGAGACTCAGGCTCATCAAAATATGGCGATTCTGAGACATGGAAGACCCCATCATCGGGTAGTTCTATGACCAGAGCTTGATCGTCTTCAAGAGGAGCCTCTGCTAGTTGATCGGCTATGACTTGTCCTTTTATAGATTTTTTCCCAATAAACTCAATGTCAAATTCCGTCAACAACATGATCCATTTCACCGTGCGACTACTATGATAAGTGCGACTCATCATGTATCGCAATGGATTCTCCTTAGACACAACATACGTAGTGTTGCCCAGCATGTAGTGGCGTAGCTTTTTGGTAGTGAACACCATTTCCAAGCAGAGTTTCTCAACGTATGCATAGTTAAGTTCGTAACTGACCAGGGTGCGGCTAAGATAGTAAGTAGCCTGTTCTTTGTGATGTTCATTCTTCTGGGCTAGCATGGCGCCCAGTGCCATCTCAGTAGCTGAGATGTATATGTAGAACGAAACTTCTGGTCTAGGTGGTGCCAACACTGGCGGCGAAGCCAAGTATTGTTTGATTTCATCAAAGGCTGACTGGTACTTGTCATCCCAATGAAATGTGACCCCCTTGTGCAATAATTTGTTCATGGGTCGGCATTTTTCAGATAATTGCGCTATGAAGCGTTTAATCGACGTGACCTTTCCTTGCAGACTTCTGAGCTACTTGATAGTGGTTGGGGGAGCCATTTCAAGGATTGCCTTGACTTTGTTTGGGTCCACTTCGATGCCTCTCTTTGAGACTATAAAACCTAAGAGTTTTCCAGATGTGACACCGAACGCGCACTTCTTGGGATTCAGTCTGACCTTATGCTCTATGAGGTGATCAAGAATCTTGCTTAAGTCACCGAGATGATTTGAGCACAAGATAGACATGGCTAACAAATCATCCATGTAATCTTCCAAATTTTTGTGCATGTAATCATGGAAGATATACTTCATAGCACGTTGGTATGTAGCGCCAGCATTTTTAAGGCCAAAAGGCATGACCTTATAGCAAAATGTCCCCCAAGGCATTGTGAATGCCGTTTTGAGTTGGTATTCAGGATTGATACGAATTTGATTGTATCCTGAGAAACCATCCATTAGGGAGAGCATTTCGTGACCTGCTATAGCGTCTACCAATGCATCGATGCTTGGCAAGGGGAAATCATCCTTAGGACTCGCTTTGTTTAGGTCTCGAAAGTCGGTGCATATGCGAATCCTCCCGTCGGGCTTCTTGACGGGAACCATGTTGGACAACCATGGCGGATAATCCACGCAGATGAAAAATTGTGCATCCAATAGCTTTTGCAATTCGTATTTGACCATCAAGGCCACTATTGGGTGCATCTTTCTTAGTTTTTGCTTTACAGGCTTGATTGTCGGATCAAGCATTAAATTGTGCATGACTAGCTGCAGGTCTAGCCCTGGCATATCTTTGTACGACCATGCAAAAACTTCCTTCTTCTCTTTGAGAAGGGCAATGTATTCGGCTTGCTCTTCGGGGGAAAGACTTACCCCCACTCGATAATCTATGGATTCTTTGAATCTGTGCCGATGTCTACGTCAGTCGTCTCCTCGACTGACATGTGGGATCCATCCTCCAACTGATGTGGAGTTGGGATTAAATGGATATCATCAACTGAGTTAAGATCTACGTTTGGAACCTCGGGTCCCTCTTCATCTTGAAAAATATCCTGAGTTGTCCTTGGGGTAAAATGAAGCATTTCACCGAAAGGCCAATACTCTGATGGTGACAATGGTGAATTGACGCGATCCCAGTCGATGGCATCCATGTCTAGATGCAATGACCATGATGTATCGGTCGGATTGCGGATGGGTGTGGTCAAATCAATGGAGATCATGTGGATGGAATGAATTTGGTCTCCAGAACCGCGGGTGTGATGACTTGATTCTTTTAGATGTTCCCTATACTCTGGATCTGACTCTATGGGAACGAGCACGAATGGATCCTATCTAGGTGCAAATTCATCCCTATGTGCGAAAAGGAAGGTGGGGTCTTCCCTCGGCACTGCTTTCGTGATAGGATCTCGAGGTGGACGATGCTTATCTTAAATTTGGAGCCATGGGTCCAACACTTGGTCTGACCTTGATGGGTCTACTTGCCATTCATGCCCCAGCAGTATGCCCATCTGTCCCATTAGATCCTCATGCATTAAAGCATGGTGATGTCGTCATGCATGTCTGAGATAGTCCATCTCAGTCTCATCTTCTGAATCGCTTTCATAGATCCAAAATTGTTCATCCTCTTCAACATCTGTTGCTTGCGACGTTGAGGACTCTTTTTGTTCCAGTGAATTAATCTGGTCCCATTGTGGTTGTTCCACTCTTGGTGGAGGGACCTGATTCTCTTGGCACTGTATTGTTTCATCCGGAACCTCTAAGGGGAACAACTTCAGAAAGATGTTCGACAGTCGTTGATGTTCTCTTTGAGGATTACTATCCGAACTTTCACCTCTCTCTAGCAAAGGAGAGGGATTATTGCTATTTCCAGGGGTGTTTGTTGACCATGGGAGGTAGTCTCCCAATGTGTATTCTATATTTGGATTGGCATACGGATCTTGTGCCAATCCCCCCTTGTTGCCTATTTCTAGGCCTTGCATATTTTCAACCAAGATGTCTAAGGGCAAGGGGTGGTTGAACCCCACTCCTGACTTGTCATATGGCATCTGATATCTTGGTTGGAAAAGGACTCGCATCCCTTGCTCATATCTTCCTAGCCCGTATCCATGCCAATTGCATTGGCCGAGATATTTTAGGGCAAATTTTGGGTTTGACAGATAATTGATGTTTTCAACAAAAGGCTCTTTGTATGTTTCCTTTTGTTGGCATGGTTCAAGACCATGATCAAGGCCCCCATACACAAAATTTGTCTGGTTCGGTGGGTAGCCTAGAGGAACAATTGTCCCTATGGGAAGGCGAGGTCTTCCCATGTCCTGTAATGACTCCAATGTGGGGGTTGCCACAATTTTTTGCACTAAGTACTCCCCCGTGCCCGTACTGGCCATTTCAACAGTGATTGTTGATGATTGGGTGGGAGGAAACGGTAGTCCTTCCTGAGTCCATTCCATGTTTGGTTGTTCAGGAGTCTTGGTTTTCGTTATGTTGGGTGTTTCCTCTGTTGATATCATTGAGATTGTGGGCAACCTTTCTTCTAAGGGCTTAACCTCTTCCATGATTTTTTTTTCCTTGTCCTTCTGTTGGGCCATGATAGGTGGCATTGATGATGAAGGAGCAAGTTATGAAGTCTCACCTAGCTGGGATTTTGCCTTGTTGGCCACCAGTGGTGCCTGCGGTATTGGACCCTGTTTATATGGATTTAATTGGAAATCCAAATGTGTTGAAGGGAGGGTCGATTGAGGTATGAATTGTACCACATTGCAATACTTGAAGGGCTCTAAGTCCATTGGGACTACATGTATTTCCCCTTCATAAGCATACTTTAAGCACTGGTGGGCGATCGAAGGGACACACTTCATGTCCCTGATCCAAGGCCGCCCTAGCAGTATATTATAAGCCATTTCACCTTCCAACACATGGAACAGTGTAGGTATTGACTTTTGTCCTACCTAGATAGGCAAAATGGCTGTGCCGACTGTCGAGCATACTGCATCATTAAAAGCTCGCAGTGTGTACGTGGAGGCTATGATGTGAGAGGCTGGCAGCTTCAAATGCTTTAAGGCTGCAGTGGTTATGATGTTACTGGACGAACCAGTATCTATCAGCACTCTCTTGTACGAAATCCCGTTGACCCATGCAATAACATGTAGGGGTGGATCTGCCATGTCATTTGATATCGTTTTGACCTCATCTTCTCTGAATGTGATGATCGGCTCCGTACATTGTTTCACATGTCCCACGAAGGCGTTGAAAGAATTTGCTTCATGGGGTTGTAATTCAATGGCTTTTAAAATGTCCATAAGAGCTTCTCTATGGGGAGCTGATTATTGAATAAGCTCGTAGATGGACAGCCTAGCCGACGTGGTCCGCAAACTTTGTGTGAGTTTGGTTCGTATCGTGAGATCAGGTCTAGGTGGAGGTAACTGCATTGGGCGTTGTTGAGGCTGTGATGTTGTTAGAATTTCCCTCGTAGCTACCTCGGGGGCAACTGCTGGGTATCTTTTGTTCCTTGTTACTATGTTAATCATTCCCACAAATCCCTGCGTGGGAAGATCCTGTCGCACCTCGTTAATCTGGAGTGGTTTTGTCTGTGCCTCGTGGGAAGGCAAGGGGTCCTTGAATACCCCCATTTTTTGGTTGTTTGGTGCGATGGGGTTGTCCACGACCAATGTTCTATTGTCGATCAAATCCTGGACTAGTTCTTTGAATTTCTAGCACCCATTTAGGTCGTGTCCTCTGCGCCTATGGAATCTACAATACAATTCTTCCCTGTACCCCCTAGGCTTAGGAATGTTAGGGTCTATAATTTGGATTTTTGGCAGAGTAACTAAATTTGCCACTGACAAGCGATCAAATAGAGAGTCCCTAGACTCCGCATATGGGGTGAAATGTCTCCTAGGGTGATGCGGGTAATTTTGCTCCTGTCTTCTATTATCTCTTTCATAAGCAGGAGGCACTGCCTGGTAATTAGCCCTTTGGGGCTGCGTCTCTTGCACAGGTGCGGGAACATTTATCGCAACTTGGTTGACTGCAGCGTGTTGTGGTTGCATTGTCCCGATTTTAGTGGTTTTATTCCACTCTTTTTTCTTAGGCTTTGCAATTGCGCCTTCGCCTATCTTAATCTCTTCTATAAGTCTAGCTTGCACCAAAGCTTCTTCTAAGCTGTCGTATTGTCGCAACAACAATAGACCAGAGATTGATTTTAAGCAACTTTTTGCGAACATCTGCGTGAGATCAGACATAGGGGGACGGTAGGGCAGCTTAGAAAGCAAATTCGTCCATCGATTTCCGTATGCTGCCATTGTTTCTTCCTCAAATTGTTTGAGGCTCGCTAGATCACTCAGTGACACCTTATTCCTTGTGTTGAAGGCAAAGCGTTCAAGAAACGCATCTACTAATTGATCTAAGCTACTTATGCTGTGTTTGGGTAGTTGGGTGAACCAATTCGAGGCAGGGCCTACGAAAGTGGTTATGAATGTTCTAAGCAGCAATGCGTCATTATCTTGGATTACGAAGCATTGGCTTAGAAATATTGTAACGTGCTCTTGTGCATCCTCTTCACCTTTAAAAACTGCCAATTGAGGCAACTTGAAGTGTTCAGGGTAAAGAGGCATAGGCACTGAAGGATGCACCGGATTACTACGGAGTAGACGTAATGTAGGTTTTCGATGCCCAGCAGCTTTTGTTTCCACAGACTCCAAACGCTCTAATAGCGCTTGGTATGCATCGAAAGATTTTATTTCTTTCTCTCTTGTTTGCTCCCGTTGTATGTTATGGTAGACTGGGGGCCTATGGAGGGGTGGCCGAACGACAGCCCTCCTGCCTTGATGGGGAGTTTCAACATGTTCTATCTCTGGTTCATACTCCTCATAAAATTCTTGAGGAGTCTCTGGGCGAAACCTATGACCTTGATCAAGTCCTTGCTGATGGTACCCATCATCATTTCAGGGAGTGGCCTCCCTCTCGGGTCTATAAGGTCTCGGAGGCAAGGCTTGACAAGGTCGTGGAGACCTGTCATGTGTTAATGGATTATGCCTCTCGTATTGTTCAACTCTTTGGATGTGAGGGGTTGGCTCCCTCTTAGGTAGTGCATAGCGTAACTCATCCGCTTCGTGTTGCATGCGTTATTTTTCCAAGTAGTGTCGATACTCTATCTCTTGATGACTTTGTTTAAGCCGCATGATTTGGGCTTGATGGGTGGTATATCTGGCGATAGCTGGGTCAATTTGGTCTACCCTATTTTGTTCAGGAGGTTCAAATGTTTCTCCTATGTGTTTGCCTTGGTTTTGATGTTCCAGAATTTCAATTGGTCGCTTCCCTCTGTCGAGGTAGGCGGTATGCGCTCGAGGTTCTGGCCTCAAGGGGTGATCATGATATCCGACTGGTGCAGAAATGCAAGGTTCCCATGTTGTTTTTTGTCCTCGAGGAATGCGATGGATTTCCTCATACTCCCTTTCACGGGTGTGAAGGGGGTGGGTAGAGTTAGGTCGCCCTATGTAAGGAGCCCTGCACTCCGGATTTGGTCTCTCTGTTCTGATGATAGGTAAAGAAGGGATGCCATATCCACGTCGTCCCTCCAAATGGACAGTGTGCCTCGTTAGCGCCTCATCGCGCTGTGGCCACTCATGTCTAACCTCAGAAGGTGATTCCCTATTTATGTCAAGGTCTACATGTAGGGCTTCTTCTTGAAAGGGGCTGCTTTGAATGGGCATACCCCATCGAGGATTTTGAATTGGATTCTTTTGTAGGCCAGACCGATAAGGCGGTATGACCAAGTCCTCAGGACTGAAGTGAAAGCGACTTGTGCCTGCTTCTTGTGTACCTTTCGGAGCTTCTGCCCTTGATTGGGCTTGACTGCGGGTGTACACCATTGTGGTGCTTCTATGCTATCTAAGTAAATTTTTATCTCGTTTATGATTTTTTTTTTTTTGTCTACACTAAGCAGAATTAAACACACACATTCACAAAACCGTGATTATCTCTTTTAAGGATTATTGGTGTGCCCTAAACTGGTTTAGTGCATTTTGGTGTTTTGTTTTGTTTTTGTAGGTTTTGAAGGACGTTTAAATGCATAATGTAGGCTCTTATAACTCCCAAAAGGTTGCCCATTCAATATACCAACCAGGCTGATATACCAACCTCTCTATATACCTGCACTTACGAGAGGGAGACTATAGGTACGTGAGAGTAGAAGGTACGTGGTACGTAGGCAGTACGAAATGAGGATTGTCCTGTTAATGGAACCTACCATAGAAAACTTATCATCGTGCACATGGGAATCACCCCAGCGACACTCGGTCTGCTTTCGTCAAGATTTACACCTAACAACAATTGACAATCGGGAAATGGATGCAAAGCTAAGCCAAGGTGGTGATGAACCCACCGTTGGTCTTGCTCAAGGGCTGGGGTCTTACGACCAGCTCCTTGGTTTAAAATTGTTTCGTGATGTGTGTGGGATTCATTTTATTTAGCGAAAATGAAACAAGCATAAATGACTTTCCCTAAGTAATGCAGGATAAAATGAAAACAGTCAAATAAACAGAAACAAAAATAGAAAATTTAATAGAGATTATAAAAATCCCTACCTCTTCTCTGCCTGCTCCGATTGCTTCTAAATTTCTACTCTAAAAATATGTACGTAGGAATTCGTCCCCTGGCGAGACGAATTTCAAAACAGAATTCGTCCCTGCCAAAGACGAATTTGAATTCGTCTCAGGGTCAGACAAATTGCAGTAAAGAAATCGTCCCAGTCAGAGACGAATAACAGTTTGCAACAAAAAAATGTACCTGTCAAGCACAAAACACAAAAATTTAATCAATTTTTGTGATTTTAAAAATAGGGAACAGGGTCCCACCGTGATCGCCACTGAAAGCATGAGATTTCGGGCAGAGGGAACACTAATTATGCAATATAAGACAAAATGTAACACTTTAATCCTATGCACAAAACAAAGAAAGGAGATAATTTGGAAATGAAAGAAAATATGTAAGAAAATCACAGCCCTCTTTATTCAAATCTCTTATCCTCAGTTACATAGACGTCTCCTCCCCTTTTAGGGGCTAGGAGCGTTAAATTTGTCTTTGTTACAATGTGTGACTTAGTCTTCCTCCTTTCGCGTGCCCACACTTGAAATGGATGGGCCAAGATGATGCCGTCGCTGATGTCGATGAGTCCTTGACCTCTGCTGCTCCTCCTGCGAACAAAGAAACAATGAAGATGTCAGTAGCACCTACTGTAAATGAAAAGTGTTTGTTCTCTAAAATTGCCAAAAGATGCATGCAAACATTTGTCTGAAACAGTGAGTAAAATGACTCTAAATGGCCTGAAAACCTGACAGAAGATAGTAAAAATCACCATAAGGCCACTGCCACTGAAACAGTCGGCCAATCTACCTTCAACTGGAATTCATCCCTGGGCAGGACGAATTATGACTGCAATTCGTCCCTGGGTGGGACGAATTCTTCTGTGTTGAAAAAGTTGACCTGCTGCTGCTCCAATGTCGGCTCTCGAGACCTCCAAAACACCTGCAAACAGAGGGGTTATGTAATTGGGGCCATTTTGGGATGACCCAGATGGTCGGATTCTCCCAATTTGGCCTCTATCGTCAAGAATTTGATATCACCACCTACAAGTTAGTGAAACAACAAAGCGACGCAAAACATACTAGAATCTGATCAAAAGTTATGAAATTGCAGCTATGAGTTCACCAAACAAAATGACACAATATGCAATGTGAACAAATAATCTAGAATGCTAAAAATAATGGAACTTAGAAAGTGCGGGGGTGCCCAAGGGGGCCTCCCATCGTTGGCCCAAAACCTCTTAGGATTGGGGGGTCGGCGAATTGGTTGGTTCAGGTGTCCATGTGTTGGATTTGGGTCAGGTTCAAGCTTCCAAAATCCACCCAACAACCTCCCTTGCAAAATATATTGGTGGATGCGAGAAGGTGAACCAAAAGGGATGCAAGTGGGTGTTCAACTCGGTAGCACTTCGTTGCTTGAAATCTCCTTCAACCTGTATATTTTGGGTGAGAAAAGTCCCACCTTTTATAGACCCAAGGGGTCTCTTTTGGGAGGGAAGCACAAATTCCATGTGTTGGTCATAGGCGCCATGTGGCAGTCTTGTCTTCCCATGAGGGAGGGGAGTCCTCCATTGACTTGGGCTTTCATAACTGCCCTTGTGACAGTATTCAAATGGCCTATTTGTCCACTCACACACGCGTGCGGGGCAAGATTCATCAACTGGCTGTCCTGGGCTGCCACTTGGCGCCATTTGTCTTTTTGCCCGTTAAACTTGGAAATCGTCCTTACCGGAGACGATTTCAGAAATCGTCCTTGGGTGAGATGATTTCAAGTTAGCAATCGTCCCTGGGTGAGACGATTACTGGGCAAAGTGTCTAAGTGTGCCAAATTGCTTCTTGACCTTACAAAATTGCTATGAAAGTGGTTAAGACCACTGCTTAACCTCTGAGGGCTGCCCTGGGGGCTGTGTTTGTCAAAGCGATCAGTGTTTGCAGTCACATAATCGGATTGGTGCTATTTTGGTGTCTACAATGTTAATATATTACATAATTTAATTGCATGATTAGGTTTTATAGATGGAAATTTTATTCAAAAACATTTATGAAATAAAATAATTGGAGATATAAGGTTAACGATTATTTTTTATTTTTTATTTTTTAGTTTAATTAGATATGGAGTGATAGGGATTACTACATAGGATTTATAATTAAAAGTTTTAAATATTGTTATGTTTTTCTAGTAATGTAATATTGAAAGAATTAAAAGGCTTTTAAGTTTTTGAAACGTAGAGCTTTTATAATTTGAATTTACTTTAAATATTTGAAAAAATTAAATCTTTAAAATTTTGAAAATTGAAAATTTGTAAGTTTTGAATATTAGAGAGTTAAAATATTTTCTACATCAAAGGATTCGAAAATTAAAATTTGCAAATTTTATATTTTATGTATTGCTTAACTAGGGACACATAAGGTTTATTACTTCAAAGGAGTCCAAAATTTTGAATGAGTTTTATTATGTCAAATAATAAAATTTTCTTTTTTAAAGCTCAATTATTGAAAGGACAAGATTTTGCATCATGGAAGAACAAAATGAAATCAATCATTATTTTAGAAAATCTATGGGATATATAAGTGGAGCAAAAAAAAACCTAATGAGGATGAAATAGAAATACACAATTTTTAAGGAGATGTGAAGGCTCTCATGTTAATAACATTTGGAAAATTAAAAAAAAAAATTAAACATACTTAAGTGAAGCAGAAACTTATACGGATGCATGGAATACACTTTGCAAAATATTTGAAGCGAAAAATAAAGTTACATTTTTAAACTTGCAATCCCAATTGTATTTCTTAAAGGTCAATAGTGGATAAAGTATATAACTCTTTCTTTGAAAAATAGCATATATAAAAGCAAGGCTATTAACTATGGGAGAAAAAGTAGAAGATAATTTTGTTGTCGTAACACTAGGGGCACTTCCAAAATGTTACAAGCATTTAGTTACTTCTTTTCAAGTCCTAGGAAAGGAGACTATATTTGATGAATTAGTAATTATTCTTCATGAATATGAAGTAGAGAACTTAGTCAAGGATGAAATGACTAATAATACCTTGGTATCTAAAGAAAATATACCAAGTAATATAGCTACAACTTCCAAGTATAGATCTAAATGGAATTCAATATTATATCATATATGTAAGAGAAAAGGTCATAGTACAATTTTTTGTAGATATAATCAAGGAAATTTAATGAATATGTATCAAGCAGGTCAAAATGAATAAATTAGTATAGAAAAGGTAATATTAATCTCAATATTAATATAATCCTCAATAACAACAATAATTTCAATATTAGTATCAAAAATATCAATATCATCCTTGGTACCAATATGTTTATCAACAACAACCTTAGTTATAGTTTAGAGAAGAAAATAAAAAAGGAAATTTAATTCAAGAAATTCATGAAATTCAAAAATTAGAAAAAATATATGAAGTAAAGGAATTAAAATATATTACAACAAAACTTTTTATCAATGAATATGTATATTTTTCAAAAAATTATAATGATACTAATGTTGCAATTGCTATAGAACATCATAATATAGGAGGAGAAACTTTAGAAATATGGCATGGCAAAATCAAAAATAGGATTAAAAATAATAGAATAAAGAAACAAAACAAGAAGATAAGAAAAGTTTAGAAGAATAAATTAAATTAAAAGAGACGCAAATCAAAATCAAGTACCTAAAAAAGAGATTGATGGATCACATGCTAAAAAAACTAACAAAAAAACAAGGATGGTTATTGAAGACAAATATGAAAACCAAGATTAAAATTTGAAGTCTCCAATAACCAAATAATGTAACACAAGGGGATGTTGAGTAATATTACATTAATTGGTACATGCTAATGTACCCCAATGGTACCTTCATGGTAAAATTGTAAATACATTATAGATTATGGTTGAGTCTTTAGTCTAGGTGAATATTTTATATTTCTCCTTTTATGTAAGTGTCAATGTGTAGGAAATGCACAAGTGTCATGTAAAAGTATAATGTGTAGGAAATGCACATGTGTCATATAAGTTAGATTGAAAGTATATATTGATAGAATGTGCACTAGTTTCTTGTATGTAAAGAGTGCAAATATGTAATGTGACAATGTACACAAGTATTTTAGATTAGGAGTACATGTAGAAGTTTAAGATTCATGTGTATATCTCATAGATTCAAGTGTGCATGTAAGAAGAATATGAAGAGTCTAATATGTAAGGGATAAAATGATAAGCCAAATATCACGGTACTTGTCATATGGAGAGAAATAGTCAAGTATGTGGATATTTGCATTACTATGGCTATATTATGAAGATAATACTCCTTGAATATGTAATCCAAACATCGTATTACAATGTTGTAATAGGAAGGAAAGAAATAAAATTTATATATAGATTTTGAAAAATTAATATTGTAAGTTTTCTTCATGCATAGTTCATGAATGACTTAGGCCATTTACATTCATATATTATTATAGAAATTAATGTTATTTGCTTTATTATATAGGCCTTGATATACATATTAATTGGTTCAATATATTATTCATTTAATATTTAATATTGTGGCTATATTATATCGGGACCTATGATTATTTTGTGGTAATAAGGCTTAAAAATATAATAATAAATAAGATAATATGATTTTATGAAAATAAAAACTAATATAATTTTTTGTGAAAAGATATTCACAATGTTAGAATTAGAAGGTAATATCTAGAATTAGTGGCACAACCAGACCTTGAAAAATAGAACTAGAATCTGCGATTTGATAATAATACCAAATAATGTAATACAGGGGGTGGGGGTGTTGGAGAATATAAAACTACTTGGTACCTTGCAAGTACATTGCAAATACCTTATAAATATTTTATAAATACTTGGAGTCTAGGAGTATTGTAAATATTTTTTATTTAATACTCATTATATGTTTAAAATTATTATGGAGTCAATACATATATTTTTCATATAATATATATATATATATATGTGTGTGTGTGTGTGTGTGTGTGTGTGTGTGTGTGTTTGTGTGTGTGTGTGTGTTGATTAGATAGATTAATGAGTTTTAAAAAGACCTCCAAACCTTTTTTACAAAAATTATCTAGTCACATTTCGAGGAGAAACTAGGAAAGTGATAGCACACATCAACCAAGAAATGGAATGAAAAACCCTGAAACAAACTAAAACCAAGCAACCAACTCAAAACAACCCAAAGTAAAGCAAAGAGAAAATGAAACTACAAACATAAGAATAAAAAACTCCTACATAGGGGATATGACAAACCCAAACCAACTCCATAAGGTTTCCTATGGAAATAGTAAGAGTCATATATCCTACGAGTTTAAGGATATGAAGAGTTAGTTGAAATTAAAATAGCAAGAGCCTTCATTTAAAGGTTATTTGTAGGAGAAACATATGAGATATCTTGTAATGTGAATTATATTACATTATTTTACACTATAAATTATTGTAATTTTCTCATCCACATGAATATAGTGTGTGTTCATTTTTTGAGTTATATATATGTGATGCATCTTAGTATATTATGAGAGTTCTTTAAACATTGTATTCATTATTGAGTATTGCATTTTGCATATTTGTAACAAATTCCTTGTTGTATATCTACCTATAACCATATATACAAAACATGAGGATTTCGAAAAGTTTAGGAACACCAAGGAACTTATGGATAACTAGTTCAAAAGGGAGATCAAGTACTTGAAAACAAACGGAGAAGGTGGGCATGTGAGTCATGACCTTGTCATTTTTTGACTCTTCATGGTTTTTATTTTTATATGGCTATTCATTGCACTCAAAATAGAATGGGATAGCTAAATATAATAATATGGTTATAATGAAAATGACCTGATGTATTTTCATATTAAATATATGTATCTCAAGTTTAGCAAATATAGTGACTTGTGTTGTATATATCATAAATTAGACTCTAGCTCAATACATTAGGGTATGGTTCCTTGTGAGAGATTCAAAAGTGATAAGTCTAATATATCTCATTTCTATATATTTAGATCAATTTAATGAGCCCACATGCCCAAATATATAGGGAAAAATATGGATCCAAAGAGTTATTGTTGTAGCTTTGTAGGGTATTTTGATATCTCTAAGGCTTTACCATATTTATGATACTAAAAGCATATTTTAATTTGGGGAGATGTGATGTTTGATGAGTTTATTTTAGCTACTTGTTTGGATACTCTTCTTGTTCTTTTAGGAAAGGAATATTATTCCATACCTTCTCTAGCAATTTGTACTCCTCTCAAATATTCTCATTGGAACCATTTGGGTTGTTTTAACATTCTTCAGTTCGAATTATTATGTGGCTTCTTCTCTACTACCTATAGTCTTGGATCTTATAGTGGATGATTTTCATCCTCCTATACCTTGTGTGATGGTGATAAATGTTGAGTTAGATACTAAAATTGGATTGAATACTTCAATATAGGTTTTTGATGATGCCTCCCCATATGATGTGTCATAGTCTTCCATTTTTTATCTTATGTACAAATATATTTGAATTACTCTTGTGGATTCTCAACCCATTATTTATTAGGATTTTTATTGTAAGATTTATTCTTGAGACTTATGTTGTGGCTGCTCCACAACATACCCCAAAATTGGGGACCCACCTTTTTGCATATTTTCCAAGAAGACCGAAGTGGCCCATATGCTAAAGATCAAAGAAAAAGCAAAACACCGCAAGGAGAAAAAAGTGTCGCGATATCGCGACATGTTGCATTTTCGCGGTCCAAAGCAAAGAGAAAAAGCAAGGAGGAAAAAGTGTCACGATATCGTGACATGTTGCATTTTTACGGCCAAAAGAGAAGAGAAAGAACAAGAAAGAAAAAGTGTCACGATATCGCGACATGTTGCATTTTCGCGGCCAAAAGAGAAGAGAAAGAACAAGAAAGAAAAAGTGTCGCGATATCGCGACATGTTGCATTTTCACGGCCAAAAGAGAAGAGAAAGAACAAGAAAGAAAAAGTGTCGCGATATCGCGACATGTTGCATTTTCGCGGCCAAAAGAGAAGAGAAAGAACAAGAAAGAAAAAGTGTCGCGATATCGTGACATGTTGCATTTTCGTGGCCAAAAGAGAAAAATAGAAAGAAAAGGTGTCGTGATATCGCGACATGTTGCATTTTCGCAGCCAAAAGAGAAGAGAAAGAACAAGAAAGAAAAAGTGTCGCGATATCGTGACATGTTGCATTTTCATGGCCAAAAGAGAAGAGAAAGAACAAGAAAGAAAAAGTGTCGCGATATCGCGACATGTTGCATTTTCATGGCCAAGAGCAACAGAAGGGGGCAAAAGTGTCGCGATATCGTGACATGTTGCATTTTCGCGGTCCAAAGCAAAGAAAAAGTGTCGCGATATCGTGACATGTTGCATTTTCGTGACTCAAAAGGGGCAGGCAGGCAGAGAGACAAGAGTGTCACGATTTCGCGACATGTCCGATTTTTGCCAAGGGAACAGAGTAGTGGACAGTGCGTCTGATATTAGTGATGAACACCAGGATAGTGAAACTAAAGACTGCATAATGACGTGGACCTATAAGGAATAAATCGAAGATTGAATAAGGTAATTTGTCACATAAGGACAAAATCCAATGAATAAGACAAAACGTTACATAAGGAATCTTTAATGATTTGAAATCATTTAAGATGGTCGTTACACATGGAAGGAAGCGGACGCATGCCCATGTGGAGAAAAGGAAACATGTTTTTTTTGAAATCAAACGAAAAGTGAAGAAAACCAAACAGAGGAAGCCAAACCATGGGAATGAAACGAAGGGCCACAAAATAGAAATGAAAAGTTTTTTTTTTTGGAAACCAAAACACATGCATGCACAAGGGAAGGTGAAACGAACAACCATTGGAAAATGAAACGAAAAGCTTCCTAAAAATTTTAAATACGCCAGGCAAGGATGTTTTGGAGGGTTGGAAACTGCTGCGAGCAGAGTTGCAGATTTGAAGGCAAGAGGGCCATTCTGGACCTGTTTGAGTCATTTTCTTCCATGGACTAGTTTGGGAAAACCAAAAATTTTTGTTATTGTAAAATGACAAATTTTGAATACAGAAAATTTCAGAAAGTTGCATCTTATGGACAAGAAAGGAGGAGTCATTTTCTGCATGCAAGATTAAATGTCTATTTTTCCCCTTTTCATATTTTAGGCTTGTAAATGGAGTTTATGCAAGTTTCTTGATTGCTTCATGCGAATGTTTAAATCTGAAAATCTCATTTAAAACCCTAGGAGCCAGCACTTAGCTTATCCGGATTGTGCTTGTTTTGCAAGTCCAATAGGTTAGGTTGCATGCATGAAAACCTCACATCTTCGGTTTTGTCAAAATAGGATAGCATCATACTGAATGCATTTTATTTTCATTTTCTGCATTTCAATTTTCATTTTTTTTGCATTTTATTTTTCCAAAAATTTTAACTTTTCTTTTAATTTTTAGGCATTAAAATAAACATTAAAAAAATTTCAAAATCCAAAAATAATTTCACCATTGCGTAGGTTATACTTCAGACTTCCAATACGCACTTTGAAATTTCATTTTCGGAGTTGTCTAGTGGTTTAAAGATTCACCGAAGTTG
Source organism: Wollemia nobilis (assembly GCA_028583015.1). NCBI lineage: Eukaryota > Viridiplantae > Streptophyta > Pinopsida > Araucariales > Araucariaceae > Wollemia > Wollemia nobilis. Next base: position 8,827,957 of record JAQPPZ010002520.1, read on the forward strand.
CTGTTTTAGTACAAATTTAAAAAAAAATCCGAAAATAGAAAATTTCCATTTTGGACCGAATTTCATTTTTTTTAGTTTCATGTTTCATTCATGAGCCTATGATGACATTCCCTTCATGAAAATTCCAATTTCATTGAAGGAGTTATGTTTTATGGCATTTCACAAATTTCCATTTTTTGAGCCTAAAATTACCCTCTCTTCATAAAAATTCTAATTTTACGAAAGAGGGGTAATTTGAGTATTACATTGAAGGTCATTTCTTCAAAGCACTTAATTGTTCATCTTAATGAAAATTTGATTTCATTTAAGAGGGATAAGTTAAAGTGACATTTAAAGTCCTTAATTTAAGGCCATAAATTATTGCCTCTTTGTGAAAACCTATTTCACCAAAGAGGGGTGGTTTATCGATCACATTGAAAGCTATCTTCATCTTCATGATAAGAAGCCATATTTGGACTTAATAAAGAAGATAAAATCTATTTTAAAACCCTCAAGATAAAAGGAATTAAGGCACTACATCGTAGTCATATGAGGGCCAATTCACATGTGCTTTATTTGGTTCAATGAACAATCACTAAAGTTTCATGGTAAAATAAACCAACATTGCCCCTTGTTTACAGTTACTTGCAATCACTAAGGTGTCCAAGCATTTAAAATTGAATATATTTATTTAAGATTACTAATACACATATGCAAATGCTAATACAACGGAGACCTTGGAGAAGTTGTTTGTTTAACTTCTTTGCAAGAGGGGATTTGGAACCCAAATCCTAAGGAAGAGTGTACTTTCACAATTGGGTGAAAATACCACTCAACATTTTGGCGCTAGAAGGAGGGCTTGAATTGGTTTATTTCAGTGTGATTTAAATGCTATAGGGATTTAAATTTTGAATATTTCATGCCCTATTGATTATTATCTTTAGCCCTCTTTTAACAATACAACCTTGTAGTGTTAAAAGGAGGACATGAATTGCTATGCATTGTTCTAACGCTTTTGATTGTTCATACAGGAATAATGTGTTTTGATTTGATTTTGAAAAAAATTTAGTCTTGACTAACGAGGTTGTCTCCATGCAATTACTTTCATTTGATTTTAATGGATACATCTCTTGGTTGATGCTAACATGATTATTCATACGTTACATGTTTGATATTTGCTAGTCATTTCATGCTTATTTGTAAGGAATTATTTTGTCTAAAATGTAGTTGTTGTCGGTATTATGCTCTTCACTTGCGTGTAATGCGATCTTGTGAATCGGAAAGCCTACAACACTAGGAGTATGCTCTTCACTTGCGCATATGCGATCTAGTGAATCCTAAACTAATTTACATTTTTAGAATATTGCTTTGTCATGGTTCCTTCTTTTATTCATGACTAACAAATTGATGTTGAAGTTATTCTTTGAGTTTCATAAATGGCTACAACTACAGGAACGTGGTATGGGATACATGCTAATCCTTTGAACATTAGTGGATATTCTCATGATTTACCCAAGAACATAGAAAAACGTTTGCCCAAATTTAAGCACAATGGTCCAACATTAGCCGAGGAACATATTCAAGCCTATGTGGATATCCTAGTTAGATGGAATGTCGAACATGAGGATGTGGCATGTAGAATGTTTCCTGGAACCCTAGATGAGGTGGCATATGATTGGTACATCAATTTACCCACTGGTTCTATTACATCTTGGACTCAATTGAAAGATGATTTTATCAATCAATTTAGGTTGCTCATTGATCCTCTCACGATATATCAACAATTTACTTCTTGCAAAAGAGAACCTAATGAGCCAGTGAGAAATTTCAACTTGAGGTTTCGAAAGCTTTATGCGAGACTAATTTCTCCCTATACTATTGAGGAAAGTGGTGCTCTTCAAATATACTTTCGAGCATTGGATCCATTGTTTGCCATATTTGTTAGGATGAATCCCTTGGTTACTGATCTTGCATCGGCCTACACAGAAGCTATGATTGTAGATCAACAATTGAGGCCACAAGGTTATGGAATGGAGCAATCAACTATGGTAGGACAACTAGGGGCTTGCAATCAAACCTCAATGGTAAATCAAGCATGGGCACAACAAAATTTGATATCAAATGTTTTTCCCTACAATCAACTTTATCCTACCATACCAACTTATGCTCCCACATGTGCTTATACAAGTACTTCCATCCATCCAACTATGCCTCAATTAGAGAATCATGGGGTCACTCATGGAACCATTGCAACAAATGTTCAAGCTTTGTTCGTGGATATCAATCCAACTAATCCTACTACTTCTACCACTCAACCCAAAGAGTTCGTATCGAAAGTAAAAGAGAAAAATAAAGTGGTTAAGAAGGTATGTAGGCATGTTCCACCACAAAAATGAGCACATCAATGTATGCATCCAAATCATCCTAAGAAGAAAATTCGTAATGCCGATCTTAATGATGTTTCATGTTATGCTTCTTCAAGTAATACAAGAGATTTTGAGGTGACTTACGTTGAAGTAAATACCTATTCGAAATTTCTTGAAGAGCATGAAGATTTTGGAGAAGAAATTCTATGGATGGGTAACAAGAAGTTGGAATCAAATGATCACCATCTTATTTTGGAAAAGAAATATCTAGAATCATTACCCAAAAAGGAGGATGTGGATGAACAAGCTTATGTGGATATGATTTGGTCAGATGTACTTGCAAAGGATGGGAGCAACTATATGACACGAAATTCAAAAATTGATCCCATTATAGAAGCTCCTAAGCCATCACAAGTGGCTGAAAATGAATTTGAAAGAAAATCAACAAATGAAGTTGAAGACATAATCGAATTTCACCACTTGTTCTCGAAAGACACTTTGGATGATGTTCTCGAAAGGGATGACCAAGAGGATCCACACCTTCCAAATTGTGATAAAATTGAATCATGGGTTACAAATTTGGATTATGATAGCTTTACCAATTTGAATTCAAGAGATAACCCACTTTTGGAAATAACTGGACCATCTAAGGAAGGTGAAGATGAATTGGATAAGAAACATGCTGATGAATTAGAAGATGAAGAAGAAGTACTTGAGCATCACAACTTGAAATTGGAAGATGATTACTATGATTCGTGGAAGAAATGGGAAGAATATTATCAATCTAAGTCTTCTAACAAACTTGTTGTGTCAATTAATATGCAGGATAACTCAATTGCTTCCTCACATGAGGATACTATAAATCCTATACAATTTGAGAAAGTTTTGGAAGAGGAATTCGAATCTCATCAAATTTTGGAACATGATAAGGATTCTACAACCATGAATCAAGAAAGAGAGTCATTTGCTTTAGATTCCTTTGAAGGAAAAGAAATTGAAAATCTTGATCCACTTACTTGTGCTACAATGATTATGCCATTTCAAAATGAGAAAATTACAAAACCTAAATCATTTGGGTTTGATATCATTGATGATCCAATTGAAAATCTCACGTTACCCAAAACAACCCAAGTGATTGATCATGGAAATGTGTTAGTTAACCCACCCCTAGATAGACAAGACTTATGGTTTGAAAGGGATGGACATATTTTCAATTGGGTACCTAAGTTTGGTGCCTTTGATAAACAAGTCATGGAGAAAGAACAAGTGCTACATGATGATGAATGTCATGAGAGAAAAGAGGAATTTTCAAATCCTCTTCAAGTAAGGTCAAATGAAAACATGCCAAAGGTAAAATCTCACCTTTTTGGTTTCACCATGCAAAATTCGAATGAAGGTTTGCCTAATGAATGGTTTGATTCAAATATTATTAATGTTATGGCTTTATTGAATGAAAATGAAAGCTTATTTCTACACCATGAATCAAAGTGCGGAATGGACATCTTAAAGAATAGACATAAAGGAATTGAATATCAATCATTGTCTAATCAATTTGAAAACTTGAAACTCCACCATAGGATTATTAATGAAACTAAATCAAATTGGTATGGTGAGAGGGGCAAGTGGAAGTTTGTTTCTTTGTTTGGTTTGATCTTGTTTTTGTTGGATTCCTACAAAACTTGGTATGCGTATCACGTCATATGTCTTTTAAAGAATTCTAATCAGGTTTGGGATCCGGGAAAATGATAATCCAAACTTTTGCACCATCTTGTATTATATTGTACATTTGTATATACTTTTGGTTTTCGTGTTTTGGTTTTGGATTGGATCTCATTTTGGTTTTAAGTTTTGTGTGTTGGTCCTTTGGACACTTTTGGTTTGTCTTGAAAAAAAAAGAAAAGAAAAGCGAGATGTCAACTTATGTCCTTATGAATGTTGACTAAGACTAAGAGAATATGAAACATCGGAATTGTATTGCAGAAAGCTCCACGAGTATCACAAACACATTAAAGAATATCGTTTGGAACTTGTGATGCATGAAGTTGTCAGTTTTACAAATTATGGCAAAATAGGTGGTATACTCCATCAACATTTCAAAAAGAGCAATGCATTCATCCATATCTCATGTTACATTTCACATTGCATATACATTTCATCTCAATTGCATCTACATTTCAAATACAATCATTGAAAAGGTGTCGAATCCTCTTAGGGTTATTACATAACATATATTAAAAGGATCCTAAGGTTGGGAAATGATGCCCAAACTATCTTGAACCAAGCACGTTTTACACATATTAAAGAGGATCTTGAGCAAAATGGTCAAAACCATACTTGGAAGAAAAGGTGAGGCGAAAGGAGTATTTCGTGTCTATCCTATCATGCAACATAATCCTTAAAACAGTGGTTTTTACCACTCCTATAGTGCTTAAAGCCTAAAATCAGAGTAGTAAGGATAGGGTTAAATCCCCATCGAACTTAGGTTGAGGATCCAATTCCCCAAAGCTCTGATTTGATCTTCATGGAGTAGTAAGGATAGGGTCTAATTCTCATCTCGCTTAGGTTGAGAATCCGATTCCCCAAAGCTTCTATTTTGCCTCCATCACGCTTTAAGAAATTAAAAGCGTGATCTACACTCAAGAACTTGAAGTTCCAAAGAAAATTTTTTCATTCTACTTTTATTGCATCATTGATATTGGATTGGAAGGATCGTACTACATGTCCCTTGCAAGGATGGGTAGTCATCCCCAAGGTTCAAGAAATCAAAAGTAAAGTCAAATCCTGGATTATGGGGTTGATCTCCACCGGGGCTATAGACGCCTGATTGGCAGTGGAGTATGCTCATGCGTGGCAACATGTCTTGTCTAAAAGCAAGACCATCGATCGCTCAAACGGATAAGGCTAGCTTCGATAGTTTCATCCATAATAGGTTAAATCATTTTGTTCAAGATGAGGTAATGAACTCCAGATCGGAGTAGTAAGGATAGGGTTAAATTCCCATCTCGCTTAGGTTGGGAATCCTATTCCCCAAAGCTCTAATTTCACTTACACTTGCACATGGGTTCAAAATGGTAGTGACACATAACCAACTTTGGGATCTAGTAAATTAATTCAATATACTCATATTTGGTCCTAAGAGGATTTGACAGTTTTAATATGTTGGTTCATGGTACTAGAAAGTTTGAGCCTTTGCAAAGCTTGTTATATCTCTAGCATCTTCACCATACGTTAAATCCTAAAGGAATCATCCATAACTTCTCATACGCTCGAATCATAAGTGAAAATGACAATGGAAAGTTGAATGAGTTTCAAACGATAGGGAATGAAGCACATTGCACACATCGAGCTGATGCTTAATAATTCTAATGCTTCATGTATTTCTCATCTAGTTTCATTCTTGGGATATTTGTTGATGCTTGTGTTTGAGTTTTGAAGGTGTTTAGGTTGAGTTCTCACCAAAATGCTCAAGAGCATTTCCCAGTAGAGTCACCATTTGTTGTGGTTGCTCCACAACGTACCCCAAAATTGGGGACCCACCTTTTTGCATATTTTCCAAGAAGACCGAAGTGGCCCATATGCTAAAGATCAAAGAAAAAGCAAAACACCGCAAGGAGAAAAAAGTGTCGCGATATCGCGACATGTTGCATTTTCATGGTCCAAAGCAAAGAGAAAAACAAGGAGGAAAAAGTGTCGCGATATCGCGACAGGCAGGGGGCAACATGGCATTTCAGGCCAAAAGAGAAGAGAAAGAACAAGAAGGAAAAAGTGGCGCGATATCGCGACATGTTGCATTTTCGCGGCCAAAAGAGAAGAGAAAGAACAAGAAAGAAAAAGTGTCGCGATATCGCGACATGTTGCATTTTCGAGGCCAAAAGAGAAGAGAAAGAACAAGAAAGAAAAAGTGTCGCGATATCGCGACATGTTGCATTTTCGCGGCCAAAAGAGAAGAGAAAGAACAAGAAAGAAAAAGTGTCGCGATATCGCGACATGTTGCATTTTCGCGGCCAAAAGAGAAGAGAAAGAACAAGAAAGAAAAAGTGTCGCGATATCGCGACATGTTGCATTTTCGCGGCCAAAAGAGAAGAGAAAGAACAAGAAAGAAAAAGTGTCGCGATATCGCGACATGTTGCATTTTCGCGGCCAAAGAGAAGAGAAAGGGAAAAAGTGAATGAAGTGCGGTCCAAAGAAAAGAAAAAGTGTCGCGATATCGCGACATGTTGCATTTTCGTGACTCAAAAGGGGTAGGCAGGCAGAGAGACAAGAGTGTCATGATTTCGCGACATGTCCGATTTTTGCCAAGGGAACAGAGTAGTGGACAGTGCGTCTGATATTAGTGATGAACACCAGGATAGTGAAACTGAAGACTGCATAATGACGTGGACCTATAAGGAATAAATCGAAGATTGAATAAGGTAATTTGTCACATAAGGACAAAATCCAATGAATAAGACAAAACGTTACATAAGGAATCTTTAATGATTTGAAATCATTTAAGATGGTCGTTACACATGGAAGGAAGCGGACGCATGCCCATGTGGAGAAAAGGAAACATTTTTTTTTGAAATCAAACGAAAAGTGAAGAAAACCAAACAGAGGAAGCCAAACCATGGGAATGAAACGAAGGGCCACAAAATAGAAACGAAAAGTTTTTTTTTTGGAAACCAAAACACATGCATGCACAAGGGAAGGTGAAACGAACAACCATTGGAAAATGAAACGAAAAGCTTCCTAAAAATTTTAAATACGCCAGGCAAGGATGTTTTGAGGGGTTGGAAACTGCTGCAAGTAGAGTTGCAGATTTGAAGGCAAGAGGGCCATTCTGGACCTGTTTGAGTCGTTTTCTTCCATGGACTGGTTTGGGAAAACCAGAAATTTTTGTTATTGTAAAATGACAAATTTTGAATATAGAAAATTTCAGAAAGTTGCATCTTATGGACAAGAAAGGAGGAGTCATTTTCTGCATGCAAGATTAAATGTCTATTTTTCCCCTTTTCAGATTTTAGGCTTGTAAATGGAGTTTATGCAAGTTTCTTGATTGCTTCATGCGAATGTTTAAATCTGAAAATCTCATTTAAAACCCTAGGAGCCAACACTTAGCTTATCCGGATTGTGCTTGTTTTGCAAGTCCAATAGGTTAGGTTGCATGCATGAAAACCTCACATCTTCGATTTTTTCGAAATAGGATAGCATCATACTGAATGCATTTTATTTTCATTTTTTGCATTTCAATTTTCATTTTTTTTGCATTTTATTTTTCCAAAAATTTTAACTTTTCTTTTAATTTTCAGGCATTAAAATAAACATTAAAAAAAATTTCAAAATCCAAAAATAATTTCACCATTGCGTAGGTTATACTTCAGACTTCCAATACGCACTTTGAAATTTCATTTTCGGAGTTGTCTAGTGGTTTAAAGATTCACCAAAGTTGTTGTTTTAGTACAAATTTAAAAAAAAATCCGAAAATAGAAAATTTCCATTTTGGACCGAATTTCATTTTTTTTAGTTTCATGTTTCATTCATGAGCCTATGATGACATTCCCTTCATGAAAATTCCAATTTCATTGAAGGAGTTATGTTTTATGGCATTTCACAAATTTCCATTTTTTGAGCCTAAAATTACCCTCTCTTCATAAAAATTCTAATTTTACGAAAGAGGGGTAATTTGAGTATTACATTGAAGGTCATTTCTTCAAAGCACTTAATTGTTCATCTTAATGAAAATTTGATTTCATTTAAGAGGGATAAGTTAAAGTGACATTTAAAGTCCTTAATTTAAGGCCATAAATTATTGCCTCTTTGTGAAAACCTATTTCACCAAAGAGGGGTGGTTTATCGATCACATTGAAAGCTATCTTCATCTTCATGATAAGAAGCCATATTTGGACTTAATAAAGAAGATAAAATCTATTTTAAAACCCTCAAGATAAAAGGAATTAAGGCACTACATCGTAGTCATATGAGGGCCAATTCACATGTGCTTTATTTGGTTCAATGAACAATCACTAAAGTTTCATGGTAAAATAAACCAACATTGCCCCTTGTTTACAATTACTTGCAATCACTAAGGTGTCCAAGCATTTAAAATTGAATATATTTATTTGAGATTACTAATACACATATGCAAATGCTAATACAACGGAGACCTTGGAGAAGTTGTTTGTTTAACTTCTTTGCAAGAGGGGATTTGGAACCCAAATCCTAAGGAAGAGTGTACTTTCACAATTGGGTGAAAATACCACTCAACAACTTAATCTTAATGATTTATGGTTTTTGAGAGAAAGTTAAATTTTCCCATTTCAAGGCCTATCGAGAGTGGGAGCTAAGCTATATGAGTATGAGATATTGATGAAGAATAAAATATAGAAGTCTATTTATCTTCAAGAAGAGAAAAATATTTCTAGGTCCAAATGGATTTATATGACTAATTAAAATTGTAATAGTCAGTAAGATATGACTTGTTGTTAAGGTATTATCTTTGAAAGAGGAAATTGACTACTCAAAACCCTTTTCTCTAGTTTCTAAGAGAGAATATATTTATATGATTATCTATATAGCTATATAATATGGATAGAATATATATTAGAAGGATGTAAATAGTGTCTTTCTTCATAATTATAACTAAGAGGACATATCTATAAGATAACCACCTAGATTTTAGCTTGATGGGCATACCCCCTTAAGTTTCAACTAAAGAGGTCCTTGTATGGTATTAATAAGGCTCCTCATGGTTGGTATGAGAATATTCATTCCTTATTTCTTACTTATCTATGTTACTATGATATAGAGAAAGGCGTATATATAAAGCATTAGAATAATCAAAGGTTGGTGTTTGAATTGTATATTGATAATATACACATTATAGGTAGTTTGACATATTTTGTACAAAATTTGAAGCCACAACATCATAATACTTTTAAGATTATATATTTTAGGATTTTAATTAATTTATGGTAATTTATATTAATCAATCACCCTCTAAGACCATTATTTCTTAACCCAACAATCCCTTAGATATTAAACCATTATTTATGATAGAATACTATAAGCTCAATCAGATCACCTTTGCTTCTAAATTGAAGCTACATGTAGATTAAACTAATAATTTAGTAGATTTTACCTTGTATCACTTTATTATAGGTACATTTTCTATCTATATATAAAAAAAATAGTATCAAATATTTATTTTGTTGCACTTTATTGTTCTAGGTATATGCAAGCTCCATATGAGATTCATTGGATAATGATCAAACAAATCCTTTGGTAGAATAGAGGTACATACTAGATGTGTATTCATTCTTTGGTTGGAGCACCTCTTATGTGTATAATATTTTTAATATAAATTGAGCAAATTATTTGGACCAACAATGCTTCACTATAGGATTTGTCATCTATCTTAGCTCTAGCCTAGTCTATTGATATTGTACAAAACAATCCATTATATATCAGTCTTATATAAAATTTGAATTCTATGCTAACAATGATTTCATTAGGCATATCCAATAGATTCTCATAATGTTTGAGGAAGTATGTATACCTAAGAAATTTCCTCTCATCCTTTATTGTAACAATCAAAGCTATGTTAATGTTATCTCTAATCTAGGGTTCCATTAGTAAACTAAGAATATTGAGGTTTGAATGCACTATGTGAACTAACTTTATGCTTATGGTATGTTTGATCTACTCTATGTACCCCTAGGTTATTTCCAAGGTGTCTTTTGTATGATTGTCTTAGCATCTTGGAGTAAGAGAGTGTATCCTAAGGAAGGAATGATTGATTAAGGACCCTCTATGTCCTCCAATTAAAATAAGTATGTTCTTGCTTGTGGTGTTAAGCTTCACTCAAGGCCATGATCAAATTTTGTATTATATTTATTATATAGCCCTTTGGGCCTTTGTACATGTTGTTTAAGTAGGTATATTGAAATATGTTATTATTTAACCTAAATATTTATCCATTAGCCATGACCTTAAGAGATATTCTAGTTGGGTATTTATACACCTTACTACCAATGATTCATTCAACACTTTGAGTGTTTATTATTTCTTTTAATGAGTATTTTAGTTTCTATAGATAACGTTCATATTGTGTGTAATCCTTCTAAAAAATAATCCAATATTTTACTACTTTTCCTCTTCAAAAACTATAATTGACTCCACATGTGTAAATTTTGGTTTCTATTTTAGGTTTAAACATTGTACTTTATCCCATACAATTTTGGTTATCTTAGTGTCATATCATTAAGTGGCTCATCAGACCATATCCCATAGATCTATGATCTCAATTGAATTTTCAACTTTATTTCATAAGAAAAATAGCTATCTACTTTCAAAAATTATAAAATATACAACAAAAATTTAAAACACAAATAACCATGATAAATATTTTCAAAAAAACTATATATAAGTTGAATTGGACATAAAAAATAACATAAAAATATAAAATGCACCATCAACATGAAAAATATTGTGGTTTACAATTCATTCACAAATCACCGAAATAAATTAAAGTTTGGCCTTAAATATATCCTTAAAGAAAAATAATTTTAGATGTCCCATGATGCAAGTGGGATAAAGGAATTTAGGTTCCTTAAAATAAGGTTTAAATTCTTGTTTTTCCCATTTGATGGGAAAAAATGAAGCACCTACTTACCAATTAAAAATTAATGTTGGAAAATAATTTAAGCATAAACTTTGATTTAAATATGTCACTAATCATATTCAACTCTCTTATAGGGTTTATACTAACCTTGAATTTGTCTCGTTTACCAATGTTATTATGATTATGCACTTAGCTCTACGTACAATGTCTTCGTAGTCTCCTCACATAGATGTTGGATCTTTGCAAATTAATTGATGGAAGAAATGCAAGTGGATAAAGGGAGAACATCTTGCATTAGTCATTTCATAGACAAATAGTTTTTTAACATTACAAAACACACCTTCACTAAGATATTCTAAACAATAGCTTTGTATTAAGGTTCTCCAAGAATGGTGTTGTATGTAAATAGTTAAATGTTTATGGTTTTTAGAAACTATTTTATGTTGATGTTTTAGATGATTTTGTTTAATTAGATTGTATAAAGCAGAGGTACGTATTACAATAGTATAATATTTTTGTATATATTTTGAAGAGAATTAGATATATATCGAGGGCATATGGTCACTCAATTATTCCACTATTTTTTATAATATTTTTGAATTAAAAAGTACACTTTGTCTATTGCATTGTTTTATTAGTGTTATTTCAGTGAAGTTAATATTAATAGTCTCCTTACTCTTATATAGAGATTTGCTTGAATATTGAGAAACATTTTTTTTTGGTTTTTCTTATTCTATTAATTTATAATTAAATTTTAATTGAATTTAATGTTTTCAAATCAAATTTCCTCTAGTAACTTAAATTCAAAAATATTATCTAATTTTTAGATGAAGTACAATTGTGTATCTGAGAATGAGTGTCTATACTAGTTTGATGAAAATTGGGCACTTCCTCTTCAATTTTATATAGACCCTCTAAAAATGAGCAAAATTTGTAATCCCTATATTGAATTTTATATTTTTAATTGTATGGATCGGTACTATGAATTTGCAAAATTATTCCAATTTTCTTGGCCACTATTTCTACACGAGTTTGAAATAGGTTTATGGATGTTTTAAACCTGACAATATGAATGTATGGATGACTTGAATATTTTCCTTTCATTATGCAATATTGTGAATTCAGGTGAGAGAGAAGAGTTTTCAAGTATGTATCTAAGTTTCAATAAAAAACTCTAGATGAGAGTGTTGTCCTAAAGGGCCCAATAGGAGAACCTCTAGATCCCCTTTCAAATAGATAAAGTTCATTTGCAAAATCATTTAAGGGAAAACCTCAAACAAATACTGAAGAAGAATGAACAACAATATTGAAATTACTCTTTGTAGCTACTAGAAAAAATCAATGAACAAGGAAGAACCTCAAAGAGTAAATGGATATTTTCCACATTAAGAATCAAGATCAAATATTGTCATTGGAAAGGGTATGATAGAATAAATCATCCTATATAGAACCAATCTTGACCTGATTTGCAAATTAATGGGTGCTCATCCTAACCAAAAATTCTTGTAATCATGGGTTCGAGAGCCTCTTGGTGAGTATTCCTAGTGGCTTATTTGTAATGCATACTTTACTATTAAATTTTTATAATTAGTTGGAAAAAATAAGGTATTCAAATAAAAAAATAAGAACCATGACCTAGAAGGATTATTTGTCTAGCCACGAAGAGTAGGATCTAGATATGATTGTATGCACTTCCATTGGAGATTTAGAGTGAGCAGGTATTAGAAACCGTAGGCAACTTCCTTGGAAGTTATTTGGTGTCTCTATAGACACAATGGAATAAAACACAATAATATATGCTATATTATGTGTTGAAATGAACCTGAAGCAATCTCTTCTAGTAGAGGTGGATCTTAAAATTGTAAGACTAGATTTGGATTCAACAACTAGATTATGAGGCATTTCCCTTTAGCTGGAGAGTTTACCACAAACATATGAATTTGGTCAGGTCCCACCCAAACACTATGATCACAAAAATGGATGCCCCTTTAGGAATGTTGAATCCTCTTAAGAAGAGTAAGTCTACAGTTACTAAATAAGCAATGAACATTTCTTATGGAATAAAATCAAAGGGCAATGGTTTTGAACAACCCAATAAGAGGTAAAATAAAAATATAGTAGGATAAAACCCTAAGCAAGTCCTCAAATAGGTATGAGATATTCAAGAAACTAGTGGAACAGAAAGAAGATCAATTTATTGAATTAGTGGATGGGAATAAAAAAAATAGTAACACTCATGTTTAAGACCTTCCTTACACTCATATTCTAGAGCAAGTTATAGAGTGTATTAATTAACCATAGCCAAATATGATAGGGGTATTGATAATGCATAGCTAGGACCAACCAATAGTAAATTATACCATCATGGGGGTGGCAAAAAAGAATAGAGAAAAACCAACTATGAGAATTATCCAGATGGAGAAGAGATCAAGGAATAACAACTCTTAGTGAATGGGTCAAAAATTAAACAAAGAATTGATAGTATCCCAAGGAGACAAACTAGTCATTGAGGGATCAATGAGGACAATAGACTCTTGCTAGTCTCAAGGTAGCTAATAATTATACAATACTGGAATACTAAGATTTTAAACAACATAATATATCAATCTATTGTATGAAGTAAATATCATTAGATCTCATATATAAAATAGTAAATAGACTTTGGAGGGGTGCTAGTGATACGGAAGTGGTTGTCCAATGGGTCTTAGAGATGATAGTTACCATTTGTAACTCTCTTGAATGGATGGAAATAGAGCATATAGCTTGGATGAGTGTCCTCACATCCTATTTTAGGAACAATATGATAGCTGAGTAGGTTATGATCATAATTTTCTATGGGTCTCAAAACCTAGATGGATATATTCATTAATGGACAATAATGCATAATATGAGAGTCTTGAGGGAGGAGTTAGACTAGATTATTGTTGGGTATTTTAATGCTAAAGTATAATATAGAGATTGGGAAGTAGGAATTCCAATTTGAGACTCAAGGTATCAACTCAACATTGCATAGGTTAATGCATTACACTTGGTGGATATTAAATGCACTAGAACTAGGTATGCATGGACTAACAAAAGGAGTGATTCCCAAAGTAGGAAGGTGAACTTAGATAATTTTTTTATTTCTAAGTAGGTATTTGTGAAATAGAATATAAACTTTAAGACATTGGAGGATCCATTCATGGATAACTTTCGTATTTTTTTGAAGCAAAAGAGCAACATAGGGCAACACCAAAAACCATTCAAATTTGAAACATTTTGGTTATAAAAGGAGGAGCTTCAAAATAAAATCCTATAATGGTTGGAAGAGGGATACCTAAAATATGGGATAGCAATGTTTAACTTCCATAAACAACTTCACTATTTCAAGGATTAGCTAAAATTATGGAGGTGATCTAACAAATTAAACATCTAGTTCCAAAGAGTTCCATTGGTTTTCAAATGGGATTAAGTGTATAAAATATTTGAGGGAATAATTACAAAGCAATTCAAAGAAGAGTGTGATTGGTTGCATAAATTGGTAGAGGATATTGATAACCAATACGAGATCTACTATAAATAGAAAGCAAGAACTACTTGGTTAGTGCAAAGGGATATAAACACTAATTTTTCATCAGGTTGCTTGTGTTAGAAGATAGATGAACAAGATAGAAGCTCTCTAGGATAATAATGGGTTTTCCTTTGAAATGATCACAGGTATGCATTCACATTCAATGAATTATTTTTCTCAATTGTTTAATGAATGTCTATTGAAGGAAAAATATGCTCAAAAATAAATTATTATTGTCATTCCCTCTGTCATATATTAAGAATAAAATCAAGCACCACTTAAACCCATTAATAGAGAGGAGTTGAAGGAGGTAGTGATTGGAATGAGAATGGGAAAAGTGATAGGTCCATATAACTTTCCAATTGAATGTTTTTATACCTTTTGGGACATATTGGAGATCGATATAATAGCTATTATAGAGGATTCCATGGTCAATGAAAGAATGTTGAAAGAATTTTTTCATACATGCATATCTTAATTTTGAATGGGAAGGAAGGGTACATACTATAGATTATAGATCTATCATATTATTCAATGTCATATATAATATAATCATGAAGGTAATAATTGAGAGGCTAAAACATCTCCTAGATAACATTATCTCCTCAAAATTAGGGTAATTTATAGATGGTAAGCATATCTTGGATAGTGTGGTTCTGCCTCAGAAATTAATCCACTGAACACAAAAGTTTGGCAATAGAAAAAAGTTAATAAAATTTGATATGTCGAAGGCTTATGATAGGGTAGAGTGGAGCTTCCTGTCGAGGATGATGGTAGCCTTTAGCTTCCCTTGGGATTGGATAGAGTGGATCATAAGCTGCATCTCTACTCTAACATCCATAGTGTTAATCAATGATCTTCACTTGCAACTTGGAGAGACTAGAAGCCTTCATCAAGGAGATCCTTGTTCCCTTTATCTTTTTCTCATATTGGTTAAAGGCTTGGGTATGCTTATATTAAGGAGAAGACAACAATGTCTACTCATAGGTATCAAGGTGGGTGAAGAGGTTTTGACTCACCTACATTTTATGGATGACATATAATTGATGTCAGTGGTCAACCTACAAGAAGCAAGAATGAATCAGATTAATATTAGCTTATAAAATTCAAGCCAAAGGTAATTTAAAGGGAAATATAGAAGAGGGAAAATTTTAAATATGGACCACTTCCTTAGGTCGAATCTTAGATTAAACTTTATCTAGTGGTAGTTATGACTAGAGAAAAATGCTAAAAATTTTAGAAAAACCTTTTCATCTTTGGATGACATCTAACAAGTCATTTGGAGCAAAGTCATGTAAACTATGGAATTGTATGCTAAAGAGGAGACTCAGGATAATATAGGGTTGTTAGAGAAGGAAATTGAAGTGTAGGAGTGGTAGGACAAAGCTAGTTAGAAAATACCTTGAGAAGGCTAGATTAAAATTAATATTAATGGAGTTGTAAAAGGTAATCCAAGTAGAGTTGGAATTAGAGTGGTTTTTAAGAATCATGTTGGACAATGCTCTATTAGAAACTGTAGAGCCTAGACAATGCCATGAATCTTAGAAGCCTTAGATATTAAATTTGCTTTTCTCAAATTTTTGTAGGAGTTTTGGATTGCATGAGGAATTTTCTTTGGATACAAGGAGGTTGAGGATTCTTGTCACCCAAATTAAGGAGTTATAGAGGGAATTGGATTATTGAATTCAAATTTATGCAAGTAGACCTTTGAATACAATGACAAACTTCCAAGCTAAGATGATTACCAAGGAGGTAGGGGTTCAATA
The DNA here is from genome assembly GCA_028583015.1 of Wollemia nobilis. NCBI lineage: Eukaryota > Viridiplantae > Streptophyta > Pinopsida > Araucariales > Araucariaceae > Wollemia > Wollemia nobilis. The sequence continues at coordinate 8,844,217 of JAQPPZ010002520.1, forward strand.
ACAAAATGGCATGACTATTGAGTATGATAGGATTGGGTAGGTTGATAAGCAAATCTAGTGTTTGGATAGCCAATGCATACATATAATTTTAAAAATTTGGCTCTAATGCAGATCTTCTTTTAATGTTGTAATCAAAATTTGGATCTTGATCTTTAGAGTTACAATTTTTTTTTTGAAAAGTTAAAAAGAAAAGATGAATATTGTAACTAACTAAAACCGGAAGGAATCCAATCCTAATTTATAAATAATCTTATTCTAATATATATATATATATAGGAATGAACTTGACTTTAATTATGCATTAGTTGGCCAAACTCTATGGTTAATTATGGAAGGAAATGTTATATATTTTAATGAGGGAAATGAGAAACTCGTAAGAAGAGAAACATGCACATGATTAAGGTAGAAATATATGATTCCAATCGGAAACCAATATTTAGATGAAAGGTAATGAAAGGAAAAGGGATAATCTACAAAACCATGTTTACTTCCATCACATTATTAATTATTTACTATTATTGGATGCTATGATTGAGTACCTCATCCAAGTCTCTGACAGTTTTAACAAGGCTTTCGGGTGCTCCAGTTAGGTGTATTATTGTAATCTTCTGTAGAGCGAGAAGGTCAAGGCCAGGTTTAATCTCTATGTGGCACACTCTACACCCAGCCATCATCTGCTCGCGAAAGTAATTGCATAGTATTTTGCAGAAAGTAGTTTTGCCCATTCCCGCCCTTCCATACACTCCCAAAATGGGCGTGCTTGAAACTAACCTCGTTTCTTTGCAAGACAGCTGCCTGAGTTTTCTTATCATCTCCTGAAGACAAATAAGTCAATGCTATGAATGCAAAATACAAAATCAATATGAATTTTTTATTTTATTTTGTTAAATTGATTGCGGAATCATCCCCATGCTTACCTGGCAAATTCTCTGACTACCTTGCACATATGATAGATCTGCAGCGAAGTAAGGAGGAACCATTTGACAGATGGCATTTACAATAATCTTCCTGTACTCTACCTCTCCCATACCCTTTCGGAAAACAAAACCATTGGTCGCCTTTAATACCTTCAGAGCTTTAATGCACTTGTCGATATCTATTCGGCTGCTTTTTGAAGCCCATTCTTTCCATTTGCTGACCCACCGCCGTTGATTCTCCGGGTCTTTCAGATCTTCTGAAGATATCTTGTAGAATAAGGGCAGCAATTTCAGATGAGGATTCTTCCTTGATTCAATGGCTTCCAGAAAAGCTTGGATCTCAAGCATTGGCCATATAGACCTGGTAAAGAACTCCTCTGACAAACCAAAACAGCCAACTGGGAGCATGTAGCTTCATTCAATATAAATTGTGGGAACGATTCTGCAATGGGCAGACTAATAATGTCAAGAAAGACATGACGTTGCTGAGCATCAAGATCCACCCAAAGCTGGTGGGTAAAATCCTTTTGAGCTCCTGAGTGGCACAGGAAAATGTGTGGCCGTTTAAACCTGCAATACGTTGATCAAACAGTTGAATGATATTGCCATTTAAGCTTTCACGAAAAGTTTAATAAATTAAGTGAGGCTGTGACAGATATTATTTTACCCATGGTAACCGCCTATTTGATCTTTCATTTCTTTGGATGATGGACCTGAATGGCCCCCTGATATCAACTTGTAAGGCGGAGATCTCATCTTACAATTAGACCAGCTATTATGTGGGAGTGCCTTCATAACATGTGTTGGCCATCTATGGCTATTCCTTCTCATGATGCCTGATATTAGATATGCTATAGATGCCATTTCTAGGGTAGGTCTTTTTCCTGATCTTTTATTGGTAGATTATGGGTTGGGAAATGAAAATGCTGGAACCGGACTGGTACCCCTACGAGTAGAGTCAAAATTATTGAAGCCTCGGTGTTCTTAGCAAATTATCTGTGTCTACAACATCATTTATGGTACTTATGGCAACTAATCAATTAATGGACCGTAAGAATACAAAACTGCATTGCAGTTACTTTCCTTCGGGCCATTACCATCGGTCGGTCGCTCTACTGCTGCTGACAGTCCACGTATACAATTATGCGGGGCCGAGAAGGCCTTTCTAAAGTATTAACCCTAATAATAATAGGCGGATAAGATAGGCCGTTGAGTTTACTTTTTCCTTGAAAGAAATCAAATCTGTACAAGTTATGATATTATTGTTTAGTCGTTTGTTCCGACACGTTAGGTCTTTGCGCCCTCGACCTGCGACACACAATTTTTATAGGTGATAATACATTTTTTATATTATTTATTTAAAGTTGGAAATCCACAGATACTAAATACAGAAGACGCCTCTTCCTAAAATAGGTGGTCATTTGGTTCATCATCTATCAATAAATAAAAACATATATAAAATAAAAATTAAATATTTATAATTTGTCCATTACTATGGTTATAGATTTATATTGACTGTAAATATTTAAAATTAATAGCTTATTATTTTTAATAAATATTTTATTTGTATTTTCCAAAGCCCAAAGAATGTTTGTATATAGTTGTTGAAAATCAAAATTTATGCTCTTGAGAAGGTGGTTAGGTTACATGTTTAGTTTTCTCCCTTTAAAATCAATTATTTGTATAATATTAATTTTTTAAATTGGGTATAAGAATTATTTTGTTACTTGGTTCTTTCTAAGTCATTTCTTATATTGATGATCAAGTTATTCTACCTTGACCAATCTATGTGTTTATATGGACTTTTATTTTGATAGTCATAGTTCATATATCAATAATTTTATCTTTATTTATTAGTGCCAATATAGATTTATTTATTGAATTTTTAACTATTTTGCTAGTATGAAAGAATCCAATAAAGCTGGATGATATGAACTAGAATTTTTAAGATTGAAGATTAGATGTAAACTAAGAAAATAGAGAATATTGAGCTTGAAATAATTCTCTTTTACATTCTTTATCAATGGTGTACGGTCCATTGTTAGTGCTATCCATGCCTTGAGGATCCATCTCCATTGAGTTCTTCTCAAGTTTACCCATATCTATGTTAGTATTTTATTCAAGTTTAATATGTCATACTTATTTCTGATTGTTTGGTTTTAAAATTAGATGTACCTCACAACAACATTCCCCATATTAGATGAATAAAATACTTTTGGCTAGTTATCAATGTTTTCTCCATATCAAAGTGAAGCTACTTTATTGAAATGCATTTTTGACATCATCTTTGATCAATCACTAAATTGCACAAATAGATGTCCCATGGGAAAGGGATATTATCTCCCAAATAAAAAATTCATGGACATGCTTAACCATATGAGGAGCTCAATAGTTTTTAGTAAAGTCATAATCAACTTCATATAAGATGGACCAAATGGAAATCTAATCTCCATTAAAAAATACAATGGTAAAAGAAAAATTGTTAGCAAAATCAAATATTTTGCTATTGAATTGACACTTAATATCTTATGGTTGATGATATGATAAAATTATTATAGGTTTATGGTTCATATTTGATGTATTTCTTGTTATAGCTTAACCTATGTTTGGATGAACCCATTAGGTCTATAGTCTACATAAATGATTGTTCCGTTACTCAAGATGTAGTGATTCCCATGTTTACATGACTAGACAATGACATAAAGCCATAAATGGGATATTTTCAAGCTAATAAAGTATCTCAATATTATAAACAACTAGATTCTAATAATCAATTAGAATATCTCATATTGTGTTAGGAAAATTTATTCTCACAAACACAAATAATTCACTATTATGCAAAAATATCAAATCATTAATCCATAAATAACTACCCATGATAACAATTCACACTCTGAAATAGAGATAAATAATACCCTTAGGGTAGGGCAACATTATTAATACTCCTTAAGGAAGGAATGACTCCATAAGATCTCCTAGGGTGGAAGCACCACTTAGAGAGATCAAAGTCCCATAAGGAACTTCATGGGCAAATATGACTACAATTAATAATTGATATGATTGATTATTATATGATCTCCTAGGGTGGAAGCACCACTTAGAGAGATCAAAGTCCCATAAGGAACTTCATTGGAAAATATGACTACAATAAATAATTGATATGATTGATTATTGTTACAATGACAATCTCCCTTCTTTATAGACTAATTTTCTAACCCCACTTTCTAAACCTTTATTTAATTTTTTTATCATTAGAATCCTTAATAATACACCTAATCATATTAGAGTACTTTTTGAATGCTATGTATCCATTATATTCATGTAATTATTCTATTAACCTATCTTTGAGAGAGTTAAAGCTAAATATTTAGTGATTTTTTTTTAAGCGAAAAACCCCTTACGGGGCTGCCTTGGTTTGAGAGACCACGAACAGGGGGTTCTACAACGTCAAATTCACCCTAGAGTCGCACCCAACCATACTTGCACCAATATTATCAATTGGATTTTGGATACCCAATTCAACTTATTGATAGGGTGGAGATTTGAACCTAGGACCTCTCTTGGAGGATTTGCCTCTCCTCTCTAACTCACCTACAACACCTGGGTAAATATTTAGTGATTTTAACTAAAGGAATAATAATCAAAATTTGAATTGTAAGTCTTGCTATATTTTTTAGACTCTTAATTATTTAATTTTTTGCTATATATATATTCTTTGAATTTAATATTTTATCAAAAAAATTGACTTGTGATAATAAGTGAAGAATGACTATAACCTAAGAATCATGACAATGTTGAATAAAAACATAGAAAATAAAGAACTACCTCATTTTTCTCTAAAAAAAATAGTAAATAGATTGATTGCAAAACCATTAATTTTAGTTAATAAATATATATAAATAAATAGAAAAAGAAACAAAATGCATGAAACTTATAACTAGATCACAAAATTAATTCAATAACTCTTAATCCTAATATTATTTAAATAAATGTTTATTACAATCTCAACTTTATTGATATAAACTTAAACTATTTTAAATAAAGTTATTTTTTTATATTGAACATCGTTTACAAATATGTACAAATATCGTTCTTTGGAGAAAACACAAGAGGAGTGAGTCACTCGGAGTCGCACCCAGCCCTGCTCACACCAACATTATCAATTGGATTTTGGGTACCCACTTCAACTTTTCGATAGGGTGGAAATTCGAACTTGGGACCTCCCTTGGAGGATTGCCCTCTCCCCTCCAACTCACCTACAACACCTAGATATTAAAAAAAAAAACATTTATTATATATACATTAATTATTTATTATATATATTAATTATAAACATCCATTAAATTGAATGTATTTAATTTTATTTCACAACATATTAAAAGTCGTTGATTGTATCTCAGAAACTTTTGTCAAATTTTAATAAACATACTAAACTATTAAGGTTTATAAACATATTTATTTATTGATTTTAATATATTATATTATTAACAATTATAATATTAAATTAAAATTTTTTAATATATTTTATAAAGTAAAATTAAATTTATTTTATATTTTTAAAAAATAAATTAAAATTATAAATATAGATTTCTAAATTTAATTATTATTATAAATTTTATTTAATTTTAATATTAAAATAAAAAATTATTGTATATAAATGTACCATTGACTATACATATGAAAATACGGTGACCTTGTTAGTGGTAGTTTTTTATTTTCGAATCCAACCTACTCGTAGAATAAGAGAAGACAAAGAAGGTTAGCAATTGAAGCACGTTGTCATTCATCTTCGTGGATACGAGCATGGGATTATAACTGTATTTAAATATATAGGGAAGTTTGTTATATTTACATTATTTTTTAATATGTGTATAGTTAAATTTTGTTGTTGATGATTTAGGGTGAGGGGACCATCAAATTACAACTACTTTGTTGTTGAGGGACCATCTTTGTATCATTGTAGCTACTTTGTTGTTGATGATTTGGAATGAGGGGACCACCAATGCATTTTGTTGTTGGTCTGACATGTATTTAAAGAATTCAGATGAAACTACTACCTTTGCTACAGCCATACCTACAAAATTTAAACTAAATCTCTTCTTAATAAATACATAAAAAACAATTTCCAATCTACTAAACCTTAAAAACAATAAATATACCCCTACCTAAAAAACCAAATACCACTATCTAAAAAGCCAACGGCATTTCGGCATTGAAGGAATTATTCCGAGTAGCGTGGACATAGGGTATATATATAAATGACGGGTAGACACGTCTTTGTCTGACATAGTTTTAATCTATTTTACACTATCTCTAAAAGGTCCATTTTAGTATATTTATTCCCATATTTCAACGCTAGCAGGTGACCACACGAGGGGGTTTGTCACAACACCGACCTCTTTTAAGTCGTACACATTTCAATATTTTTTAAAGAATAAATTAGTTGATTTAAATATCATATAATTTTAAAAGAGATATATAATCCCTACCCGTTCCGATACGCTACGGATTTCACGGGTGGACCATGGAACGCTTATCGGGAACGCTTATCGGTTGAATTTTGTTGCGCAACTCCATATCCATCCATGTCTCGGGAGCTGAAACAGGGCAATTAAATTAAAAGCTTTGTTCCCGTCAAATCATTGATGGTGAGGTGTTGTCTATGAAAACAATTATAAATTATTTTTAAAACGATAAATGCGATTATTTAAACATCAAATTCCATACTAGTACGTGGCATATCTACTAAAACAATTATAAAGCGTTTTTTAAAGAATAAATCTGACTATTTAAACATCAAATTACATGAGAGTACGTGGCGTATCTATTAAAAAATATATAAAACATTTTCTAAATAATAAATACTGCTATTTAAATATTAAATTCCATGGGAGTAGCCGGGGTATCGATTAAAAAAATATAAAATATTTTTTTTTGAGAATAAATACGTTTATTTAAACATCAAATTCCATGGGAGTAGGCGGGGTGTGATTAAAAAAATTATAATTTTTTTTTTAAGGAATAAATACGTCTATTTAATCATCAAATTCCGTGTGAGGAAATTGATAGCGAGTCCGTTAAAGTCACCGATGACATGAAGATATTGACAAATAATGTGGTTAGGTAAAACTAAAAAATCATATAGGAGGCGAACACCGGTTGTACAAAACGTGGCGACTGGAATCAGGGCAGGGATTTGTGCTATAGGAAAGGTGGAAGGGGCTTTGATAATATTTTTAGTATTTGAAGGTTAAGTGGATTGGTAAGTGTTTGCTTGGTTAGATATATATTAAGAAGACATCTAGCTTCAAATGTGGAGGGTACCCTGTTTGCAAAGGTAGTAGTCTCATTGGAATTTTTTGAATGCGTGTCAAATCAATGATGATGGTACGAATTTCGAGAGATCATTGGTTGTGAGACTAACGATGATGATACAAATCCTAAGTGATCGGTGGTCCCCTTCACGTTGGGTCAACAATAACGAAGCGGAATAGGTTTGGTGGAAGCAACCCTTATAGTTTGAACCCTGCACTTTGAACAAATATATATATACAAATATATATATTTATATATAAATATATATATTTGTATATATATATTTATATATATATTTATATATACATATATTTGGCGTGGAGTCGTATCAATTCAATCTCCACCTTAGCTTTGTCTTCTATGGATTCATTAGTAACAATGATTTGATTTAAATGTTATCATATATTTTAATATTATTATTATTTAAATTTAAAAATATATTAAAACAAGATCATTTATAAGTTGGGGTGAGATTCTTCTCAGCTTTAGTTAATCACAACACATGTTTACAATAGTAAAAGAAGATCTACATTGGAGCCAAATCTCTTTAACCATATATCTGCAATGGCTATCCAAATTAGTTAAACAATGGATTTGCTTGTCAACTTTCCTAATCCTCTCATCCTCAATAGCCATGGCACTATGCCACTAAACCCCTATCTCCTTCTCGGTACCCATATTAGCTAGGAAGTCTACCACTTTATTTAGAGCTCTACTCATATAAAGCAGATTGGCATCATCTAATTTCTTCTACAATTCCTTGATTTGGCAGACAATAATCCTCAACCTCCATTCCTCCAAAGAAAAGTTCCTCATTCAATCCAAAGCTCCTATCAAGATTTGAGAATCTAATTCTATGATTATCTTCTTATAACCTTGTCTAAATGCTTAGATAGAAGCAAATTTGATAGCCAGGGATTTTTCTTCATTGTTCATGGCCATGCCCAGGCCTTGCAATTCCCAATAGAGTTGTGTTAACATGATTCTTGCAGACCACTCCAATTCCAACTCTACCTAGATTACCTTTTGTAGCTCCATTAGTATTAATTCTAATCCAACCTTCTAGGGGTGGTTTCCAACTAGCTCTATCTTGCCCCTCTTGCACTTTGGCTTCCTTCTTCAACATCCCTATATCAGCCCATGTTTCCTCTTTAGCATACATTGCCATAGTTTTTGTGACTTTGCTCCAAATAACTTGCCAAACATCATCCAAGGATGAAAATATTTCTTAAAAAATTCTTCCATTTCTCTCAAACCACACTTACCACCAAATGAAGTTTAATCCAAGCTTCCACCCAATACAAAGAGCTAAAGGAATCTTAAAGTTTGTGAAACTTATCTTAATTTATAGGTTATGGTAACCCTTCAATTATTATCAATAAATATGTTCATAGCAAAAGTCTGTGATTTGTGCTTTCTTATTGCTCATATTACACAAGGAGCTATTGTCTATTAGTGTCTCACACCTTTGTTAATGCATGCATGGTTCATGATCATGTTTTCAAACCCAATCATAGTTGTAATATCCTTGTTAAAGTGTATGAGGCTATGGTGAAGGTTCTAAGAGGAATATTTGGTTTTTTTAATGCACCATATAACACACTTTGGTAGCTAGTTGATCATGCTTAAAATTTCTTATGCATAGAATATGTGTATTCAATTACCAAAATGTTACTTTTAAGGAAGTGTGATCGATGCATCATTTAAAGGTATTTGTACCTAGCTCCTTTGCATCTAAATGCCCACATGGGCTAATTGCTAATGGAGGATATTCTAAGACATGGGTTGCATTATACAATATATGGTGAGATTAGAATGGATGCTTTCATGCAAGTTCTTGATGATGTGATATAGTCTTCTATTGTTTTTCCCATGTCCAAATGAATTCAAAACAATCGTTAGGATTCTTGACCTATTGTTTCTCAAGAGTGTCATTGCAAGCCATATTGGACCTTGACCATAAGGGTTGATGGTTTTGGAGACCCTCTTAACTATTCATATTCCAAGAGGTATTGATAATATGAGGATATTATACTAGATAAGTATATGTCCTTGACAAAGAATCAAATATGGGAACTTATTCCTTTTCCAAAAGGAGAGAATGTTGTTGGCTATAAACAAGCCTATAATACTAGGCACAATTTTGATGGTTATTGAGAGAAGCATATGGCATGACTTATTGTTAAGGGATTCTCTTAGAAAGGGAGATTGATTAAAAGAAGTTTTCTCTAGTTGCCATGATGGACTATGCTTGGATGATTCTCTATTTAGCTATGTCCTATGGATGGAAGATATATTAGATGGATGTGAAGAGTGCCTTTCTTCATGTTAAGTTTTAGGATGATATCTTTTTGAAGCAACCACCTAGATTTTATCTTCATGGAATGACTCCCTTCATGTGTTAGCTAAAGAGGTCCTTGTATGGACTTATGTACCATGTTTGGTATGAGAATACCCATATAGGGTTTTGGTATTGTAATGTAGAGGAAGATGTCGACAAAAAATATCAGAATGATTAGACATGGTGATTGTGTTATATATTGATAATCTACTCATTATATGTCCTTTGACATTTTATGTGCAATATATGAAGTTGCAATTTTATGATAATTTTGAGATGATAGATTTAATAATTTTGTATTACTTCATGGAGATTGAGATTGATTAGTCACCCTCTAAGTTCACTATTTACCAACCCAATAATCCTCAAATAATTTATAGTGATTTAGGATGTAGGAGTGTAAGCCTAACTAGACCCATTTTGCTTCTAGGTTGAAGCTAGGAGTAGATTGAAATACACCTTTAGTAGATGCTACATTGTACCAATTGTTTATGTAAGCCTTGTCTATCTTATAAACACTTCGTCAAATATTGCATTTGCAATTAGCTATTGTTTGAGGCACACACAAGAATCCTGTGAGAATTATTGGCCAAGAAAATACTTTAGTAAATTAGAGGTACATATTAAAGGGCTATTCACTATTTAGTTGAAGCATATTCAATGTTGACAAGATTTTCTCATGCAAATTGTGAAAATTATTGGAACAAGAATGCTTTACGATAGGATTTGTCTTCTATATTAGGTCTAGTATGATCTCTTAGAGTTTTAGACAATGATCTAGTATATCTTAGTATTCTAAAAATGTTGAGTACTATGCTAATAATAATGTCACTAGGAATCTCTAATGGATGATCATGATGTTTGAGCAAGTGGGTATACCTTAGTAGTTTCCTATCACCCTCTCTTATGAAAATCAAAATTCTATTAATTTTATCTCTAATCTAGTGTTAAATCAACAAACCAAGCATATTGAGCTATGGATGCACTATGTGAATGTATTTACGTTCATGGTATGCTTCATCTATTTTTTGCCCTTAGTGGAGTAGATTATGGATATCCTAAAAGAGGTTATTCCCAAGGTGCTTTTTTTATGATTGACAATACATATTGAAGTAGGAGAGTGTCTCTTAATTTGGGAATAACTTATAAGGGTCTCTCTATATCCCCTAATTAGCTCAAGTGAAAATATTAAAATATATGGTGTTAAGATTCACTTGAGTCCATAATCTACTTTTGTCTTATATTTGTTTTATAGCTCTTTGTGCCCTTATACACTTTACATAGGTGGGTTATTTTAATATTCTATTATTTAACCTAAATCTTTGTTCCTTGACCTTGACCATAAGGTATCTTCTAGTTGGGTATACATATCCCTTACTATAAACTATTTATTCATCACTTTGAGTGTTTATTAGTTTCTTTAGTGAAATTATTTTGGTGTGTATATAGGTTAGAAAATAATCAAGATTATATCATTGGATTCAATCTCAGGATCATAAATCAATTATTATATCATCAATATATCAATGATATATCAAATGAACATCAATATCACATAAAACACATCGAAATTATTTATTGATTAAAACTTGTGCAATGCATAAAGCAAAGCTTATTTGAGTTACATATTACATGTTTTGTCTCCAATATAAAGATACATGAGACTTTTCACATTACATGGCTCTTGGTATTTGCTCTCCTCAAACTCACAAGAGAATTTGACACTTCATATTCCTCTCTTACATAGTAAGTTCCACATGTTACATAAAGATAAAGTATATCATGATTGGATATAACTCCCTACTTCTAAAATTGGCACATCATACTCATTACTCTTCACTTGCTAACAAGGCACATCACAAACTTCATTACATGACATATGCTCATACCTACTAACTTGACACATACTATATACACAAATATCAAACTTACATCTGAATCTAAATATTAACAAAGGTACCAAATATTTACAATGGGACCAAATAATGTAATACATTATATACCTTTAATTCTTGTCTTCATTCTTTGGATTTGGTTCTAGCACTCATTCAACCTACGGTTTTGAATGTGTTCCTTTATTCTATTCCCTATGCCTATCATACTTATGAATAAGTCATTATAATAATATAATATATAATGTAACAATTTATATCCTTGTGAATATTTCAAGTCATTGCAAATAATTCTACAAACGCATTATGAATCAATTCACATGTGTTATATATATTCTATGTTTATATGTAGGTCTCTTTGGTATAATTCCATATTCGTTCCTTGAACAAGATCATATTCTTCATTTACTGCCACTGTTTTATGAGTGTTACAAATAACCTTTAAGATGTTTTTCTTTGTACTTGGACTATAGTTGAAAAATGTTTTTCTTATCCACATTGATTAGTTCTATGTCATATCATTGTTTGGGAATTTTCATGATGCCTTACTTTTTTCATGTTCAAATATGTTATTAAGAGGTATATTGGAACTTTATTACTCTTGGATGGTATCTCATAATTTATCTTGAATATTTTATAATAATTGCTCATCAAATAAATTTACACAAATAATTTTGCAATCTTCCTTCATTCACACAAATTTCTTCAAATTAATTGGCTTTGATGTGGAATTCCTTATAACTTCAAAAATTAATATTCATGCACTTTTTTCAATAATTATTTTCTTAGAGTAAAAATCTTTTCATATCCAAAATTTTAAATTTCTTCAATTTTAAAATTTTCACTTATTTCAATTTTCAATTTCAATTTTCAATTTCAATTCAAAATTTCTTTCTTTATTTTCCTTCAAAACATCAATCTTTTAAATTCAATCAATTAATAACTCCTATAATTTCATTTCAATTTCAAATATCACATCAATTTTTCATAATATTCTTATATCTTTATTCAATTTCAATTTTCTCCCAATTTAATTTCTTAAAATTTCAATCAATTATCAACTCAACTTTAATTAATTACTTCTTATAACTCCCATTTTTATTTCATTCAAATTCACTTTTTCAATTTATCAAATCAATTTCTTCGTTCAATTAAATTTTTCTTATATCTCCTATTCTTCAAATTTAACCAATTCAACAAGTCTCTAATTCATTCTCATAGTAATTCAATTTTTCAAATCAATTCAATTTCATTCCTTCAATCATTAAATCAATTTTTAATTCTCCAATAAAATAATTTATCTTCCTTTATTTTAATTAATTAATTCCATCTACTTATAACTCCCAATCATTCAATTTTCAATTAATTCTTCCTATCACTCCATGTTAATTAATTAATATTCTTATAACTCCCAAAATAAATCATATTCACTTTAGTATTACAAAAAATTAAATATGAATGCAAATTAGATTTAATAACCCAAAGGATAAGTTTATCTTTTGTGCTCTCATTTTACGTTAATAAATAACATTCCCATAGTGTAAATTTCATCAAAGTTTCTATTCTAGTATACAAAAATTAATCTTCTACATTGTTTCAGAAATGGTTTTTCAATGTTTCTCAAATATTATTTTCCAGTATTCATTCTTCAACCTGGTCTTCTGTTTGTTATTTTTTATGTGATTCACCTCATTTCTTAAAATATTTAGTTTGCCTAGTCTCCAAATGTTATCTTGATCCTTGGGATGCATGTAATATTCCACTATGTCACTACTCTTGGACAAACCCAAGATACTATGTTATTCACAAATCTTCCTTTCGAGCATGTAGATTATTATTCTATAACACATTCTTACTTTATTATTGTCTTAAACACAATAAATATCCACCACATGCTTCCTCTTTAGCAAATGTCCATTCTACTAATTCATCCTCCAATAAATTATCCTTCTACACTTCCTTTCCAACAAAAATTCACTCCAACAATCATTATCCTCTCCAACAATATTTTTAAATTGTTCAATTCTATAAATCCTTCTCCAATAATATCTCCTCACATTTTCATCCAATAATCATCCCCCAATATTATCTTCTCTTATACAAATCACACAAATCCTTCTTTGTTGCTATGTGGATTTGATACCATTGTTAGCAAATAATCAAGATTATCTCCTAGAATTTAATTATAGGATCATAAATCAAGAGGTCCTTGTATGGACTTATGTACCATGTTTGGTATGAGAATACCCATATAGGGTTTTGGTATTGTAAGGTAGAGGAATATGTCTACAAAAAATATCAGAATGATTAGACATGGTGATTGTGTTATATATTGATAATCTACTCATTATATGTAGTTTGATATTTTATGTGCAATATATGAAGTTACAATTTTATGATAATTTTGAGATGATAGATTAAAGAATTTTGTATTACTTCATGGTTATTTAGATTGATTAGTCACCCTCTAAGTTCACTATTTACCAACCCAATAATCCTAAAATAATTTATAGTGATTTAGGATGTATGAGTGTAAGCCTAACTAGACCCCTTTTGCTTCTAGGTTGAAGCTAGGAGTAGACTAAAATACACCTTTAGTAGATGCTACATTGTACCAATTGTTTATGTAAGTCTTGTATATCTTATAAACACTTCATCAAATATTGCATTTACAACTAGCTATTGTTTGAGGCACACACAAGAACCCTATGAGAGTTATTGGCCAAGAAAATACTTTAGTAAATTATAGGTACATATTAGAGGGCTATTCACTATTTAGTTCGAGCATATTCAATGTTGACAAGATATTCTAATGCAACTTGGGGAAATTATTGGAACAATAATGCTTTACTATAGGATTTGTCTTCTATATTAGGTCTAGTATGATCTCTTAGAGTTGTAGATAATGATGTAGCATATCTTAGTATTCTACAAAAGTTGAGTACTATGCTAAAAATAATGTCACTAGGAATCTCTAATGGATGCTCATGACGTTTGAGAAAGTGGGTATACCTTTGTAGTTTCCTATCACCCTCTCTTATGACAATCAAAATTCTATTAATTTTATCTCTAATCTAGTGTTAAATCAACATACCAAGCATACTAAGCTATGGATGCACTATGTGAATGGATTTATGTTCATGGAATGCTTCATCTATTTTTACCCTTAGTGGAGTAGATTATGGATATCCTAAAAGAGGTTATTCCCAAGGTGCTTTTTTTATGATTGACAATGCATATTGAAGTAGGAGAGTGTCTCTTAATTGGGGAATAACTTATAAGAGTCTCTCTATATCCCCTACTTAGCTCAAGTGGAAATATTAAAATATATGGTGTTAAGATTCACTTGAGTCCATAATCTACTTTTGTATTATATTTATTTTATAGCTCTTTGTGCCCTTATACACCCTACATAGGTGGGTTATTTTAATATTCTATTATTTAACCTAAATATTTGTTCCTTGACCTTGAACATAAGGTATTTTATAGTTGGGTATACATATCCCTTACTATCAACTATTTATTCATCACTTTGAGTGTTTTTTAGTTTCTTTAGTGAAATTATTTTGGTGTGTATATAGGCTAGAAAATAATCAAGATTATATCATTGGATTCAATCTCATGATCATAAATCAATTATTATATCATCAATATATCAATGATATATCAAATTAACATAAATATCACATATAACACATCAAAATTATTTATCTCCAATATAAAGATACATGAGATTTTTCACATTACATGAATCTTGGTATTTGCTTTCCTCAAACTCACAAGAGAACTTGACACTTCATATTCCTCTCTTACATAGTAAGTTTTACATGTTACATAAAGATAAAATATCTCATGATTGCATATAACTCCCTACTTCTAAACTTGACACATCATACTCATAACTCTTCACTTGCTAACTAGACACATCATACACTTAATTACATGACACATGCTCATACCTACTAACTTGACACATACTATATACACAAATATCAAACTCACATCTGAATCTAAATATTTACAAAGGTACCAAATATTTATAATGGGACCAAATAATGTAATACCTCCAACACCCATTGTATTAAATTATTTGCAATGAAGACATCTTGTATTCAATCTTTAATTCTTGTCTTGATTATTTGGATTTGGTTCTAGCACTTATTCAACCTACGGTTTTGAATTTGTTCCTTTATGCTATTCCCTATGCCTATCATACTTATGAATAAGTCATTATAATAATATAATATATAATGTAACAATTTATATCCTTGTGAAGATTTCAAGTCATTGCAAATAATTCTACAAATGCATTATGAATCAATTCACATGTGTTGCATATATTCTATGTTTATATTTAGGTCTCTTTGGTATAATTTAATATTCATTCCTTGAACAATATCATATTCTTCATTTACTGCCATTGTTTTATGAGTGTTACAAAGAACCTTTAAGATGTTTTTCTTTGTACTTGGATTATAGTTGAAAAATGTTTTTCTTATCCATATTGATTAGTTCTATGTCATATCATTGTTTGGGAATTTCCATGATGCCTTACTTTTTTCATGTTCAAATATGTTAGTAAGAGGTATATTGGAACTTCATTACTCTTGGATGGTATCTCATAATTTACCTTGAATATTTTATAATAATTTCAATAAAATAAATTTACACAAATTATTTTGCAATCTTCCTTCATTCACACAAATTTATTCAAATTAATTGCCTTTGATGTGGAATTCCTTATAACTCCAAAAATTAATATTCATGCATTTTTTTCAATAATTATTTTCTTAGAGTAAAAATATTTTGATATCCAAAATTTTAATTTTCTTCAATTTTAAAATTTTCACTTATTTCAATTTTAAATTCCAATTCAAATTTTCTTTCTTTATTTTCCTTCAAAACATCAATATTTTAAATTCAATCAATTAATAACTCCTGATAATTTCATCTCAATTTCAAATATCACATCAAATTTTCATAATCTTCTTATATCTTTATTCAATTTCAATTTTCTCCCAATTTAATTTCTTAAAATTTCAATCAATTATCAACTCAACTTTAACTAATTACTCCTTATAACTCCCTTTTTTATTTCATTCAAATTCACTTTTTCAATTTATCAAATCAATTTCTTCTTCCAATTAAAATTTTCTTATATCTCCTATTCTTAAAATTTAATCAATTCAACAATTCTTTAATTCATTCTCATAATAATTCAATTCTTCAAATCAATTCAATTTCATTCCTTCAATCATTAAATCAATTTTTAATTCTCCAATAAAATAATTTCTCTTCCTTTCTTTTAATTAATTAATTCCATCTACTTATAACTCCCAATCATTCAATTTTCAATTAATTTTTCCTAGCACTCCAGGTTAATTAATTAATATTCTTATAACTCCCAAAATAAATCATATTCACTTTAGTATTACCAATAATTAAATATGAAAGCAAATTATATTTAATAACCGAAAGGATAAGCTTATCTTTGGTGCTCTCATTTTCTCCTCTTACATTAATAAATAGCATTCCCATAGTGCAAATTTCATCAAAGTTTCTATTATAGTATACAAAACTTAATTACATTAATCATTCTACCTTATGCATTGTTTTATAAATGGTTTTTCAATGTTTCTCAAATACTATTTTCCATTTTTTATTCTTCAACCTGGTCTTCTATTTGTTACTTGGTATTGAAATATTTAGTTTGCCTAGTCTCCAAATGTTATCTTGAGCCTTTGGATGCATGTAATATTCCACTATGTCACTACTCTCGGACAAACCCAAGATACTATGTTATTCATAAATCTTCCTTTATAGCATGTAGATTCTTCTTCTATAACACATTCTTACTTTATTATTGTCTTCAACACAATAAATATCCACCAAATGATTCCTCTTTAGCAAATGTCCATTCTACTAATTTGTCCTCCAGTAAATTATCCTTCTACACTTCCTTTCCAACAAACATTCACTCCAATAATCATTATCCTCTCTGGAAATATTTTTAAATTATTCTACTCTATAAATCCTTCTTCAATAATATCTCCTCACATTTTCATCCAATAATCATCCTCCAATATTATCTTCTCTTATACAAATCACACATGTCCTTCTCTGTTACTATGTGGATTTGATACCACTATTAACAAATAATCAAGATTATCTCCCATAATTTAATTATAGCAGCATAAATCAATCACAATATCATAAATATATTAATAATATATCAAATGAACATCAATATCACATAAAACACACTAAAACATTTTATAGGTAAAAACTACAAAATATTGTAATGCATAAATAAAATCTTATTCGTACATGATTTTATCTCCAATATAAAGATACATGAGACTCTTCACATTACATGACTCTTGGCCATTTATCTCTTCAAAATCAAAATATTCATATTCCTCTCTTACATAATAAGTCCCACATATTACATAAATACAAAGTATCTCATGATTGCATATAACTCCCTACTTCTAAACTTGACACATCACACTCATAACTCTTCACTTGCTAACTATACACCTCACACACTTAATTACATGACACATGCTCACACATATTAACTTGATATATATTATATATACACAAATATGAAACTCATACGCTAATCTAAATATTTACAAAGGGACCAAATAATGTAGTACCTCCAACACCCCTACTATTAAAGGATTCTTACCTTTAATCTCTAATTCTTGTGTTATTTCTTGGATCTAGTTTTACCACTCCTTCAACTAGTGGTTTTGAATATGTCTCTTTATGTTATTCCCTATGTCTATCATACTTATGAATAATTCATGACAATGATATAATATATAGTATAACAATTCATATTCTTGTAATGATTTCAAATCATTGCAAATAATTTTGCAAATGCATCATGAATCAATACACATGCTTTGTGTACACTCTTTGTTTATATTGAAGTTTATTTTATTATATGCCATATTCATTCCTTGAACAAGATCATATTATTCACCATTTTTTTATGAGTCTTATAAACAATGTTTATGATGAATTTGTTTGTGCTTGGAGTATACATGAAAAATATATTTCTTATCCATATTGGTTGGTTCTATGTGATATCATTGTTTTGGAATTTTCATGATGCCTTAGTTTATTTCATGTTCAAATATTTATTAAGAGGTATTTTGAAAATTTATTACTCTTGGATGGTATCTCATAATTTATGTTGAACATCTATAATAATTTCACATAAAAAAGACATGCTCAAATAATTTTTCAATCTTCTTTTGTTCACACAAAGTTCTTCAAATTAATTTCCTTTGATGTGGAATTCCTTATAACTCCAAAAAATAATATTCATGCATTTTTTCACCTTTTCAATAATTAGTTTCTTCAAGTAGAAATCCTTTTATCTCCAAAATTTTATTTTTTGTCAAATTTAAATCCTTTTAATTTCAAATTTCAATTCAATTATTCTTACTTTATTTTCCTTAAAATCATCAAATTTTTAAATTCAATCAATTAATAACTCCTTAATAATTTCACATCAATTTTAGATATCACATTAATTTCTCATGATCTTCTTATATCTCTATTCAATTTTAATTTTCTCCTAATTTAATTTCAATCAATTATCAATTCAATTTTAATTTCCTCCTTATAACTCCCATTTTTATTTCATTCAAATTCACATTTCTAATCTATCAAATCAATCTCTTCTTCCAATTAAATTCTTCTAATATCTATTGTTTTAAAATTTGATAAATTCAACACTTCTTTAATTCATCCTCACAATAATACAATTCTATTTAATCAATTTAATTTCATTCTTTTAGTTATTAAATCATTTTTTAATTCTGAAAGCACGAGATTTCGGGCGAAGGAAACACTAATTGCAATATAACCAAAACCAAATGCGCTTAAGTCCTAGAAACGTAAAGTGCATGAAATGGAAAAGAAACGCATTGGAAGAGACACAAGCAAATGGAGAAAACACAGCCCTTTCATTAATATCCCTTGATCTCTGTTACAATGACGTCTCCTCCCTTTTCGGGGGCTAGGAGCGTTAAAAGAATTCGATTACAATCACTCAATGTTCCTCTTTCCGCGTGCCCACGATTGCAATGGGCGGGCCAAGATGATGTCGTCGCTGATGTCGATGAGTTCTTCACCTCTGCTTGCTTCTCCTGCGAACAAAGAAACAACCAAGATGTCAGTAGCACTCGCTGCAAGTGAAAAGTGTTCGTTCTTCTAAAATCATCAAAAGATGCATGCAAACATCTATCTAAAACAGTAAACAAAATGATTCTAAACGGCCTGAAAACTTGCCAGAAGACAGAAAATGTTACCAACAGGCCATTGCCACTGAGACAGTCGGCCAATCTGCTTTCAACTGGAAATCGTCCCTGGGTGGGACGATTTCGATCGCTATTCGTCCCTGGGTGGGACGATTTCTTCTGTGTTGGGGAAGCCGAACTGACACGCTCCAATGTCGACTCCCGAGGTCTCCAAAACACTTGCAGACAGAGGGGTTATGTAATTGGGGCCATTTTGGGACGACCCAGATGGTCGGATTCTCCCAATTTGGCCTCTACCCTCGGGAATTTGATATCGCCTCCTGCAAGTTAGTGAAACTACAAAGCGACACAAAACATACTAGAATCTGATCAAAGGTTACGAAATTGCAGCTATGAATTCACCAAACAGAAAACACAATATGCAACATGAGAAAATAAACTAGAATGCTTCTGAAATAAAACTTAAGAAAAGTGCGGGGGTGCCCAAGTGGGCCTCCCACCGTTGGCACTTGATTCCGGCGCCAATCCACTAGGGATGGGCCCAAAACCTCTTAGGATTGGGGGGGTCGGCGAATTGGTTGATTCAGGTGTCCATGTGTTGGATTTGGGTCAGATTCAAGCTTCCAAAAGCCACCCAACAACCTCCCTTGCAAAAGAGATTGGTGGATGTGGGAAGGTGAACCAAAAGGGATGCAAGTGGGTCTTCAACTCGGCAGCACTTCGTTGCTTGAAAACTCCTTCAACTTTGTATATCTTGGGTGAGAAAAGTCTCACCTTTTATAGACCCAAGGGGTCTCTTTTGGGAGGGAAGCACAAATGCCATGTGTTGGTCATAGGCGCCATGTGGCAGTCTTGTCTTCCCATGAGGGAGGGGAGTCCTCCATTGACTTGGGCTTTCATAAGTGCCCTTGTGACAGTCCTCAAACGGCCTATTTGTCCACTCACACACGCGTGCGAGGCAGGAGTCATCAACTGACTGTTCTGGGCTGCCACTTGGCCTCATTTGTCTTTTTGCCCGTTAAACTTGGAAATCGTCCTTGCTGGAGACGATTTCAGAAATCGTCCCTGGGTGAGACGATTTCAAGTTAGCAATCGTCCCTGGGTGAGACGATTACTAGGCAAAGTGTCTAAGTGTGCCAAATTGCTTCTTGACCTCACAAAATTGCTATGAAAGTGGTTAAGACCACTTGTTTGACCTCTGAGGGCTGCCATGGGGGCTGTGTTTGTCAAAGCGATCGGTGTTTGCGGTCACATAATCGGATTGGTGCTGTTTTGGTGTCTACGAGATGCCCCTTTTTGGGAAGCGCTGCGGGTGACGCAGATGCTTGAGCAAAAATAGATAACCAAAGCACTAATGATTAGGGTTTCTTGGTAACCTAACCAACTTTTGATGCCCCAAGTATGGAAAGGGCATGCATTCTTGAATCCTTGCTTCGACGAGCTAAGGAATTTGATTTCAAGTATTAACCTATTTTGGTGAGGTGTGACTTGAACTTAGACATTGATCGGTCATGAACGAGGCAAAGGGCGTTTTTATCCTCGGGGGGAACCTTGTGTTCATGATTCACGAAATGCCAAGTGTTTGATTGATTTGATTGTTGCTTGTTTCTTGCCCCAAGCGGGAGCGTGATTGTCTTTGTCAATGATTCTTTGAATGCATGTCGTTTTCCTTAATTGGGTGTGTGATTGTTGGTTGGTGACTAAGTGTGACTACCCCCTCAAGCGACGAATCGATGAGGGAATGACCTTCGTGAGAGAAGCGACGAGTCGCTTGACCCAAGATGACTTGTGCAAGGGTGCCTTTAGAGGGTTTACCGTTAAGCGTGTGCAATTTTTCCAACATTTGGACCTATTTTTGGTGGGTGTTAACCCTTTTGGTGATGCTCGTAATGAGGTGAAATCATCGAAAATCTAACTTCCCGTGGAGCGGTCCGGCTATGGTAGCCTTCTTGGGGAAGTAGGAGAGCGATAATTTGGACCTCGACATCGATTTTCTTTGCTCAGAGTTTAAGTGGAAGAGCACTTGTGTCCGGCAATGTTTTTTTTGTTGTCTGTTTTTGTTGAATTTTTTTATTGTTTTTGTTGTTTTGTGTGACGCATGTGGGGATAAAATTGTTGTAATCTTCTTCCCGTGGAGCGGTCCGGCTATGGTAGCCTTCTTGGGGAGTGAGATAGCGACAATATATGACCCCAACGTCTATTTTGATTGCCTTGGATTGCGAGTGTAACAACATTCTATTAGGCAACTTTATTTGTTGTTTTTAGTGCATTTTTGTTGATTTTTTGATGTTTTGACTTTTCTGGCTGGAAATCGTCCCTGGGTGGGACGATTTCCAATTGCAGAAATCGTCCCTAGGTGGGACGAGCGCTGACCAGAGCGCTCATCCCAGCCAAGGACGATTTCCAGTTGGTAGGCTTATTTAAGGCCCAAAACTTGGATTTGGGCTCATTTGTGTCATTTTTTTCTTGCGATTTGGGAGCTCTGGGAGGAGGAGGTAATTCTGCGAAGCGAAGCGCTGCCGGAATTCTCTCTGTCATCATGAGTGCACAAACTGGTTCGAGCGGCGGAGCGGAGGCGAAACCCGTAAGTGCTCCCTAGAGTTTATTCTTGCAATTGATGATGTGATTTGAATTGATTTTGTTTATTTCTTTGTTTGAAATAAAATTTAGACCCTGACACTTAGTTTATAAAAACTAAGATTTATTGTACATTAAACGTAATATAAAACCTATGTAAAAACGTTTATTGTTTGAAGTAAACCTTAGGATAAACTGCACGTAAACCCTAAGTTTTTATGTTTTATATTTTTTTTTTGAATTGTTATGCTGTTTTTGTATTCAATCAGTTAAGGTTAGAAACCCTAGATCTGAAAGTTTTATTTTTGAATTTTTGTGTTGTTTTTTGTAATTACTCAGTTTAGGTTAGGAACCTTAAATCTGAAAATTTGCTTTCTGTAATTTTTTTTTTTTTTTTTTTGTTTTTGTAATTATCAGTTAAGGTTAGGAACCCTAAATCTGAAAAATTAGTTTTGAATTTTTGTGTGTGTTATTGTTTTGTAGGTTAGGAGCCGGTACCGTGTACCTGCCGCATTCGCTGAGGCGCGGTCGGCAGCGATCGATGTTGATAGCGGTGGCTTGATGCCCTTGGGCTCAAGCGAGTGGCTCGGCTGAAGCACTGTGGTCCCGGATCGAGGCCTATCCGACGGCCACGATCAAAGTTTGGGATCCATGGACCAACACTTTCCACCTTCCGATAGGGGAGATGACTATGACACTGGAGGACGTTTATCGGTTGCTTCGGATTCTGATAGATGGATTGCCCATTAGGACATCGTCGCATGATCAGCGGATCTATGTACTGACGAGATGTTTTGGGCATGCGGAGCGGCTGGGTGTAACGAACCCAGTGGAGACAGCCGAGGTGGACTGTCGGGGCTAGCGGGATTTTTGTTAGGTGGTGGCGGGGAGAGGGGGTGTTAGGAGTGAGGCACGCATTCTTGATGGGCCTCATTTCTAACATGCTTCTACCCGATTCGTCGGGCGCGAGGTTCCCGTGGAACCTGCTTGAAGTTGGTATGGTAGTTGGTAGAGTGCCCAATAGAGGCACCGCTGATTTATGGATGGGGACAGACATTGTTAGCACGACTCTATGGGGAGCTGTACGGCATCCACTGTCGGCAGCGGAAGGGGGTGAGTTGCAGTTATCTTCTTCGGTCTTTGGGGTTGGCGGCACATAGTAGTGGAGAGGTCGACCGGGTTACCGTGGATGACTCGGGCGGTGATGGATGACGAGGAGATTGGCTATGCAGCTTTGTGGCGGCGGTCTGCGGAGCAGGGGTAGAGTCGGCGATGGGCAGGTGTTGTACAACACTATATTGATGCCTTCTCTCTGCTCACTCTAGGGGAGGTGGTTTGGCATCCTTATCGGGACTGTCCAGTCTGGCCGGAGGCTGGAGAGTGGCTCCGACGGGTACGTAGGGAGCGGTGGTTGACTGGGCGGCACGGGACGGAGCATGAGTTCTTTCCGTACCGTCGGGTTACACGATAGTTTGGGGTGCGCCAAGGGTTTCCTGGTGAGCCCGTGGTCTATCGGCGGCGGGGAGATGAGAGAGGATTAGAGCCATCGGTCATTGCTCCATTGGGCGAGGAGTCCGATGCAGTGATTGAGGTCCCGGATGTGGATGACATCGGGACTACCACTGAGTATGACTCGTGGTGGGTACTGCGGTGCTGGAGAGGAGAGGGGCCACTGGGAGGCGCGGAGGCGGAAGTGGAGGATGCTGAGGCAGCAGGGGGTGATTGGGGGGTCCGTTGGATGATGCGGACATGGTGGATGTGGGAGATGAGGATGTGGACTTGGGTGTTCCGGAGCAGCCGGACATGCAGGATGTGGAGGAGCGAGTGGGAGCACGAGCGAGCTATCGTCCCCGTGAGTCCTATGCATCCGACAGATATAGAGGAGGTGGGGTCGGATGTAGGCGTTGAGATTGCGTGACTGATAGAGCTGCTATGGATGCGGGATCTAGAGTTGGGGGATGCGAGGCGGGAGCTGGGGGATGCGAGGGAGGCTGGGCGATGCGCGGTAGGAGAGGGATCTTCTACGGGCTCAGTTGGCAGAGCGGGATAGAGTTTTGGTGTAGCGTGATGATGCATTGTCTATTTATCATCGATGAGAGGCAGAGTGGTGTCTGTATCGGATAGACTTGGAGAGGGAGGTCATCCGCCTTGGTGGGCGGCTACCTGAGCCTTCGGTCGGTGGATCTTCGCGGTGGACAAGGGATAGTCTGACTGAGCAGTCAGCATCATCTCGTCGCAGGCGGTTAGATGAGGGGGGTGGTAGCAGGCATGATGCGGGGGCTAGTAGTAGCCGCCCTGCAGGGTCCCGTAGGACCCACACCACGGGGGGTAGTTCCCGTCGCACCGATCCTGCGTGATCATGGTGGTCGATGCCTTAGGTTGGGTTTTTGGATATGATTGCGGGGTCTGAGGACCGGTTTTGTAGCCTACGGGCATATTTTTGACGATATATATATATACCGATTTTATTGTGGTTTTGTACATGTGATGATGTGATTTTTGTTATGCATGTTTATTCATTTTGATGAATGCGAGATGTTATGATGAATGCAAATGTTTTAGATGTCTATGTGATATGCGAAGTGAAATGGATGAATGATATTTGTGGTGATTGCATTGTAGGTTGTTTAAGAAGCTCTTTATTTACCTAGTTTTTTCTATTTTTATATTTTTTGATGGTATCATAAGGATGATAAGTAGCGCGGATGGTTTTGGAATGAATGTAAGGTTTTACGAGATTCGATCGGTTTTAACTCACCATCCATGACTGTACTTTATCTTACAAGACTTTTTGACCAAGGTATGAATCGGACTTGTTTTTGACCCAGTTATTTTTCACATCCATGTGTGTGCAATTGAGTTCATTTAGTGGTATTTGTTAGGATACCGCCAGTGCCAGATGGGCTTTCAACCGAACCTGTACTGAGGATCACCTAATTAGCTCCACGAATTCCTTTGTTGTATGTACTAAGATTAATCTGCGGTGTAATCCAGGATGCCATAAGCTAGCTCATCCACATGCAAACATTGATCTGTACGCAAGTTAATGTGACAGATATATCGTCATGCGGGAGGTTTACTTCATTACCGATAGGCTATCAACCAAATTGGTACTAAAGCTTGCCTTATGACCTATAGAATGCTGAGAGTTCCAGGGATTCAAGGTCAACTCCCTTCTTTTCTTCAATTGTATTGGGATACTTGCTCATTGTAGTGATGAGATCATTATTTATTTTGATTTGTTTTTCTTTCGAGCAAGGGATTGGGGTCATGGAGTGACGAAAATCACTATTGTTTGTGCCTTTTGATGTGTGCACTGTAGTTTGTCAAATTTGGAGTTTTGACATTTTGCAACTTTTTTGTGTTTTGCAACTATTGAGAACTTTAGGGATTCTTAGGGAATTGGGTAGGGAGGATGCTTGTCCTTTTGCCAACTCTCGGCATTCTAGGGGTCATTCGCACGGGGGATGAGCAAGATAACCGTTTCGCTTGTGGTGACCTAGATTATTTTGCAAGTTTCGTCTCGTTCACACAATTTGGGAATTTTTAGTGTTTTGATTTGTGTTGGGATGTTACGTAACATGGTGTATTTCAAGTATGACTCTACCTTCGTAAAATCTGTTCGACTTGATACGCTACATGGCTAAAGAGGAAAATGATGACTGAATCACTGAAACTCTTGGTACATTCCTAGACCACTGACTGTAGTGTGGTAAAAGTTATGCATGGTGTTTTTGTTGTTTTTGTAACATGAGACAATGCGGAACAAGATGGACTATCAGAGCTATTGCAGCCTATGGTATTTGACCCGTATGACTACAAATATGCAATGTATGGATGCAATGCTTAATGCGGCTATGTATTTTTGTAATTTTGATGGATTGTTTTTGGTGAAGTTGAAGATGAGGTGCGAGAATATGAATTTTATGATGAATTTGAGTATGCCTAGAATTGAGATGCAAATCTTTGTTGTTTTTGATGATTTTTGTTGTTTTTTTTTTTTTTTTTTTTATTTTTGACCAAGCGATTGCGATAATCGTTGGAGCTTTTTGGGTTTGACCAAGTGATTGCGATAATCCTTGGAGCTTTTGGGGTGACCAAGTGATTGCGATAATCCTTGGAGCTTTTTTGGGTGACCAAGAGATTGCGATAATCCTTGGAGCTTTTTGGATTGACCAAGAGATTGCGATAATCCTTGGAGCTTTTTGGATTGACCAAGAGATTGCGATAATCCTTGGAGCTTTTTGGATTGACCAAGAGATTGCGATAATCCTTGGAGCTTTTTGGGTGACCAAGAGATTGCGATAATCCTTGGAGCTTTTTGGGTGACCAAGAGATTGCGATAATCCTTGGAGCTTTTTGGATTGACCAAGAGATTGCGATAATCCTTGGAGTTTTTAGGTGACCAAGAGATTGCGATAATCCTTGGAGCTTTTTGGTGACCAAGAGATTGCGATAATCCTACTTGGGTGACCAAGATATTGCGATAATCCTTGGAGCTTTTTGGGTGACCAAGAGATTGCGATAATCCTTGGAGCTTTTTTGGGTGACCAAGAGATTACGGGAATCCTTGGAGCATTTTTTTTTTTTTTTGGATATGGCTTTCTTAGATATGAAATGGTCGCAAATGACTGATATTCAAGGGTTATGTTTCCTTGATACCGTCAAGAGAAGCTAGCTACGTACGTCTCGGGTCCTATTTTGCTATCAATGACATAAGGACCTAACCAATTTGCCATGAATTTGTCCCTCATATGGGATGGCAAATTAGAGTTTTGTTGGTTTTCCTTTAGAACCAAATCACCAACCCGAAAGTCTCTTAGGTGAACTTTCATGTTGTAAGCTTTCTTAAGCCGCTCTTGATAGATACGTAAGTGCTCGAGAGCATTAACGCGTCGTTCGTCAAGCAACGTAAGTTGGTCCAATCGGGCTTGCCGCGCGGTGTTATCATCGATGAACTCCTGCATTGATATGCGCAGGGAAGGAATTTCCAACTCGAGAGGCATTACTGCCTCTGAGCCATACACTAGTGAAAACGGAGTTGCCCCAGTGGGCGTCCGAATGCTAGTGCGATAAGCCCAAAGGGCAAGTGGGATTTGTATGTGCCAATCCTTATGACTATCTGCGACGGTCTTTTTAAGGATGGCGACTAGCATTTTGTTTGATGCCTCTGCTTGCCCATTTGCTTGCGGATAATAGGGTGTTGAAAAGTTGTGCTGAATTTTGTACTTTGTGGTTAAAGCATGCACGTCTTTGTTCTTGAATGATGGCCCATTATCCGAGATTATTTTGGATGGAATACCAAAACGACATATGATGTGATGCAAGATGAACTCCACAATACGGGGTCCTTTCGTTGAGGTTAACGGAATTGCTTCCACCCATTTGGTAAAATATTATGTGGCCGTTATGATAAACGTGTGACGGCCTGACGATGCAGGGGAGATCTTTCCGATTAGATCGAGGCCCCACTACGAAAATGGCCAAGCATGGGACTATCTGTAGGGCCTGGGAAGGTGCGTGCATTAAATTGGCATGATGTTGACATTTCACGCACCTCTTGACATACGCGCAACAATCTCGCTCTAAAGATGGCCAATAATAGCCCATGCGAAGAATGCGCTTTGCAATGGCCATACCATTGAAGTGGCCGCCACATGTACCGTCATGCGCTTGGGCGACTGCCCAAGTGGACTCTTGCTGGTCCAAGCAACGAAGAAGAATTCCGTCATAGCTGCGATGATACAAAATGTCTCCTATCAAGACATATTTTGCCGCTTTCTGTTTGAATGTTCGTTTTGCGGCGTGCGTCAATCCAAAGGGTAGATTACCTAACTTGAGGTAGTCTCTTATGGGTAAATACCAATCCTGTTGATCGGATACCTCGACAGTTTGAACAGCCAATCCCTTTTGGAGTTCTTCCCTAACAAATGCTGATTGGGATAGAACTTGTAAGAATAGCGTTGTGTTGCTATTAATGGGAGTGGGGGAAAACAAAGACCCCCAGTTGGCCCGTTTCAAACAGTCTCGGATTCGAAAGAACTTATCCGAAGATGGTTCGATCTGGATCATGTGGACTCCTGGCGTGAAGTCTGAGCTTGCGCGCTCCATCGCGGGTTGCGATAAGGTTTTGACCTCAATGGTTGTTATATCACCGGAAAGGTCTTGCGGGATTAGTGACCCCAAGGAGGCCATTGTATCCGCAAAACGGTTTGATGATCGAGGGAGTGCCTCGATGTCATACCACTCAAGTTTTGCCAGGAATTTGTCCACGAGGGCTTTATAGGCCTTCAGAACTGGGCATTTGCATTGATATACCCCTTTGACTTGATTGATGATTAACGGCGAATCGCCAAAGATGTTCAATCTTTTGATGTTCATGGCGATTCGTTGTCTGAAGACCTAGGAGCAAGGCTTCATATTCTGCATTGTTGTTGGTGCACTTGGAAGTTTAATTTAAATGACGGGGGCATTGGAGCGCCTGCGAGTGTGAAGAATACAATTCCTACACCACCCCCTTGCTTGCATTTAGAACCATCAAAAAATAAGGTTATGTCGGCTCGAGACTCAAGCTCATCAGAATCTGGCGATTACGAGACATGGAAGACCCCATCATCGGGTAGTTCTATGACCAGAGGCTGATCGTCTTCAAGAGGAGCCTCTGCTAGTTGATCGGCTATGACTTGTCCTTTTATAGATTTTTGGCCAATAAACTCAATGTCAAATTCCGTCAACAACATGATCCATTTCGCCGTGCGACTACTATGATAAGTGCGGCTCATCATGTATCGCAATGGATTCTCCTTAGACACAACATACGTAGTGTTGCTCAGCATGTAGTGGCGTAGCCTTTTGGTAGCAAACACCACGCTGCCAAGCGAGTTTCTCAACGTATGCATAGTTAAGTTCGTAACCGACCAGGGTGCGGCTAAGATAGTAAGTAGCCTTGTTCTTTGTGAAGTTCATTCTTCGGGCTAGCATTGCGCCCGGTGCCACCTCGATAGCTGAGATGTATAAGTAGAACGGCACACCTGGTCTAGGTGGTGCCAATATTGGCGGCGAAGCCAAGTATTGTTTGATTTCGTCAAAGGTCGACTGGCACTCGTCATCCCAATGAAATGTGACCCCCTTGTGCAATAATTTGTTCATGGGTCGGCATTTGTCAGATAATTGCGCTATGAAGCGTTTAATCGACGCGACCTTTCCTTGCGGACTTTGAGCTGCTTGATAGTGGTTGGGGGAGCCATTTCAAGGATTGCCTTGACTTTGTTTGGGTCCACTTCGATGCCTCTCTTTGAGACTATAAAACCCAAGAGTTTTCCAGATGTGACGCCGAACACGCACTTCTTGGGATTTAGACCTTATGCTCTATGAGGCGATCGAGAATCTTGCTTAAGTCACCGAGATGATCTGAGCGCAAGAGAGACTTGGCTAACAAATCATCCATGTAATCTTCCAAAGTTTTGTGCATGTAATCGTGGAAGATATAAGTCATAGCACGTTGGTATGTAGCGCCAGCATTTTTAAGGCCAAAAGGCATGACCTTATAGCAAAATGTCCCCCAAGGCGTTGTGAATGCCGTTTTGAGTTGGTCTTCAGGATTGATACGAATTTGATTGTATCCTGAGAAACCGTCCATTAGGGAGAGCATTTCGTGACCTGTTGTAGCGTCTACCAATGCGTCGATGCTTGGCAAGGGAAAATCATCCTTAGGACTCGCTTTGTTTAGGTCTCGAAAGTCGGTGCATATGCGAATCCTCCCGTCGGGCTTCTTGACGGGAACCATGTTGGACAACCATGGCGGATAATCCACGCGAGATGACAAATTGTGCATCCAACGGCTTTTGCAATTCGTCTTTGACCATCAAGGCCACTTTGTTGGGTGCATCTTTCTTAGTTTTTGCTTTACGAGGCTTGATTGTCGGATCAAGCGTTAAATTGTGCATGACTAGGTGCGGGTCTAGTCCTGGCATATCCTTGTACGACCATGCAAAAACCTCCTTCTTTTCTTTAAGAAGGGCAATGTAATCGGCTTGCTCTTCGGGGGAAAGGCTTACCCCCGACTTGAGAATCCGTGGATTCATTGGATCTATGCCGATGTCTACGTCAGTCGTCTCCTCGGCTGACATGTGGGATCCGTCCTCCAACTGATGTGGAGTTGGGATTAAATGGATATCATCAGCTGAGTTAAGATCTACGTTTGGAACCTCGGGTCCCTCTTCAGACTTGAAAAATATCCTGAGTTGTCCTTGGGGTAAAATGAAGCATTTCACCGAAAGGCCAGTACTACGATGGTGACAATGGTGAATTGACGCGATCCCAGTCGATGGCATCCATGTCTAGATGCAATGACCATGATGGATCGGTCGGATTGCGGATGGGTGCGGTCAAATCAATGGAGATCATGTGGATGGAATGAATTTGGTCTCCAGAACCGTGGGTGTGATAACTTGTTTCTTCTAGATGCTCCCTATACTCTGGATCTGGCTCTACGGGAACGAGGCACGAATGGATCCTCCCTAGGTGCAAATTTTGTGAAAAGGAGGGCGGGGTCTTCCCTCGGCACTGTTGTCATGATGGGATCTCGAGGTGGACGATGCTCATCTTGAATTTGGAGCCATGGATCCAACACTTGGTCCCACCTCGCTGGGTCTACATGCCATTCATGCCCTAGCGGTATGCCCATCTGTCCCATTAGATCTTCATGAGTTAGAGCGCGGTGATGTCGTCGCGCATGTCTGAGATAATCCATCTCAGTCTCATCTTCTGAATCGCTTTCATAGATCCAAAATTGTTCATCCTCTTCAGCATCTGTTGCTTGCGACGTTGAGGACTCTTCTTGTTCCAGTGAATTAATCTGGTCCCATTGCGGTTGTTCCACTCTTGGTGGAGGGACCTGATTCTCTTGAGACTGTGTTGTTTCGTCCGGCACCTCTAAGGGGAACAGCTTCAGAAAGATGTCCGACAGTCGTTGATGTTCTCTTTGAGGATTACTATCCGAACTTTCACCTCTCTCTAGCAAAGGAGAGCGATTATTGTTGTTTCTAGGGGTGTTTGTTGACCATGGGAGGTAATCTCCCAATGTGTATTCTGTATTTGGATTGGCATACGGGTCTTGTGCCAATCCCCCCTTGTTGCCTATTTCTAGGCCTTGCATATTTTCAACCAAGATGTCTAATGGCAAGGGATGGTTGAACCCTACCCTTGACTTGTCATATGGCATCCGATATCTTGGTTGGCAAAGGATCCGCATCCCTTGCTCATATCTCGCCTAGCCCGTATCCATGCCAATTGCATTGGCCTAGATATTTTAGGGCAAATTCTGGGTTTGACAGATAATTGATGTTTTCAACAAAAGGTTCTTCGTCTGTTTCCTTTTGTTGGCATGGTTCAAGACCATGATCAAGGCCCCCATACACAAAATTTGTGCGGTTCGGTGGGTAGCCTAGAGGAACAATTGTCCCTATGGGAAGGCGAGGTCTTCCCATGTCTCGTCTTGACTCCAATGTGGGGGTTGCCACAATGTTTTGCACTAAGTACTCCCCCGGGCCCGTACTTGGCCATTTCAACAGTGATTGTTGATGATTGGGTGGGAGGAAACGGTAGTCCTTCCTGAGTCCATTCCATGTTTGGTTGTTCAGGAGTCTTGGTTTCTGTTGTGTTGGGTGTTTCCTCTGTTGATATCGTTGAGATTGTGGGCAACCTTTCTTCTAGAGGCTTAACCTCTTCCATGATTTGTTTTCCCTTGTCCTTCTGTTGGGCCATGATAGGTGGCGTTGATGATGAAGGAGCAGGTGATGAAGTCTCACTTGGCTGGGATTTTGTCTTGTTGGCCACCAGTGGTGCCTGCGGTATTGGACCCTGTTTAGATGGATTTAATTGGAAATCCAAATGCGTTGAAGGGAGGGTCGATTGAGGTATGAATTGTACCGCATTGCAATACTTGAAGGGCTCTAAGTCCATTGGGACTACATGTATTTCCCCTTCATAAGCATACTTTAAGCATCGGTGGGCGATCGAAGGGACACACTTCATGTCCCCGATCCAAGGCCGCCCTAGCGAGTATATTATAAGCCATTTCACCTTCCGGCACATGGCACGGTGTAGGTATTGACTTTTGTCCTACACGGATAGCGGAACGATTGTGCTCGATTGTCGAGCATATTGCATCATTAAAAGCTCACGTGGTGTGTACGTGGAGGCTGTGATGTGAGAGGTCGGCGGCTTCAAATGCTTTAAGGCTGCGGTGGTTATGATGTTCATTGGACGAGCCGGTATCTATCGGCACTCTCTTGTACGGAATCCCGTTGACCCGCGCGATAACGTGCGGGGGTGGATCTGCCATGTCATTTGATATCGTTTTGACCTCATCTTCTCTGAATGTGATGACCGGCTCCGTACATTGTTTCACATGTCCCACGAAGGCGTTGAAAGAATTTGCCTCGTGGGGTTGTAATTCAATGGCTTTTAAAATGTCCATAAGAGCTTCTCTATGGGGAGCTGATTGTTGAATAAGCTCGTAGATGGACAGCCTAGCCGACGTGGTCCGCAAACTCTGCGTGAGTTTGGTTCGTATCGTGACCTCAGGTCTAGGCGGAGGTAAGCTGCGTTGGGCGTTGTTGAGGATGCGATGTTGCCGGAACTTCCCTCGTAGCTACCTCAGGGGTAGTTGTCGGGTACCTTCTGTTCCTTGTTACTATGCTAATCATTCCCACAAATCCCTGTGTGGGAAGATCTTGTCGCACCTCGTTAATGCTGGAGTGGTTTTGTCCGTGCCTCGTGGGCGGCAAGGGGTCCTTGAATACCCCCATTTGTTGGTTGTTTGGTGCGATGGGGTTGTCCACAACCAATGTTCCATTGTCGATCAAATCCTGGACTAGGTCTTTGAATTTCCAGCACCCATTCAAGTCATGTCCTCTGCGCCTATGGAATCTACAATACAATTCCTCTCTGTACCCCCTAGGCTTGGGAATGTTAGGGTCTATAATTTGGATTTCCGGCGAGTGACTAAATTTGCCGCTGACAAGCAGTCAAATAAGGAGTCCCTAGACTCCGCATATGGGGTGAAATTTTGCCTAGGGCGACGCGGGTAATTCTGCTCCTGTCTTCTATTATCTCTTTCATAAGCGGGAGGCACTTGCATGGTAGTTAGCCTTTTGAGGCTGCGTTTCTTGCACAGGCGCGGGAACATTTATCGCAACTTGGTTGACTACAGCGTGTTGTGGTTGCGTTGTCCCGGTTTTAGTGGTTTTATTCCACTCTTTCTTCTTAGGCTTGGCAATTGCGCCTTCGCCTATCTTAATCTCTTCTATAACTCTGGCTTGCGCCAAAGCTTCTTCTAAGCTGTCGTATTGTCACAGCAACAATAGACCAGAGATTGATTTTAAGCAACTTTTTGCGAACATCTGCGTGAGATCAGACATAGGAGGACGGTAGGGTAACCTAGAAAGCAAAGCTCTCCATCGATTCCCGTATGCTGCCATTGTTTCCTCTTCAAATTGCTTGAGGCTCGCTAAATCACTTAGTGATGCCTTCTTCCTTGTGTTGAAGGCAAAGCGTTCAAGAAACGCGTCTACTAATTGATCTAAATTGCTTATGCTGTGTTTGGGCGGTTGTGTGAACCAATCCGAGGCGGGGCCTGCGAATGTGGTTATGAATGTTCTAAGCAACAATGCGTCATTATCTTGGATGCCGAAGCATTGGCTTAGAAATCGTGTAACGTGTTCCTGTGCGTCCTCTTCACCTTTAAAAGCTGCCAATTGAGGCAACTTGAAGTGTTCGGGGTAAAGAGGTGTAGGCACTGAGGGATGCACCGGATTACTGCGGAGTAGACGTAATGTGGGTTTTTGATGCCCGGCAGCTTTTGTCTCCACAGACTCCAAACGCTCCAATAGCGCTTGGTATGCATCGGAAGATTTTATTTCTTCCTCTCTTGTTCGCTCTTGTTGCAAGTTACGGTAAACGGGAGGCCTATGGAGGGGTGGCCGAATGGCATCCCTCCTGCCTTGATGGGGAGTTTCAACATATTCCTCTTCTGGTTCATACTCCTCGTAAAATTCTTGAGGAGTCTCTGGGCGAAACCTATGACCCTGATCAAGCTCTTTGTTGAAGGTACCCATCATTGTTTCGGGGAGTTGCCTCCCTCTCGAATCTATGAGGTCTTGGATGCAGAGCTTGACGAGGTCGTGGAGACTTGTCCTGCACCAACGGGTTACGCCTCTCATACTGTTCAGCTCTTTGGATGCGAGGGGTTGGCCCCCTCTCAGGTATTTCATAGCGTAACTCATCCGCTTCGCGTTGCATGCGTTCTCTATCCAAGCGGTGTCGGTACTCTATTTCCTGATAACTTGGTTTAAGCCGCATGGTTTGGGCTTGACGGGTGGTATATCTGGTGACAGTTGGGTCAATTTGGTCTACCCTATTTTTCTCAGGAGGTTCGAATGTTTCTCCTATGTGTTTACCTCGAGTTTGCTGATCTAAGGTTTCAATGGGTCGCTTCCCTCTGTCGAGGTAAGCGGTATGTGCTCGAGGTTCTGGCCTCAAGGGGTGATCATGATATCCTTCTGGTGCGGAAATGCAAGGTTCCCGCGTTGTTTGTTGCCCTCGAGGAATGCGATGGCTTTCCTCGTACTCCCTTTCACGGGTGTGAAGGGGGTGGGCGGAGTTAGGTCGCCCTATGTAAGGAGCCCTGCGCTCCGGATTTGGTCTCTCTGTTCTGATGATAGGTAAAGAAGGGACGCCATATCCACGTTGCCCCTCCAAATGGACGGTGTGCTCGTCTAGCGCTTCATCGCGCGGTGGCCACTCATGCCTAACTTCAAGAGGTGATTCTCTATTTATGTCAAGGTCTACATGTAAGGCATCTTCCCGAAAGGGGCTGCTTTGAATAGGCATACCCCACCGAGGATTCTGAATTGGATTCTTTTGTAGGTTAGACCTATAAGGCGGTATGACCAAATCCTCGGGATCGAAGCGAAGGCGACTTGTGCATGCTTCTTGTGTACCTTTCGGAGCTTACGCCCTTGATTGGGCTTGATTGCGGGTGTACACCATTGCGGTGCTTCTATGCTATCTAAATAAGTTTTTATCTCGTTTATGATTTTTTTTGTCTACACTAAGCGGAATTAAGCACACACATTCACAAAACCGTGATTATCTCTTTTAAGGATTATTGGTGTGCCCTAAAGTGGTTTAGTGCATTTTGGTGTTTTGTTTTGTTTTTGTAGGTTTTGAAGATCGTTTAAATGCATTATGACGGCTCATATAACTCCCAAAATGGTAGCCCCTTCAATATACCAACCGAGCCAATATACCAACCTCTCTATATACTCGCCCTTACGAGAGGGAGACTATAGGTACGTGAGAGCGAGAAGGTACGTGGTACGTAGGCGGTACGAAAGGGGGATTGTCCTGTTAATGGCACCTACCATAGAAAACCTATCCTCGCGTGCATGGGAATCACCCCGGCGACACTCGGTCTATCTTCGTCGGGATTTACGCCTAACAACGAGTTGACAATCGGGAAATGGATGCAAATCAAGCCAAGGTGGTGATGAAATCCATGAATGGTCTTGATAAATGGCTGGGGTCTTACGACCAGCTCCTT
Source organism: Wollemia nobilis (assembly GCA_028583015.1). Lineage (NCBI taxonomy): Eukaryota > Viridiplantae > Streptophyta > Pinopsida > Araucariales > Araucariaceae > Wollemia > Wollemia nobilis. Next base: position 8,880,144 of record JAQPPZ010002520.1, read on the forward strand.
GGTTTAAAATTGTTACGTGGAGTGTGTGAGGTTCATTTTATTTAGCGAAAATGAAACAAGCATGAATGATTTTCCCTAAGTATGCAGGATAAAATGAAAACAGTCAAAGAAACAGAAAATAGAAACAGAAAATTTAATAGAGATGATAAAATCCCTACCTCTTCTCTGCTGCTCCAGTTGCCTCTGAATTTCTGCTCCGAAAATCTGCAGACAGAAAATCGTCCCCTGGTGAGACGATTTACAGAACATAAATCGTCCCTGGCGGAGACGATTTTAAAATCGTCTCGGGGGTGAGACGATTTCCGATAAAGTAATCGTAACGATCGAGAGACGGTTAACAGTCTGCAAAAAAAAAAATGTACCTGTAAAACACAAAACACAAAAACCCGATTAGTTTTTTGTGATCTTAAAAATAGGGAACAGGTCCCACCGTGATCGCCATTGAAAGCACGAGATTTCGGGCGAAGGAAACACTAATTGCGATGCAACCAAAATCAAATGCGCTTAAGTCCTAGAAACGTAAAGTGCATGAAATGGAAAAGAAACGCATTGGAAGAGACACAAGCAAATGGAGAAAACACAGCCCTTTCATTAATATCCCTTGATCTATGTTACAATGACGTCTCCTCCCTTTTCGGGGGCTAGGAGCGTTAAAAGAATTCGATTACAATCACTCAATGTTCCTCTTTTCGCGTGCCCACGATTGCAATGGGCGGGCCAAGATGATGCCGTCGCTGATGTCGATGAGTTCTTCACCTCTGCTGCTTCTCCTGCGAACAAAGAAACAACCAAGATGTCAGTAGCACCTGTCGCAAGTGAAAAGTGTTCGTTCTTCTAAAATCATCAAAAGATGCATGCAAACATTTATCTAAAACAATGAACAAAATGATTCTAAACAGCATGAAAACTTGCCAGAAGACAGAAAATGTTACCAAAAGGCCATTGCCACTGAGACAGTCGGCCAATCTACTTTCAACTGGAAATCGTCCCTGGGTGGGACGAATTTGACGAATCGTCCCTGGGTGGGACGATTTCTTTTGTGTTGGGAAGCCGAACTGACACGCTCCAATGTCGACTCTCGAGGTCTCCAAAACACCTGCAGACAGAGGGGTTATGTAATTGGGGCCATTTTGGGACGACCCAGATGGTCGGATTCTCCCAATTTGGCCTCTACCCTCGGGAATTTGATATCGCCTCCTGCAAGTCAGTGAAACAACAAAGCGACACAAAACATACTAGAATCGATCAAAGGTTACGAAATTGCAGCTATGAATTCACCAAAAAGAAAACACAATATGCAACCTGAAAAAGTAATCTAGAATGCTCAAATAAAACTTAAGAAAAGTGCGGGGGTGCCCAAGTGGGCCTCCCACCGTTGGCACTTGATTCCGGCGCCAATCCACTAGGGATGGGCCCAAAACCTCTTAGGATTGGGGGGTCGGCGAATTGGTTGGTTCAGGTGTCCATGTGTTGGATTTGGGTCAGATTCAAGCTTCCAAAAGCCACCCAACAACCTCCCTTGCAAAAGAGATTGGTGGATGTGGGAAGGTGAACCAAAGGGGATGCAAGTGGGTCTTCAACTCGGCAGCACTTCGTTGCTTGAAAACTCCTTCAACCTGTATATCTTGGGTGAGAAAAGTCTCACCTTTTATAGACCCAAGGGGTCTCTTTTGGGAGGGAAGCACAAATGCCATGTGTTGGTCATAGGCGCCATGTGGCAGTCTTGTCTTCCCATGAGGGAGGGGAGTCCTCCATTGACTTGGGCTTTCATAACTGCCCTTGTGACAGTCCTCAAACGGCCTATTTGTCCACTCACACACGCGTGCGAGGCAGGAGTCATCAAGCGACTGTTCTGGGCTGCCACTTGGCCTCATTTGTCTTTTTGCCCGTTAAACTTGGAAATCGTCCCTATCGGAGACGATTTCAGAAATCGTCCCTGGGTGAGACGATTTCAAGTTAGCAATCGTCCCTGGGTGAGACGATTACTAGGCAAAGTGTCTAAGTGTGCCAAATTGCTTCTTGACCTCACAAAATTGCTATGAAAGTGGTTAAGACCACTGTTTGACCTCTGAGGGCTGCCATTGGGAGCTGTGTTTGTCAAAGCGATCAGTGTTTGCGGTCACATAATCGGATTGGTGCTGTTTTGGTGTCTACACATCACCCTTTTAACTCCAAAATTTAGGCAACACACACAAATTAATCTTCAAAATTAATTACCTTACCTTGGAGGGAATTCGAACACATCACATAACCTCAATCGATTCCCTAGACATGGCTCCTAATGCCATGCAAGCTAGGCACTTGCTTGGGAATAAATGATCACCACATGCTCAAAATATTCCCCTCTCACCTTGTGCAAAATATGTACCTTCCTTTGCGCTCAACATCAATGCAACTACCTTTGGTGCTCTCCTTTATATAATGTCATTCAAATATAGACCTCCTTGCATCCAAAACCCTAACATTGTCATCTTTTTTTATTTGTGGAAAACATCCCAAAAGGGATGCCACTTTCGGGTAAGACCCAAGGAGGCAGGGGTATCCATTCCACCAAAAACGCCCGGGACTCGGACCTGGCCTACCACCTTTGACATACTCAAGGAGCAAACAAACACACAAAACCAATTTAAAAATAAGTAAATAACAACAAAAATAATAAAATAAAATAAAAAACATGCTCCTTGAGTGTGTCAAAAACAAAAGCACAACCAAACACGCACAATAAGATAAAAGAAACCACAACACGAACCACATAGAAAAACACAAGAACCACATAACAAAACACAAACAAGACAAAAACAACAGAACACTACAAAGACATAACCCAAAAAAAAACATGAAAAATAAACACAACCAAAACCTAAAAAATTAAAAAAATAAAAATAAAAATAAAAAACAACCAACAATCAGACAATAAACAAAAACAAAAAACATAGAAAACACTCACACATAAAAACACGAATTAACACAAACAAAGAGAAACCCAAGAACAAGAACGAAAAAAACACAAGAACAATAACAAAAAACATAAAAAAAAAACACAAAACAACAAAAACACAAGAACAACAAAAAACAACACAAAGAACACAAAAACAAAACAAAACAAAAGAACCCACCCACCTTAAAAAACTAAACAAAAAAACAAAAAGAAAAAGAAAAAAAAATTGAACATAACAATGACCTATCTAGACCAGAAGACTATTAAGGCAAGAATCAACAGAGGAAACAAAATAAAGAATAGAATGAGCTAGGGAACTAAAAAAAACTGAATGAACCAAAGAGAAGCAAAAAAAAAAAGCAAGAAGAAACTAGGTACCTTCAGAACTGGAGCCATCCAAAGAAATGATAGAAAGAAGAGCTTCCCTAATTTGAGAAGCCCACCATCTAGGAGGGTGGCCATAACAAGTAAGATCACCTTTGTCCAAAGCCCAATTAGCTAAAGCATCAACACTCTTGTTTTGATCTCTGACCACATGATTGTAATCAACTTTCAAAAATCCCATCTGGATTAATTGAATCTTCTCAATAATTCTTTTTATTCTCCAATCCACCTTATGATTCTTAGAAGGAGTCTTCAAGAGATTAATCATAAGTTGAGAGTCAGACTCAACTAACACCTTTTCCCATCCAACCTTAGTAGCCTCCTGAAGGCCTCTGAGGATACCATACCCCTCAGCAAGGTTATTGGAAAGAATACCCAAATTCTCAGCAAAAGTAAAAACCAGGGAGCCATCTGAAAGTCTACCAATTCCTCCCACACTGGCTTTTCCAGGGTTCCCTCTAGAGGCTCCATCGGTATTGACTTTTCCAAAATCCTTAGGAGGAGGTTGCCAATTTCTTGTCCTATCCATCTTACTAATACTCACATTCCCTTTAAGTTGGTTGCCCTTAGAAGATTTAATCTTCAATATTTGCATCACTTGATCCCATATTTGGTGGGAGTTTTGGGGGTGATTAAGGAGTTGATGGACTGATTCAACTAAGTTGGCTATGGTATTTTGCCAAATATAGTGAATATCCTTCCTATCTTGATTAAAAATTTGGTTGTTCCTTTCATTCCAAATATTCCAAAGAAGAATGGTAGAACCCATCCAAACTAACTGCCTAATAAAATGATCAACACCCTCTTGATTAGGCCAATCCCTCCAAAGTCTGTTCAAAAGTAAAAAAATTGGACCACTGTAAGCCAAGTAAAGTGGCCATTCTCCTCCATAGCTCAGAGGCTAAAGTACACTCAATAAAAATATGGTTGAGAGTTTCTACATTCTCTTCACACATTTCACATCTAAAAGGGCCATGAAAACCATGCTTCATAAGTTGCTCACCAGTAAGCACCCTACGATGCAATAAAAGCCAATTAAAGAACCTCACCTTAGGCCAGAGCTTTTGAGCCCACAATCGAGAAAATATGTCAGAAGAATGGTTGGGATTATTATGGCATAAGGTCAAATAACCTTGAGCAACTGAATACTCACCCTTAGTAGTGTTGTTCCATCCAAAACAATATTTTTCATGGGACCAAGAGAGGGATCTCATATGAAGGATGCCTTGGATATCTTGTCTTTGCCTTTCTAGGATTTGAATAGGCCAGTCCTCAATAGGGATCCAATATCTACCAACCTTTGAATTACCAGTATGGTACCGACAGTAATTAGCCACCTTTATCCAATTAGCTCGGTGAAGCTCCTCCATCCAAGGCCTCCAATCGGGAAACTGAGTTATCAAAGGCTTGTGACCATCCCAAGAATCTGTCCAAAAATTTGCCTGTTGACCATTATGAATGATCCAAAATAATTTTTTCTTTATCAAATCCTCACCAGTCTTAAGAACTGCTAAAATGGGAGAACCTTTGGTAGGAAGTTGATAGCGAACAAGGTCTTCAGGACTTTTGTTCTCAGCATATTTAGCACGGAGATTATTGGCCCAAAGAGCATTGGGGTTATGCAACATCCTCCAATATAATTTAGCAGCTAAAGCTTTGTTGTTATTAATAGAAGACCAGAATCCTAACCCCCCTTCACTCTTAGGAAGACATAAAGTATCCCATTTCACCAAGGCCCATTTTCTTTTCTCCTTAGTACCACTCCAAAGGAAACGATGACTGATTTGATCCAATTCTCGAAGAACAGCCTTTGGGATATTCAAAATGGAAGAAACATAAATAGGAATAGCTTGAAGGACTGATTTTACCAAGGTGATTCTACCCCCAGAAGAAAGCCACTTGTTGGTCCACTTTCCAATTTTCTTCTTGACTTTGTCCAACAACCAATTCCAATATTTATTTTTTTGCCTTTGAATATTTATGGGAATACCTAAATAAGTGATTGGAAGGGAGGTCTTCTTATATCTTAATTTATCCAAGACCATGGATTCCTGTCTAGAAGAGCAGTGAAAGAAAATAACTTTAGATTTGTCTTCATTGATCAACTGCCCAGTAGCCTTAGAAAAATAGCTAATGATTTGCTTAATATTAGAAGCTTCCTTAACTGTAGCTTTACCTAAAAGAGTAGAGTCATCCACAAATTGAATATGAGAGATAGGTCTAGCTCCATGAGCAATGGTAACTCCCTCAAGGGTTTTGTTTTCCCTCTTTTTGGTTATAGTCCTACCCAAGCATTCAACAAGAATGATGAATAAATAAGGGGATAGCGGGTCACCTTGCCTAATACCTCTAGAAGCTGGGAATGACTGAGAAGGCCTGCCATTGATAAGAACTAAGTAGGAAACTGAAGAGATACATCCCATAATCCAATCCATCCAATCCTTAGAGAAACCAAATTGCCTCAAAACTTTGATAAGGAAGTGCCAATCCACTCTGTCATAAGCTTTGGATAAGTCTAACCGAATGAACATGGAAGGAGATTTTTGCATATCCATGGAATGGATGGCTTCCTGAGCAAGAACTATCTCATCTACTATTTGACGTCCTTCCACATAACCCCCTTGCTCTGGGAAATAATCTTATGCAAAAGAGGCTTCAACCTTTCTGCCATGATTTTAGTAATGATTTTGAGAAGAACATTACATAAAGCAATAGGTCTAAAAGCTGAGATATGATCAACCTCTTGAGCTTTTGGAACAAGAGTAATATAAGTTTTATTGATAACCTTCAAAATTTCTTTGGCTTTCCTGGCTTCTTCCACCACCTCTAATAAATCAACATGAAGGATATCCCAGAACTCTTGGTAGAACTCAATGGGAAAACCATCGGGACCTGGGGTTTTCCCTTTTTGCATTTTAAAAACTACTTGTTGAAGCTCATTGATAGTAACAGGAGCAGTCAAAATAGAGTTCTCCTCAGAAGTGATAAGAGAAGGGATTGCTTGAAGAACATTTTGTTGTGAAGCTGAGTCAAGAGGAGTAGCAACAAAAATATTGGAAAAGTAATCAACAACAATAGAGTTCATGCCATCCCAAGTATAAACAACATCTCCAGAATCTGATTTTAAGGAAGAAATAAAGTTGTGAGATCTTCGAGCTAGAAGATATTTGTGGAAGAAATTTGTGTTTCGATCTCCTTCTTTGAGCCATTGAATTCTAGATTTTTGCTTCCATAAGATTTCTTCTCTTTTTTCCCATTCCTCTAACTGAGTTGTGAGTTTAATTTCATCTGCACTTCTCTTCTCTGTGAGGCCATCTAAATGGATTTTCTTATTCAAATTTTCAAGATGAGCAATAACTTCATGTTTTTTTTATGAACATCCCCAAACTCTTTCCGATTCCAAGTCTTGATTTTGGATTTAATGTATTGCAGTCTTTTGGCAAAACAGAACATCTTAGTCCCATGCCTAGGTTTACCTTCCTTCCACCATTGTTGCACATGAGGTCTGAAGGAAATGTCTCTAAGCCACATTAATTGAAAATGAAAAGGAGAGAAACTCACATTGGTTTTCCACATTTCCACCATGATCGGCCAATGATCCGAACCAACATTATTAAGAGTCTTCACTTTAGGAATGTGACCATGGATTAAGAAATTTTCAGAGAGCAAAAACCTATCCAATCTCTCCATTATACAAGCTAAGCCTTGCCTTATGTTAGACCAAGTCATAAGGCCATTATCTGGTTGGATATCCACAAGATGGAGGTTTGCAATATATTCGCTCATGAGGTCAGTGCTTTTGTCCAAATTTCTATTTCCCCCCTTTTCTCATCCAGAGAGAGGATGGTATTGAAATCTCCTCCGATCAAGATCCAAGCTTTAGGAAAATGAGAGATAATATGAGTAATATCCTTCCATTGTCTTCTTTTTTCCTCCAAAGAAGTCGGAGCATAAACAGTAATGTAGAGCATAATTTGGTTGGAATGTCTACTTTGAATAGCTATAGCCAACAAACCCCAACTGCCAACCATATGGTGAATAACTACCTCTTTTGGGTCCCAAAGACAAGCAATGCCACCAGAAGTCCCTTGGGAAGTGAGGGAAACCACTTTTCCAGTGGCCAAATTTTACTGGCAATTGAGTCCATATCCTCCATTGACATCTTTGTTTCTTGAAGGAAAACAAGATGTGGATGATTTATCTGAATCATTCTTCTAATTTCATTTTGTTTTGAAAGACTCCCTTTGAGTCCTCTAATATTCCAAGTGATGATCTTCATTAATACCAGGGCTAAAAAAGTTGGGAAGGGCATTAATCTTACCTTCCTCTACAAGCTTTTCACCTTCTTTTACCATATGATATTGATTGGTCTTGCGACCTACTTTTTTATTAGAATCCATCTTCAATTTTTTTTCCCTATTTCTTGACTTATTCCAATTGAATCCGAGATGGCTTCTAACCTTGAAGAATGCTTCGTACACAGCCAAAATTTTACTAGATGGTTCAATGGAGTCTATATTGGGACCTGCATTATTTGAAGTTTTGACATTTGAAAGATTGTTTTTCTTGTGTAAATTTTCTCCTTTTTTTCTATTGAAAACCTTTGATTTGTTGGTTTGTCTCTGAGTTCTTCCCTTCATATTTAAATTGTGTTTCTAAGATTTTAGTTTCCATTATTTCCTCTTCCTCACTTGGGACATCATTTGTGGAAAGGATTTCAAACATATTAGGAGATGACTTTGATTGATCCTTCATAACTGGTTTTTTTGAGTGTTCTTCTTCTTAGGTATTTGGAAACCTGTTGAGTTTATATCTTCTTTCTTTTGATCGAGAATTTTATTTGGGCAAGCACTGGCCAAATGACCATATTCATGGCAAATTCTACAATGAAAAGGAATGTTCTCATAGTCCACTACTTGCTCCCAAGTGTCTTCCCCAAATTGTAATGTGATATTTTTAGGTAGGGGTTTGTCAAAATCCATTAAAACACAAATCCGAGCATAAATAATATGTTCAAAATTTTGAGTACAATCAGCAGTCATCATAAAAGTTCCTAAAGAGTTTCCAATTGAAGAAAAAATAGTAGGATTCCAAAATTCAATAGGGAGGCCAAAGAGTCTAACCCACACGGGAGCTATAGAAGGCATCTCTTCTTCGGCTTTAAATTTAGTATGCCAGGGCTTCATGAAAAGCCCTGCCCTTCCAAAAAACCAAGGACCCCCTTGAAAAGTTTTCTCTCTATCTTCATTATTAGCAAATAAAACAAGAAAATAACCATTTGGATAAATAGAGATTTGTAACTCACCTTTAGTTTTCCAGCTTTTTGCAGCCCAGACTTTGAAAGCAGATAGACTCGGACGAAAACCCATGAACCGACAAATTAGTCCTCTTTTTTCCAAATCTTCAATGCCAGTCTGAATGTTACCCATATCAAGCTTAACAATAGGAGTTCCATCAGTTGCTTTAAGACATCCTGACTCCATTTTCCTGGGATCAATCTTAGGCATTCTTAGAGGTTTATGGGAAGCCCTAAGATTGATATTAGCATTGGGTTGAGGTTGTCCACCATGAAGGGCATCCCTAAAATTCATTTTTGGGGCTGAGTCTTCGAAATTCTTACCCTTGACAGGGGTTTTCACAGTAGAATTATTTTGTGGGTGCACCTTAGCACCAGATTCACTTGAGATATGAGCCATTTTTTGATCAACTGCTTGAAACTTGTTTCGTGATCTCTTTAATCCTTGCCCTAGACGTCGTGGAAAGGTATGGTTTTCACTTTTCTTTTGTGCAGCAAATTGGAAGCCATTGTCACTCAAGTTCACAGTATGATCTATTGAAAGACAAATTTCTAACCCATATTGGATCCCCTGCAACATTTCCTGCTAAAATATTGAGCATAAACCACAAAAATATTGGCCGCTAGGGCCCGAAGGCCCTAAAAACCAACCTCTAGAGCTGCTTGCACTCAACCCAGATGAAACCCTCGCATAGCCGCTTGCCAAATATCTCGTTCACACATAGGGATGTGCTAGGATCTGTGTTGCTCCAAATGATATGAAAATTGGTGGAGACGTTCTAGGGTTTTTCAGGCATCTACCCTCAAAATTTCAGCTCAATCCGAGTCCGGATGAGTGAGATATGGCCAAAACGAGTTCGATAGTTTGGGCAGTCCTACGAAAAACCTCTATCAAACTTTATATTTGATTCTAAGAATTATTTATACATTAATCATTTTGCCTTTTGCACCATTTCGTAAATGGTTTTCCAACATTTCTTGGATTCTACTTTCCAATGTTTTTTCTTTAACCTGGTCTTTTAGTAATATCTTGATTCACCTACTTTCTCAAAATAGTCATGCTCAAAGTTCACCTAATCTCTTCAAATGTTATCTCTAGCCTCTAGATGCCTGTAATATTCCAGTGCACCACCGCTCTTCACTAAAATCAATACATTACGTTCTCCCCAACTTTTCATTTCTAATTTGTAGCTCCTTCTATAACATGTTTTTCCTCATGCTATTGATCTCTTCGATGTAAAAAACTTCGACCATGTTCTTCCTCTTCAACAAACATTCATTTCAATAATTTGTCCTCCAATTAATCATGCTTTTATGCTTCTTTTCCAATAAACATTAGCTTAATCAATCATTCTCCTCTCTAGCAATATCTTATCAACACTTCTACTCCAACAATTGTTCTCCAATAATATATCCTCTTATTCTTTCACTCTAATAGTCATAATATTTTCTCTTCTATAAATCATATGCATCCTTCTCTATTACTATGTGGCTCTGATACCATTGTTAGCAAATAACCAAAATTATCTCATAGGATTCAATCATAGTATCATAAATCAATCACAATATCATGAATACATCAATCACATAAAATAATTTAAAAATATTTATTGATAAAAACTCAAACAATGCATAAAGCAAATATTATTCTAATTACATATTAGATGGTTTTATCTCTAATATAAATATACACGAGACTCTCAACATTACATGACTCTTGGTCTTTGCTCTCCACAAACTCATAGGAGAACTTGAATCTTAATATGTCCCTCTAAAAATTACCACATATTACACAAAGACAAAGTATCTCATGATTACATATAATTCTATACTTCTAACACTAACACATCACACTCATAACTCTTTGCTTGATAACTAGACACCTCACACAATTACATAACACATGCTCATGCGAACCAAATTGAAACATACTATATACACAAATATCATACTCATACACTAATCTAATTAAATTATAAAGGTACCAAATGTTTATAATGAGATCAAATATATATGTATATATATATATATATATATTTGTTCACCCAGGTGTTGTATGTGACTTGGAGAGGAGAGGGAAATCCTCCAAGGGAGGTCCCAGGTTCAAATCTCCACCCTACCAAAAATTTTAATTGGGTATCCAAAATCCAATTGATAATGTTGGTGCGGGTAGGGTCGGGTGCGACCCTCGGGTGACTTTGATGGTGTAGAACCCCCTGTTCGTGGTCTCTCAGACCAAGGCGGCTCCACAAGGGGTTTTTCACTTATATATATATAAATATATATATATACATATATATATATATATATACATATATATATATATACATATATATATATATATATATATATATATATATATATATATATATATATATATATATATATATATCCATTCAAAGTGCACGGTTCAAACTATAAGGGTTGCTTCCACCAAATCTATTCCGCTTTGTTATTTTTGACCCAACGTGATATATATATAGATATATATATATTTGGCATGGACTCGTATCAATTCAATCTCCACCTTAGCTTTGTCTTCTATGGATTCATTATTAACGATGATTTGATTTAAATTTTATGATATATTTTATTATTATTATTATTTAAATTTGAAAAAATATATTAAAAAAAGATCATTTATAAGTTGTGGTGAGATTATTCTCAGCTTTAGTTAATCACAACACATGTTTACAATAGTAAAATAAGATCTACATTGGAGCCAAATCTCTTAAACCATATATCTGCAATGGCTATCCAAATTAGTCTCACCATCTTTCCTAATCCTCTCATCCTCAATAGCCATGGCACTATGCCACTAAACCCCTACCTCCTTCTCGGTACCCATATTAGCTAGGAATTCTACCACTTTATTTAGAGCTCTACTCATATAAAGCAAATTGACATAATCTAATTTCCTCTACAATTCATTTTATTTGGTAGACAATAATCCTCAACCTCCATTCCTCCAAAGCAAAGTTCCTCATTCAATCCAAAGCTCCTATAAATATTTAAGAATATGATTCTATGATTATATTATTATAACCTTGTCTAACTACTTAGATAGAAGCAAATTTGATAGCCAAGAATTTTGCTTCATTGTTCTAGGCATTCATGGCCATGCCTAGGCCTTGCAATTCCCAATAGAGTTGTGTCAACATGATTCTTGCAGACCACACCAATTCCAACTCTACCTAGATTACCTTTTGTAGATCCATTAGTTTTAATTCTAATCCAACCTTCTAAGGGTGGTTTCCAACTAGCTCTATCCTTTCCCTCTTGCACTTTGGCTTCCTTCTTCAACATTCCTATATCAGCCCAAGTTTCCTCTTTGGCATACATTACCATAGTTTTTGTGACTTTACTCCAAATAACTTGCCAAACATCATCCAAGGATGAAATTTTTTCTTAAAAATTCTTCCATTTCTCTCCAACCACTCTTACCACCAAATGAAGTTTAATCCAAGCTTCCACCCAATACAAAGAGCTAAATGAATCTTAAAGTTTGTGAAACGTATCTTAATTTATAGGTTATGGTAACCCTTCAATTATTATCAATAACTATGTTCATAGAAAATTCTGTGATTTGTGCTTTGTTATTTCTCATATTACACAAGGAGCTATTGTGTATTAGTGTCTCACACCTTTGTTAAGCCATGCATGGTACATGATCATGTTTTCAAACCCACTTATAGTTGTAATATCCTTGTTAAAGTGTATGAGGCTATGGTGAAGGTTCTAAGAGGAATCTTTGGTTTTTTTAATGCATCATATGACACACTTTGGTAGCTAGTTGATCATGCTTAAAAGTTCTTATGCATAGAATATGTGTATTCAATTACCAAAATGTTGCTTTGAAGGAAGTGTGATCAATGCATCATTTAAAGGTATTTGTACCTAGCTCCTTTGCATCTAAATGCCCACATGGGCTAATTGCTAATAGAGGATATTCTAAGACATGGGTTGCATTATACAATATATGGTGATATTAGAATGGATGATTTCATGCAAGTTCTTGATGATGTGATATAGACTTATATTGTTTGTCCCATGTCCAAATGAATTCAAAATAATCTTTAGGATTATCTACCTATTATTTCTCAAGAGTATCATTGCAAGCCATATTGGACCTTGACCATAAGGGTTGATGGTTTTGGAAACCCTCTTACCTACTCCTATTCCAATAGATATTGATAATATTAGGATATTATACTACATAAGTATATGTCCTTGACAAAGTTTCAAATATGGGAACTTATTCCTTTTCCAAAAGGAAAGAATTTTGTTGGCTATAAACAAGCCGATAATACGAGGTACACTTTCGATGGTTATTGATAGAAGCATATGGTATGACTTATTGTTAAGGGATTCTCTTAGAAAGAGAGGTTGATTAAAATATGTTTTCTCTAGTTTCCATGATGGAATATGCTTGTATGATTCTCTATTTACCTATGTCCTATGGATGGAAGATATATTAGATGGATGTGAAGAGTGCCTTTCTTCATGTTAAATTTTAGGATGATATCTTTTTGAGGCAACCACCTAGATTTTATCTTCATGGACTAAATCCCTTCATGTGTTAGCTAAAGATGTCCTTGTATGGACTTATGTACCATGTTTGGTATGAGAATACCCATATAGGGCTTTGGTATTGTAAGGTAGAGGAAGATGTCTAGTAAAATATCAGAATTATTGGACATGGTGATTGTGTTATATATTGATAATATTCTCATTATATGTAGTTTGAAATTTTATGTCCAATATATGAAGTTACAATTTTATGATAATTTTGAGATGATAGATTAAAGAATTTTCTATTACTTCATTGGTATTTAGATTGATTAGTCACCCTCTGAGTTCACTATTTACCAACCAAATAATCCTCAAATAATTTATAGTGATTTAGGATGTAGGAGTGTAAGCCTAAATAGACCTCTTTTGCTTCTAGGTTGAAGCTAGGAGTAGATTGAAATACACCTTTAGTAGATGCTACATTGTAGCAATTATTTATGTAAGCCTTGTCTATCTTATAAACACTTCGTCAAATATTGCATTTACAACTAGCTATTGTTTGAGGCGCACACAACAAACCCTATGAGATTTATTGGCCAAGAAAATACTTTAGTAAATTAGAGGTACATATTAGACGATTATTCACTATTTAGTTGGAGCATATTCGATGTTGACAAGATTTTCTAATGCAAATTGGGGAAATTATTGGAACAAGAATGCTTTACTATATGATTTGTCTTCTATATTAGGTCTAGTATGATCTCTTAGAGTTGTATACAATGATCTATTATATCTTAGTATTCTACAAAAGTTGAGTACTATGCTAATAATAATGTCACTAGGAATCTCTAATGGATGCTCATGACATTTGAGCAAGTGGGTATACCTTAGTAGTTTCCTATAACCCTCTCTTATGAAAATAAAAAGTCTATTAATTGTATGTCTAATCTAGTGTTAAATAAAAAAACCAAGCATACTAAGCTATGGATGAACTATGTGAATGGATTTACGTTTATGGTATGCTTCATCTTTTTTTTTCCCTTAGTGGAGTATATTATGGATATCCTAAAAAAGGTTATTCCCAAGGTGTTTTTTTTATGATTGACAATGCATATTGAATTAGGATAGTGTCTCTTAATTTGGGAATAACTTATAAGGGTCTCTCTATATCCCCTACTTAGCTCAAGTGGAAATATTAAAATATATGGTGTTAAGATTCACTTGAGTCCATAATCTACTTTTGTATTATATTTTTTTTATAGCTTTTTGTGCCCTTATACACCTTACATAGGTGGGTTATTTTAATATTCTATTATTTAACCTAATTCTTTGTTCCTTGACCTTTACCATAAGGTATCTTATAGTTGGGTATACATATACCTTACTATCAACTATTTATTCATCACTTTGAGTGTTTATTAGCTTCTTTAGTGAAATTATTTTGGAGTGTATATAGGTTAGAAAATAATCAATATTATATCATTGGATTCTATCTAAGGATCATAAATCAATTATTATATCATCAATATATCAATGATATATCAAATGAACATCAATATCACATAAAACACATCAAAATTATTTATTGATTAAAACTCGTGCAATGCATAAATCAAAGATTATTTGAGTTACATATTACATGTTTTATCTCCAATATAAAGATACATGAGACTTTTCACATTACATGACTCTTGGTATTTGCTCTCCTCAAACTCACAAGAGAACTTGACACTTCATATTCCTCTCTTACATAGTAAGTTCCACATGTTACATAGAGATAAAGTATCTCATGATTGGATTAGGATATAACTCCCTACTTTTAAACTTGGCACATCATACTCATAACTCTTCACTTGCTAACTAGGTACATCATAAACTTCATTACATGACACATGCTCATACCTATTAACTTGACACATACTATATACACAAATATCAAACTTACATCTGAATCTAAATATTTACAAAGGTACCAAATATTTACAATGGGACCAAATAATATAATACCTCCAACACCCATTGTATTACATTATTTGCAATGAAGACATATTTTATTCAATATTTAATTCTTGTATTGATTCTTTGGATTTGGTTCTAGCACTCATTCAACCTACGGTTTTGAGTGTGTTCCTTTATGCTATTCCCTATGCCTATCATACATATGAATAAGTCATTATAATAATATAATATATAATGTAACAATTTATATCCTTGTGAAGATTTCAAGTCGTTGCAAATAATTCTACAAACGTATTATGAATAAATGCACATGTGTTGCATATATTCTATGTTTATATTTAGGTCTCTTTGGTATAATTTCATATTCATTCCTAACAAGATCATATTCTTCATTTATTGCCATTGTTTTATGAGTGTTACAAAGAACCTTTAAGATGTTTTTCTTTGTACTTGGATTATAGTTTAAAAATGTTTTTCTTATCCATATTTATTAGTTCTATGTGATATCATTGTTTGGGAATTTCCATGATGCCTTACTTTTTTCATGTTCAAATATGTTAGTAAGAGGTATATTGGAACTTCATTACTCTTGGATGGTATCTCATAATTTATCTTGAATATTTTATAATAATTGCACATCAAATAAATTTACACAAATAATTTAGCAATCTTCCTTCAGTCACAAAAATTTCTTCAAATTAATTGCCTTTGATGTGGAATTCCTTATAACTCCAAAAATTAATACTAATGCACTTTTTTCAATTATTATTTTCTTAGAGTAAAAAACATTTTATATCCAAAATTTTAATTTTCTTCAATTTTAAAATTTTCACTTATTTCAATTTTAAATTTCAATTCAAAATTTCTTTCTTTATTTTCCTTCAAAACATCAATCTTTTAAATTCAATAAATTAATAACTCCTGATAATTTCATTTCAATTTCAAATATCACATCAATTTTTCATAATCTTCTTATATCTTTATTCAATTTCAATTTTCTCCCAATTTAATTTCTTAAAATTTCAATCAATTATCAACTCAACTTTAATTAATTACTCATTATAACTCCCATTTTTATTTCATTCAAATTCACTTTTTCAATTTATCAAATCAATTTCTTCTTCCAATTAAATTTTTCTTATATCTCCTATTCTTCAAATTTAATCAATTCAACAATTCTTTAATTCATTCTCATAATAATTCAATTCTTAAAATCAATTCAATTTCATTCCTTCAATCATTAAATCAATTTTTAATTCTCCAATAAAATAATTTCTCTTCCTTTCTTTTAATTAATTAATTCCATCTACTTATAACTCCCAATAATTCAATTTTCAATTAATTCTTCCTATCACTCCACGTTAATTAATTAATGTTCTTATAACTCCAAAAATAAATCATATTCACTTTAGTATTACAAAAAATTAAATATGAATGCAAATTAGATTTAATAACCTAAGGGATAAGCTTATCTTTGGTGCTCTCATTTTCTCCTCTTACGTTAATAAATAACATCCCCATAGTGCAAATTTCATCAAAATTTCTATTCTAGTATACAAAAATTAATTGCAGTAATCATTCTACCTTCTGCATTGTTTCATAAATGGTTTTTCAATGTTTATCAAATACTATTTTCCATTTTTCATTCTTCAACCTGGTCTTCTATTTGTTACTTGTTATGTGAATCACTTCGTTTCTTAAAATATTTAGTTTGCCTAGTCTCCAAATGTTATCTTGAGCCTTTGGATGCATGTAATATTCCACTATGTCACTACTCTCAGACAAACCCAAGATACTATGTTATTCATAAATCTTCCTTTCTAGCATGTAGATTCTTCTTCTATAACACATTCTTACTTTATTATTGTCTTCAACACAATAAATATCCACCACATGCTTCCTCTTTAGAAAATTTCCATTCTACTACTTCGTCCTCTAGTAAATTATCCTTCTACACTTCCTTTCCAACAAACATTCACTTCAACAATCATTATCCTCTCCAAAAATATTTTAAATTGTTCTATTCTAGACATCCTTCTCCAATAATATCTCCTCACTTTTTGATCCAATAATCATCCTCCAATATTTTCTTCTCTTATACAAATCATACATGTCCTTCTTTGTTACTATGTGGATTTGATACCACTATTAACAAATAATAAAAATTATATCCTAAAATTTAATTATAGGATCATAAATCAATCACAATATCATCAATATATTAATCATATATCAAATGAACATCAATATCACATAAAACACACTAAAACATTTTATAGGTAAAAACTAAAAACTCATGTAATGCATAAAGCAAATCTTATTCGAGTTAGTATTACACGATTTTATTTCCAATATAAATATACATGAGACTCTTCACATTACATGACTCTTGGTCATTTCTCTCTTCAAAATCAAACTCTTCATATTCCTCTCTTACATAATAAGTCCCACATATTACATAAAGACAAAGTATCTCACGGTTGCATATGACTCCCTAATTCTAAATTTGACACATCACACTCATAACTCTTCACTTGCTAACCATACACCTCACACACTTAATTACATGACACATGCTCACACATATTAACTTGATATATATTATATACACAAATATGAAACTCATACGCTAATCTAAATATTTACAAAGGGACAAAATTATGTAGTACCTCCAACACCCCTACTATTACATTAATTGGTATGAAGGATTCTTGCCTTTAATCTCTAATTCTTGTCTTATTTCTTGGCTCTAGTTTTTCCACTCCTTCAACTAGTGGTTTTGAATATGTCTCTTTATGTTATTCCCTATGTCTATCATACTTATGAATAAGTCATGAAAATGATATAATATATAGTATAACAATTCATATTCTTGTGAATATTTCAAATCATTGCAAATAATTTTGCAAATGCATCATGAATCAATGCACATGCCTTGTGTACACTCTTTGTTTATATTGAAGTTTATTTTATTATATGCCATATTCATTCCTTGAACAAGATCATATTCTTCACCATTGTTTTATGAGTCTCATAAACAATGTTTATGATGAATTTCTTTGTGCTCGGAGTATACATGAAAAATATATTTCTTATCTATATTGGTTGGTTCTATGTGATATCATTGTTTAAGAATTTTCTTGATACCTTAGTTTGTTTCATGTTCAAATATTTATTAAGAGGTATTTTGAAAATTTATTACTCTTGGATGGTATCTCATAATTTATGTTGAACATTTATAATAATTTCACATAAAATGGACATGCTCAAATAGTTTTTCAATCTTCTTTTGTTCACACAAAGTTATTCAAATTAATTTCCTTTGATGTGGAATTCCTTATAACTCCAAAAAATTATATTCTTGCATTTATAATTAGTTTCTTCAAGTAGAAATCCTTTTATCTCCAAAATTTTATTTTTTGTCAAATTTAAATTCTCCACTTTTCCTTTTAATTTCAAATTTTAATTCAATTCTTCTTACTTTCTTTTCCTTAAAATCATCAAATTTTTAAATTCAATCAATTAATAACTCCTTAATAATTTCACATCAATTTTAGATATCACATTAATTTCTCATGATCTTCTTTTATCTCTATTCAATTTTAATTTTCTCCTAATTTAATTTCAATCAATTATCAATTCAATTTTAATTTCCTCCTTATAACTCCCATTTTTATTTCATTCAAATTCACATTTCTAATTTATCAAATCAATCTCTTCTTCCAATTAAATTATTTTAATATCTATTGTTTTCAAATTTAATAAATTCAACACTTCTTTAATTCATCGTCACAATAATACAATTCTATTTAATCAATTTAATTTCATTCTTTCAGATATTAAATCATTTTTAATTCTTGTGTCAAATAAATTTTCTTCCTTTACTTCAATTAATCAATTCCACCTTCTTATAATTCCCAATCATTCATTTTAAATTAGTTCTTCCTACCACTCCACGTTAATTATTTAATCCATTTCTTATAACTCCTAAAATAAATCACATTCACTTTTATATTCTCAAAAATCAAATATATACCCAAATTAGATTTAATAATCTAAAGGTCAAGCTTACATTTGGTGCTCTCCCTTTCTCTAATGTCATTAAAATAACATTCCCACAATGCAAATTTTATCAAAATTTATATTTGAGTCTAAGAATTATTGCTACATTAATCATTTTTCCTTTTGCACCATTTCGTAAATTATTTTCGAACATTTCTTGGATGCTATTTTCTAATGTTTTCTCTTTAACCTGATATTATAATAATAGCTTGATTCACCTACTTTCTCAAAATATCCATGCTCAAAGTTCACCTGATCTTTTCAAATGTTATATCTAGCCTCTAGATGCATGTAATATTCTAGTGCACCACCCCTCTTCAATAAAATCAATACATTACATTCTCCACAACTCTTCCTTTCTAATTTGTAGCTTCTTCTTCTATAACATGTTTTTCCTTATGCTATTAATCTCTTCAATGTAACAAAATTCTACCATGTGCTTCCTCTTCAACAAACATTCATTTCAATAATTTTTCCTACAATTAATCATCCTTTAATGCTTCTTTTCCAACAAACATTAGCTTAATCAATCATTCTCCTCTCTAGAAATATCTTATCAACACTTCTACTCCAAAAATTGTTCTCTAATAATATATCCTCTTATGCTTTCACTCTAATAGTCATAATATCTTCTCTTCTATAAATCATATGCATCCTTCTCTATTGCTATGTGGCTCTAATACCATTTTTAGCAAATAATCAAAATTATCTCATAGGATTCAATCATAGTATCATAAATCAATCACAATATCATGAATACATCAATCACATAAAATAATTTAAAAATATTTATTGATAAAAACTCAAACAATGCATAAAGCAAATCTTATTCTAATTATATATTAGATGGTTTTATCTCCAATATAAAGATAAATGAGACTCTCCACATTACATGACTCTTGGTCTTTGCTCTCCTCAAACTCATAGGAGAACTTGAATATTAATCTCCCTCTAAAAAGTACCACATATTACACAAAGACAAATTATCTCATGATTATATATAATTCTCTACTTCTAACACTAACACATCACACTCATAACTCTTTACTTGATAACTAGACACCTCACACAATTACATAACACATGCTCACACAATCCAAATTGACACATACTATATACACAAATATCATATTCATACACTAATCTAATTATTTATAAAGGTACCAAATTTTTATAATGAGATCAAATAATGTAATACCTCCAACAATATATACCCTTCATATTATATTTAATCTTTCCTTGAGCTATTCATATTTTTAATCTATTGATTTGTTTATCTAACATGCAAATCTTGTAGTACAATGGGTACAAGAACATTATCACTCACATTTTCATCTAAAACTTAAGCAAGGTCCACAAATCTATAGTCCTTATAAAAAAAACCCTCCAAAGTTTCACTACTTTTCATCTTCAAACAATACAATTGACCCTACTAGTATAAAATCTTGTTCATATTTTTAGATTAACACCATACTGAACTTTTCCTATGAAGTTTTGGCATTCACAACATTATAGATGCAAGCTTGTATCTCACCAAATATACTATCTTTCTTATTATAATTCTTTTTTCCAGTGATATTTTGACAATCGTTAAGTGATTCCTAAGATAATATGCCATAGATCTACAATCTCAAGTGAATTTTCATCTTCATTTTCTTGGAAGAATAGTTGTCTTATTTTCGTACCTAGGGAACTTACATAAACAATGATAATAATAATCAAACTGTGGTGGGTGAGTGTGTGAGGGGGTGTGTGTCTCCCTGGTGCAGTTGTTGTAACAGGTTGGGGGATTCTTGGTCAAAATCTCCATTACTTAATATTACAAAAAAAAATA
The DNA here is from genome assembly GCA_028583015.1 of Wollemia nobilis. Classification (NCBI taxonomy): domain Eukaryota; kingdom Viridiplantae; phylum Streptophyta; class Pinopsida; order Araucariales; family Araucariaceae; genus Wollemia; species Wollemia nobilis. The sequence goes on from JAQPPZ010002520.1 coordinate 8,901,129, forward strand.
ACAATGATAATAATAAAAAAAAACTAAAAATATATATAAATTAAATTCAACACAATTTTTTTTTTTTTTTTTTTATATATATATATATATATATATATATATATATATAAGCACCCACTACCCCCATTCCCCAAAGAAAAATACAATAAACCATTTATCAAAAATATAACAATATCTCGACATCAGTAAAGCTTATGACAAAGTGATGTGGCCATTCTTACAAGAGGCGATGAGGAAGTTTGGCTTCAGTGATCGGTGGGTCACCCTTATTTTAGCTTGCAATTCTTCAATTTGGTGCTCCATTCTAGTGAACGAATCGATGTCTAGATTTTTGAAGTCTCACCATGGTTTGAGGTAAGGTGATCCACTTTACCCCTTCATCTCCCTCTTTGTGGTGGAGGCTTTGGGGAGATCAAATGGAAGGTTGAGCGGAGAGGTGGGTCTTTGTCCAGCTCTCCCATGTCGACCTGTATCTCATCACCAATTCGCTAACAACACTCTGATTGCTAGTGGTGCATCGGTATTTTTTGCTCTCGATATTAAAAATATCTTATTGTTTTATGAGAGGGTTGTTGGTCAGGAGATCAACTTTACGAAGATGTTTCTCTTCTTTGTTAACACTCTGGAATCCAGACAATCAAAGATTATGAATATACTCAATTATAGGATTATCACACTACTAGCCACCTATCTTGGACTGCCTCTCTTTGTGGGGAGAATGAAAGAATCACTGTGGGACCCTTTGATTGAAAGAATCCAACATAAAAAAGCCTCTTGGAAAGGGGTGTTGCTGAGCCAAGCAAGGAAGGCGGTACTTGTTCAAAGCACACTCCAGAGCATACCCATTTATTTCATGTCCTTATTCATACTCCTTGGTAAAGTAACAAATAAAATTGATCGTATTTGTAAAATGTTCCTTTGGGCTGGATCGGATTTCAAATGCAAGTACCACTTGGTTTCTTGGGATCAAATTTGAAAGAGAAAAAAGGATGGGGGTCTTAATTTGAAAAGAGCAGCACTTATGAATAGACCCCTAGTTGATAAATCAGGGTGGTTGGTTGCTTCAAACACCGAGAAACCTTGGTGTTCTATACTTAAAGCAAAATATGGATTTAATTATTTCTTGTCAGACAATCTCTCCTTGAGAGGCTCCATTTTTTGGATAAGCTTAATGAAGATTAGGGACTTTGTGAAGGCTAAAAGCAAGTGGATCATTGGTTATGGGAGAAACATCAAGTTTTGGGAATACCATTGGTTGAGGGAAGAGCTATTATTGGATGACCCAAATATCAGGGATCTTACTTTGAAAGCAATGGAGGAAGGAGAAATTTGGGTTTCCTAATATATGTCTATTGTCAATGGTAGGCGTTCATGGAATTCGCATCCCTCTTAGGCATCCAATCAGAACGATATGGTCAGTCAGTAGAGACTTTTGGTGAAACTTAACAGGTATGCGATTAGACATGACGATTATAGATACCATTTTATTTGGAGCAGGGAAGTTGAAGGTGAATTTACTGTGAAATCAGCTTATTCCTTCCTTCTCCCAAAATATGAGGCTCATTTTCCAGTGAATCTTACTTGGATTAAAAGACTAATCCCAAAGATCAATATTTATTTTTGGCTGGTGGCTCAAAATAAAATACTTTCTTTTGAGAATCTTTGAAAGAAGGGTCGCATTATGGTGAACATATGCTATCTATGCAAATTTGACTGAGAATCCACGCAACATCTGCACCGCAACTGCTTGTTCACATGGCAAGTATTTATGTTTATTTTTAATTGGTTTAACATTTATTGGATGTTTCCAGGTATGTTGATGGACATCATACTTCAATGGTGTTCGTCGTTCATGTCCCAATGACTATCTTTGTTGTGGAAAATTATGCTTCCCCATGTGTTATGGGGGGTGTGGAAAGAACGAAATGCCCATGCTTTTAATGACATTGAGACTGATGTTTTCAGGGTGGGTACTAAGACAATTAATAGAGCATCGAAGAATGTCTTGGCTACATTTGTGGGTAAACGGCCCAAGGCACCCTCCTCCTTCGACGAAGTTGATTTGGAATTTAAATTGGGTTGGAGCCCTCTTCCTCGGCCCCCTCGAAATTTATCCTAGAGCAAGAATTAAGTGGGCCCATCTGACTCCCAATTGGCTGAAACTCAACTTCGATGGGGCCTCAATGGGTAACTCTACCAAGGCTAGAGAATGCGACGTTGTGTGAAACAAGAATGGCGACATCCTCATGGCATTTGTTGAACCCCTTGGTTCTCAATATTCACACTTTGTGGAGGCTCTACAGCTTATATGGGGATGAAATTGTTAGCAGATGCTGGCTGTCAGAATGTAGAAATCAAAGGCAACTCTTTGAACATAATCAAGATGCTCAAAGGGGAGTGCACACCTAGCTATAACGTTCTCAATCTTATTGTTGAAGCTAGGAGATTGGGGAGTGCACACCTAGCTATAACGTTCTCAATCTTATTGTTGAAGCTAGGAGATTGCTATACAATTTTGAATAGGTGAAAATTTGCCATGTGTTTCATGAGGGGAATGCATTGGTCGATCTGCTGGCCAACCGTGGTGTCCATTGTTTTGCTTTTTCGGTGTGGAAAACAATATCCCAAATGATGTAGTATCCCTTGCTAGGAAAGAGGCTCATGATAATTTGTTTTTGTAAGGAGTCGGACATCCCTTTGGCTCTTGTTGGAAGGGGTGTTCGGTCTCGCTTTGCCCTTTGATCAGATTTTGTTAGATTTTGTTAGATTTTTTTTTACCTTCGAAGTGTTGTGCTTTTCTAAGTTCTCTTCAGAATCATTACGGTTATTAGGAATTAAACTCTCTCTATTATTCCTAATAAGTATAATATTTTGGAGATTATTATTATGGTTGGAAGTTTGACAGTATGTATAAGATTGTGCCAAACCTTTCAAAACCCTCCTTAAATTAATACAAAAAATAAATAACACTATAAAAAATATAACACTATTCTCAATTCATTCACCAAAGAAAAATACAATAAACCATCGATCGAATATATAACACTATCGAAAATATAACACTATTCTCAATTCATTCACAAAATAAATCAGCAGAATAAGTTGCAGGTTGAATTAGATATTCTATTTTCAACATGTGGCTAATATAGAAAGGATTTTAGTTTCCTTAAATGCAGTTTCAAAATTTTGTTTTATGAATTGAACTTTTTTGACGTCATTATCTATTAGAATATGAGGTTGGGAAATGATTTAATCAGAACCTTTCGTTAGAGATCTGACTGCTCACATTCAACTCTGTTCCAGGGTTTCCACTAACTTTGAATTTGTTTCATTCGCGAACGCTATTATGATTCTGCACGTAGCTCTATGCGTCATGTCTTAGTCTCCTAGCATAGATGTGAAGGAAGTGACTGAAGAAATTCAAGTTGGTGAAGAGACAACGTCTCACATTGGCAACACTCATCTCACGAAACAATACCTCTTGAACCTTCACAAAGATATTCTGAACGACAGCTTTGTATTATAGTTCTACAAACATTGTATCGTATGCAAATAATTACGTTAACTGTTTATGTTGATGTGTTAAAGCGATTTTGTTTCAAGTAGCCTGTCTAAAGAAGAGACATGTATTACAATAGTAAGAAGTTTGTGTATATCTGACAAAGAGCATTTGAAATATTTCTAGGGCATATGGGCAATCGATACATATTTTGATCCATTCTTCTGGAATCACAGAAAGTTCACCTTGCCTGTTTTTTATTTTTTGTTTTATTCGTGCCTTCTGAACTCCTACAGCACTTTGTTGGAGTTATTTATTTACCTTTTTAAAAACAAAATTTAATAGAATTCAGTTTTTTCAAGTGAAATATCCTCCTAACTTATATGCAGCAGTACTGTCTAAAGTTTATATGCAATAAGACTCTGTATCTGAGGGGAGTTACTAACCTAGTTTGATGAAAATTGGGCAGTTCCTCTTGAATGTTATACAGACCGTCCATAATTTTAACCAACTGGAGGCAACTGAGCAAAAATTTTAATCCCTATGTTTACTTTTATAGTTTTAATTTTGTGGTCCTCTACTTTAGATCTGCAAATATTTTTGTTCATTATTCATTCGTTCCTGGCAATTGTTTCTACACGAGTCTGTTGTCCAAAACTAGGCGGGATATGTTATTAGATTTATATAGAAGGTGAATCTCATATTTGTTTATTCAAAATTACAGAAAGACAATATGAGTTCGTGGTTAATTATGCATGAGTTGACCAATGAAAGGATTTAGTATACAACTTTTAATTAGGGAAATGAGAAACTGTTGAAAAGAGGAATATGTATATGATTAACGTAGAAATCTATGATTCCAATCCCAAACCAATATTTAGTTGAGAAGTAATGCAACGAAAAACGATAATCTACAAAAACATATTTACTTCTATGACATTATTAATTATTATATTTAGCCGACGTAGTTCAGTAAGTTAGAAACTCTTATTGTGTACCTTATATATGTCCACCACAGTTTTCTGTAGGCTTTCCGGTGCTGCAGTAAGCTGTCTTATTGCAAACGTTTGTAAAGCGAGAATGTCAAGGCCAGGTCCAATATTTATGTGGCACAGTGCACACCCAGCCATCTGCTTGCGAAAGCAATTGTCTAATATTTTGCAAAGAGTAGTTTTGCACATTCCAACGCTTCTATACACTCCCAAAATGGGCGTGCCTGAAGCTTACCTTGTTTCTTTGCAAGGCAACTGTATGAGTTTTTGTTTTATCTTCTGAAGACAAATAATTCAATGCTATCAACACAACCTCTTCCACGTGTCGGAAAACCAGACCCATTTATTCGGCTACGTTTTGGAGTCCATTCTTTCCATTTGCTTACCGATCGCCATTGATTCTCAGGGTCTTTTACATATTCTGAAGATAATCATGAAGAATAAGGGCAGCAATGTGAGATGAGGATTCTTTTTGGATTCAATGGCTTCCAGAAAAGCTTGAAGTTCAAGGATTGGCCAGATAGGCTTGGTAGAGAACTCCTGTGACAAAATCAAGGCTGCCAATTGGCAGAATGTAGCTGCATTGAATATAAATTGTGATAACAATTCTCGCCTGGGAAGACTAATAATGTCAAGAAAAGCATGACGAAGCTGAGCATCAAGTTCTACCGAAAGCTGCTTGGCAAAATCCTTGAGCTCCTCAGTGGCACAGGAGAACGTCGGGGCGTTCCAACCTGCAATATGTTGATCAAACAGTCAAATGGCATTGTAATTTAAGCTTTCAAGAAGAGTTAATATGAGATTTAAGTACAAGTGTGTGAGATTATTTTACCCATGGTAAGAGTCTATTTTTCCTTTCATATCTTCACGGGAGAGACCTGAATGGGCCTCTGATATCAAATTTTTAATGTTAAACTTGTAAGACTCGGATCTCATCTTGCAATTGGACCCGTTTTTATCTGGAGTGCCTTCGTAACATGTGTTCGACATCCCCAGTTAGTTCGCCTCATTGACAAAGTTGGATTGCCGGATATTAGAGATTCTATAGATGCCATTTCTCACGGTAGGTCCTTTTGTTGATCATTTACTGCTAAATCATGGGTTAGGAAATTAAAATGCAGGTCTTTATGGTAGTTTCTGAGTAGGTAATGGATGAGAGAGGTGTATAGAGATTTTTTCTTGGGAAGGAAAAACATATGGGACATAAAAGCACCAGGAATTGCAAGAATCTGGCAGGCACCCTTAATTGTTGATTCAAAAACAGTGAAGCCTCTGTATTCTTAAATATAGTTTAAGTCTATAACATATATATATATATATATATATATTACTAAGAAGTGAGAGTTTTTAGAGGAACCCACAACCACAAATATCTTGTACGAGACCAAAAAGGGTCAACCAAGTCTAATACCAGGAACAAACAATAAGTCGGGAAAACAATCTGACCCTAACAAAAAATACACCAATAAACAAAACAATTCCCTGATTTCCTAGGGTAGCATCTAGTATTTGGCAGAAGCATTGAGTCCCAAGGAGATAATCTCCAAGCGGTAGCCCTAGAGACAATTCACATCCTCTGCAAATTCAATAGCTATATTGGGGGTACCCAAAATGGTCTTCTATTTCTTATTGATACTTCTGACCAGCTGCACAAAATTGTAGAGTGATTTTGTCTGGATAGAGTCAAAAACTCCCAATACTTCAGGCCGAATAGGATGCTTCACCTTAGATCGGGCCCTGGAACAAGATAGGTCTAGCTTATTTTTCAAGTCCACATCAGGCATTTTCTTTTCTGACAATCTCCTTGACCGCTTCTTCTTCTTTCACTTCACCCATTTTGATGTCATAGAGAGACCACCTGATTTCTTATTGTCCTTAAACCTACTAGAAGAGTTTGTAGGTCTCTCAATGTGGATGTAATTTGATAGGATGGGTCCTGACTTCCTTGACCAGCACAACTTGCCTCCTCTTACTCCCTTAGAAGAAACTGAAATCTCCCTCAAAAAGTTGTGAGACCAAGGTCCAAAATTATCTAGATAGAACTTCGAATCAGTAGAAACAACCTAATCCAAAAATGACTCCTTTAGCAATGATAAATCTAGAGCCAGAAAAGGATTGGTCTCTATAAACTTGAAGATTTTTGCTATATCCATCCCTCTTTCTATAGCAATAAATTCTACAATTAATATAACCATACCCTAATATAATGGATTCAAACCCCTCCCATTTCTAACATCTGATATAGATTTCTTCAATGACTAGAATAGGAATGTAGGGACATTCATTCTTCTCTCTCCCCTAAACTGATTGAGGAACATCACATGGAAGCCTTTCATTACTTCATGTGAGGGTTCCAACATGAAGTATGAAGAACATGAATTTATACTGAGAGGGGGGGGTGAACAGTATAAGATTTAACCATTTAATAATTTTAATTTCAGATAGCAGTGGTATCAACATAATATTAAACAAGACAGAAAGCATCACACATAGAATACCCATTTAACGTGGTTCACCCAAGGTGGGCTACTCCACGGATAAAAATTTCCTCTAAAAAGTTATATCAAAATCCTCTGGGAATCCTTCCAGATTACAATGTTTATGAGCCTCAGCTCAAAGGAGACACCTTCCCCTAATTTTGCTTTTCTGGTGATCCTCTAGAAGACCTCTATCTCTTTTGCCCTTAGCAAGTGGAACTCTATCCACAGAAGACACCTGTCTTCCTTGCTCTGGTTGGAGATTTTTGTCCTCAACTTTGTCACTGCAAAGCTGGTCCTCTTATCTGCACCAAACACAGTCCTTCGGTCTGGCACAATTTGTCCTCTACCTCTGTTCTTTTCTGCACTTGGTTGAAAAACAACTTTTCACTGTCTCTGCGCAACTATAGCAGCACAGTCTTCTCAAATTATAGCAGCACTATCTTCTCAGCTTCTACGAAAACACAGTAGTGCAATCTTCGCAAAATGCAACAGCACTATCTTCTCAACTTAGCTTCTGCTCCATTGCATATCCACCGTAGCGCAATCTTCGCACACTCTGCTTTCTTTACATAGTATGAGTAAATACTACAACACTCAATCACACCACAACTTATGCGCCTATGTGCAGCCACAACAGCACCCTCTTCGAGTCGTCTGCTTCTTCTCCTCAATCGAACTTCTTCCTACACTCTCCTTCTGTGAAAGTTGCACTATGAAACGCACACTTCGATCGATTCGATATGACTGCTCTTTGCGCACAGCAGACTTCACTTGCGCAAGTTCAAACCACACACACACTTCTAGAAACTCGAAAATAGACCTCATTTTATAGCAACAATTCATTATCAAATTCATGATATTAGTCGGCTTTATATCCTTAAAACAATCATCGATTGCACAACCTTACACTTCATCGGCAAAGGTTAACTCCGTCGGCTTCAACTGCCTCTACTGTTCTATAGCTTTTCTAGCGTGAAACACAAACATGTTGCGATATCGCTACGCCTTTGTCTATCGTACACCTTGTATCACTTGCTGTCGTGAAATCATGACACTACTGCCTGTCGTGCGCCTTATTTGGTTTGTTGTCACGAAATCACGACACTACAACCTGTCGTACACTTTTGCTAGCTTGCTATCATGAAATTGTGACACTGTAGTCTGCCTTACGCCTTGCTTGAGCTTGTTGTCATGAAATCGTGACACTCCCTGACTTTGCTGACATCATCATGATTCTTGTCACGAAATCACGACGCTTTAGTCTGCAAGGCCTTCCTCGCTGCTCTTGTCACGAAATCATGACACATTTGCTTTTGCTGATGTCATCATGATTCTTGTCAAGAAATCACGATGCTTTAGTTTGCAAGGCCTTTCTCGTTGCTCTTGTCATGAAATCATGACACATTTTCTTTTGCTGACGTCATCAACAACTCTATCGCAAAATTGTGACACTTCTTGCTTCTTCAACATTTCCTCGGTTTGCACTAGCAAGAAAGGAACATGTCACAAAATCGTGACGCTTTTGCTGCCTTAAGAACTTTTTTGCCTGTAGACACCAAAACAGCACCAATCCGATTATGTGATTGCAAACACTGATCGCTTTGGCAAACACAGCCCCCAGGGCAGCCCTCAGAGGTCAAACAGTGGTCTTAACCACTTTCATAGCAATTTTGTGAGGTCAAGAAGCAATTTGACACACTTAGACACTTTGCCTAGTAATTGTCTCACCCAGGGACGATTGATAACTTGAAATCGTCTCACCCAGGGATGATTTTTGAAATCGTCTCCAGTAGGGATGATTTCTAAGTTTAACGAGCAAAAAGACAAATGAGGCCAAGTGGCAGCCCAGAACAGTCAGTTGATGAATCCTACCTCGCATGCGTGTGTGAGTGGACAAATAGGCCGTTTGAGGACTGTCACAAGGGCAGTTATGAAAGCCCAAGTCAATGGAGGACTCCCCTCCCTCTTGGGAATACAAGACTGCCACATGGCGCCTATGACCAACACATGGCATTTGTGCTTCCCTCCCAAAATAGACTCCATGGGTCTATCAAAAGGTGGGACTTTTCTCACCCAAAACATATAGGTTGAAGGAGTTTTCAAGCAACGAAGTGTTGTCGAGTTGAAGACCCACTTGCATCCCTTTTGGTTCACCTTCCCACATCCACCAATCTCTTTTGCAAGGGAGGTTTTTGGGTGGCTTTTGGAAGCTTGAATCGGATCTAAATCCAACACATGGACACCTGAATCAACCAATTCGCCGACCCCCCAATCCTAAGAGGTTTTGGGCCCATCCCTAGTGGATTGGCACCGGAATCAAGTGCCAACGGTGGGAGGCCCACTTGGGCATCCCCGCACTTTTCTTAAGTTTTATTTCAGAAGCATTCTAGTTTATTTTCTCATGCTGCATATTGTGTTTTCTGTTTGGTGAATTCATAGCTACAATTTCGTAACCTTTGATCAGATTCTAGTATGTTTTGTGTCGTTTTGTAGTTTCACTAACTTGTAGGAGGTGATATCAAATTCCCAAGGGTAGAGGCCAAATTGGGAGAATCCGACCATCTGGGTCGTCCCAAAATGGCCCCAATTACATAACCCCTCTATCTGTAGGTGTTTTGGAGACCTCGGGAGTTGAAATTGGAGCGTGTCAGTTCGGCTTCCCCAACACAGAAGAAATCGTCCCACCCAGGGACGATTTACGATCGAAATCATCCTACCCGGGGACAATTTCCGATTGAAAGTAGATTGTCCGACTGTCTCGGTGGCAATGGCCTCGTTGGTAACATTTTCTCGTCTTCCGGCAAGTTTTCGAGCTGTTTAGAATCATTTTGTTTACTTGTTTTAGATAAATGTTTGCATGCATCTTTTGATGATTTTAGAAGAACGAACACTTTTCACTTGCAGCAGGTGCTACTGACATCTTGGTTGTTTCTTGGTTCGCAGGACAAGCAACGGAGGTGAAGAACTCATCTACATCAGCGGCAAAATCATCTTGGCCCACCCATTGCAATCGTGGGAACGCGGAAATAGGAACATTGAGTGATTGTAATCGAATTCTTTTAATGCTCCTAGCCCCCGAAAAGGGAGGAGACATCATTGTAATAGAGATCAAGGGATATTAATGAAAGGGCTGTGTTTTCTTCATTTGCTTGTGTCTCTTCCAATGCGTTTCTTTTCCATTTCATGCACTTTACGTTTCTAGGACTTAAGCGCATTTGGTTTTGGTTATATTGCAATTAGTGTTTCCTTTGCCCGGAATCTCGTGCTTTTAGTGGCGATCACGGTGGGACCCGTTCCCTATTTTTTTTTAAGATCACAGAAAACTAATCGGGTTTTTGTGTTTTGTGTTTTATAGGTACATTTTTTTTGTAGACTGTTAATCGTCTCTGACTGTTACGATTACTTTACTGGAAATCGTCTCACCCTGAGACGATTTTAAAATCATCTATGCCAGGGACGATTTCTGTTCTGTAAATCGTCTCACCAAGGGACGATTTTCTGTCTGTAGATTTTCAGAGCAGAAATTCAGAGGCAACTGGAGCAGGCAGAGAAGAGGTAGGGATTTTATCATCTCTGTTAAATTTTTTGTTTCTTTGACTGTTTTCATTTTATCCTGCATACTTAGGGAAAATCATTCATGCTTGTTTCATTTTCGTTAAATAAAATGAATCCCACACACATCACAAAACAATTTTAAACCAAGGAGCTGGTCGTAAGACCCCAGCCCTTGAGCAAGACCAACGGTGGGTTCATCACCACCTTGGCTTAGATTTGCATCCATTTTCCTGATTGTCAACTGTTGTTAGGCATAAATCCTGACGAAGACTGACCAAGTGCCGCTGGGGTGATTCCCATGCACGCGAGGATAAGTTTTTTATGGTAGGTGCCATTAACAGGACAATCCCCCTTCCATACTAGATACGTACCACATACCTTCTACTCGCACATACCTATAGTCTCCCTCTCGTAAGGGCGGGTATATAGAGAGGTTGGTATATCAGCTGGGTTGGTATATTGAAGGGGCAACCGTTTTGGGAGTTATATGAGCCGTCATAATGCATTTAAATGTTCTTCAAAACCTACAAAAACAAAAAAAAACATCAAAATGCACCAAACTAGTCTAAGGCACGCCAATAATCCTTAAAATATATAATCACGATTTGTGTATGCGTGTGTTCAATTCTGCTTAGTGTAGACAAAAAAAAAAAAAAATCATCATAAACAAAAGATAAAAATCTACGCATTTTGTCATTTTCTCCAAAAGCTCCAAGGATTCCCGTAATCATTTGGTCACTCCAAAATGCCCCAAAGGTGTCCATGAACCCTTTTGTCAACCCAAAATCACCCCAAATGTGCCCATAAGTGATGCAGGACCATCCAACAAAGTATGGGAAATCTTACATTTTTCCCTAAATTTTAGTGCATCTTGCCGGGGCCATAACTTCTCAACCGTAGCTCCGATTGACACGAAATTTTATAGGGAGTTAGTTGGGATAATTACCTTGCTTTAGGTAGTAGAGTGTGGGTTCATTTTTTCTCTTGGTGAACCCATAATCTTTGAAGTACCCATCAATGCGTGAGTACCAAGCTCTTGGTGCCTGTTTAAGACCATAGAGTGCCTTCTTCAATCTGTAAACAAGGTGTTCCTTACCTTGCTCTTCAAATCCCTGTGGTTGCTCAACATACACTTATTCTATCAAGTAACCATTGAGAAATGCACTCTTTACATCCATGTGTTGTACTTTCCATCCTTTATGTGCAGCTAAGGCAAGAACTATTCTAATAGTCTCCTATCTAGCTACAGGAGCAAAAGTCTCTTCATAATCAATTCCGTATTTCTGAGTAAAACCCTTTGCTACTAATCTTGCCTTATGCATTTCAATGCTTCCATCAACATTAAACTTGGTCTTGAAGATCCATTTATAGCCAACACATTTCTTTCCTTTAGGAAGCTTCACGAGCTCCCAAGTGTCGTTGTTTTTTATAGAGGTTATCTCCTCTTTCATGGCATCTTGCCATATTTTTTGAGTACATGCCTTCTCATAACTAGAAGGTTCAAGTTGTGCACTAGTTAACAAAGCATAGTTAACTTGATCTCCCCTAGGTTCCTGTTGGGATTCATCATCACCATACAAGTGCATACTTTCTAATCTGTGTAAAACAAATTCCATTTCACTAGCTTGACTCGTAGTGTATCTTCTTGAAAAATTTTTATCCAACATCTGAGATGATGGATGATACTGTAGAGTTCTCTTACCTTTGGATGGAAAATAAATTTCCATTGGTGAGGAACTTACTGATCACTGTGGAGAAGGACTTGGTGAAGTAGTTGAATCAGAAGATGGACTTGGAGGATGAGTGGAAGGAGACTGCTTTCCTTTCTGTGGTATCTACGGTTGCACCTGCTGAGCAACTATATTAGTGGCTTCAAAATCATTGAATATTTGGGGCTTACCCCACTCTACCCCTTCATAAAAAATCACATCCCTTAAAATCACTATCTTTCGAGTTGTAGGATTGTAGAGTCTATAACCCTTTGTGTTTTCACAATATCCTACAAAAATGCATGCTTGACTCTTTGAATCCAGCTTCTTTCTCAGCTCATCAGAAATGTGAGCATATGCCAATGAACCAAATACTATGAAATACTTCACATTTGGTTTCTTACCATACCAGGCTTGGTAAGGTGTCTTCCCTTTCAAACATTAAGTAGGACTTCTGTTCAAGATGTGAACACTAGTCCTTGTTGCATCTCCCCAATATGAATTACTCAAATGCTTTGTCTGAAGCATTGATCTTGCCATCTCCACAATGGTGCAATTCTTCCTTTCTGCTATACCATTTTGCTATGGAGTGTATGCAGTTGTGAACTACCTCTTGATGCCATGATGTTTACAAAAATTCAAAAACTGATTAGAGGAGTATTCTCCTCCTTTATCTGATCTAAGACATTTTACAGAATATCCACTCTCACTTTCAACTTTTTCTTTAAAATCAACAAAGCATGCAAATGCTTCATCCTTATGCTTCAAAAAATATATCCAACACATTCTTGTGCAATCATCAATGAAAAGTAGGAAGTAAGAGTGGTTACCTAGACTCTTGGTCTGCATTGGACCACAGATGTCTGAATGCACTAACTGGAGTGGATAGCTAGCCCGCCATGCTTGTCCATGAGGAAATTTCGATCTAGCATGATTGCCCCAGGCACACCCTTCACAGACTTCCTTACTATCTTGAATTTTGGGAAGTCAAGTTACCATTGCTTGTGAAGTTAACATTTTCAAACTTTCTGAATTCAAATGATGATATCTCAAGTGCCATAGGACACTTGGATTGGTAATAACAACATTTGCTAACTTATTTCCTCTTGGATGGCCAAACTTTAAAGGGAATAATATATTCTTTAACATTGGCACTTGTGTAATGATTCTATTACTATTGTTCTTGTCAAAAATGGTGCATTTACCCTCATCAAAAATCAACTTATAATTATTTTCTAACATTTGACCAACACTTAAAATATTGTGTTGAAGATGGGGTGTGTAATAGATATCACTTACTTGCTTGATGCCTTCTTTTGTCAGAACCTCCATGGCTCCAATGCCTTCAACTGCCAATGATTTGTCATCTCTCAATAGGATGCTAGATTTATATGAGGAGTCTAAAGTAGCAAAGAGTTCTTCTTTGCCACTCATGTGATTTGAACACCCAGTGTCCAAAATCCATGTATCATTCATATTTTGCTCTGTCTAGCCATAAGAAAGAAAGAGATTTGTGGACTCTTCCTCTTCTCCAAAATTTCCAAATCTGACTGCTTTGGTTGCTGCTGCTTTCTTGCGAAGTCTTTGACCAACAATCTCGAGTATAATGGCCAGGTTTGCCACAATTGTAGCAAACTTGTTTTGATTTATCTCCTCCTTTTCCTTTTCCAGATTGTTTCCCTCAATTTTGTTGTTGTCCTCCTTTATTCTAATTTCCTCCTCTATTGGATGATCCTCCTCTGTTAGGAGTTCCTCCTCTTTTATTATTACTGCCTATGCCTCTTTGTTGTCCTTTGCCATGGCCTCTACCTCTTCCTTCATGTGTGGCAAAAGCTTTATCATCTCCTCCATAACTAGTGGTAGGAGTTTCCTATAACCTCTCTTCATGTGAGAGAAGTGAACCAGTTAGGGCATCAAAATACAACGAGGTTAAGCCTTTGGATTCTTCAATAATTATTGCAATAGAATTCCATTTAGGAAGAAGTGTTCTCAATACTTTCTTCACCATAACCTCTTGTAGACACCAAAACAGCACCAATCCGATTATGTGACTGCAAACACTGATCGCTTTGACAAACACAGTCCCCAGGGCAGCCCTCAGAGGTTAAACAGTGGTCTTAACCACTTTCATAGCAATTTTGTAAGGTCAAGAAGCAATTTGGCACACTTAGACACTTTGCTCGAGTATTCGTCTCACCCGGGGACGAATTCAAAATAGAATCCGTCCCACCCCGGGACGAATTCCAAATTCGTCCTGGGGTGGGACGAATTCCAAGCTTAACGGGCAAAAAGGAAAAATGGCGCCAAGTGGCAGCCCGAACGGTCGATTGATGACTCCTGCCTCACACGCGTGTGTGAGTGGACATAGGGGCCGTTAGAGGACTGTCACAAAAGGCATTTATCAAAGCCCAAGTCAATGGAGGACTCCCCTCCCTCATGGGAAGACAAGACTGCCACATGGCACCTATGACCAACACATGGCATTTGTGCTTCCCTCCCAAAAGAGACCCCATGGGTCTATAAAAGGTGGGACTTTTCTCACCCAAAATATACAGGTTGAAGGAGTTTTCAAGCAACGAAGTGCTGCCGAGTTGAAGACCCACTTGCATCCCTTTTGGTTCACCTTCCCACATCCACCAATCTCTTTTGCAAGGGAGGTTGTTGGGTGGCTTTTGGAAGCTTGAACCGGACCCAAATCCAACACATGGACACCTGAACCAACCAATTCGCCGACCCCCCAATCCTAAGAGGTTTTGGGCCCATCCCTAGTGGATTGGCTCCAAAATCAAGGCCAACGGTGGGAGGCCCACTTGGCCCCCCCCCCACTTTTTTTTTTTTTTTTTTATTCTTTTTTATTTTTTCATTTTGTTTTTTTTTTTTTTTGGTTGATTAATATTTGCAATTTTTTTTTTTTTTTTATGTTTTTTGTTGTTTTGTTGTTTCACTGACTTGCAGGAGGCGATATCAAATTCCTGAGGGTAGAGGCCAAATTGGGAGAATCCGACCATCCGGGTCGTCCCAAAATGGCCCCAATTACATAACCCCCCTATTTACGTAGGTGTTTTGGAGGCCTCGGGAGTCGACATTGGAGCGTGTCATTTCGGCTTCCCCAACACAGAAGAAATCGTCCCACCCAGGGACGATTTACAGTCGAAAATCATCCTACCCAGGGACGATTTCCGGTTGAAAGTAGATTGGCCGACTGTCTCAGTGGCAATGGCCTGTTGGTAACATTTTCTGTCTTCTGGCAAGTTTTCAGGCTGTTTAGAATCATTTTGTTTACTTGTTTTAGATAAATGTTTGCATGCATCTTTTGATGATTTTAGAAGAACGAACACTTTTCACTTGCAGCAGGTGCTACTGACATCTTGGTTGTTTCTTTGTTCGTAGGAGAAGCAGCGGAGGTGAAGAACTCATCGACATCAGCGACGGCATCATCTTGGCCCGCCCATTGCAATCGTGGGCACGCGGAAAGAGGAACATTGAGTGATTGTAATCGAATTCTTTTAACGCTCCTAGCCCCGAAAAGGGAGGAGACGTCATTGTAATAGAGATCAAGGGATATTAATGAAAGGGCTATGTTTTCTCCATTTGCTTGTGTCTCTTCCAATGCGTTTCTTTTCCATTTCATGCACTTTACGTTTCTAGGACTTAAGCGCATTTGGTTTTGGTTATATTGCAATTAGTGTTTCCTTTGCCCGGAATCTCGTGCTTTCAGTGGCGATCACGGTGGGACCCTGTTCCCTGTTTTTAAGATCACGAAAAACTAATCAGGTTTTTGTGTTTTGTGTTTTACAGGTACATTTTTTTTTTTTGCAGACTGTTAATCGTCTCTGACTGTTACGATTACTTTACTGGAAATCGTCTCACCCTGAGACGATTTTAAAATCGTCTCTGCCAGGGACGATTTCTGTTTTGTAAATCGTCTCACCAGGGGACGATTTTCTGTCTGTAGATTTTCAGAGTAGAAATTCAGAGGCAATCGGAGCAGGCAGAGAAGAGGTAGGGATTTTTATCATCTCTGTTAAATTTTCTGTTTCTGTTTTCTGTTTCTTTGACTGTTTTCATTTTATCCTGCATGCTTAGGGAAAATCATTCATGCTTGTTTCATTTTCGTTAAATAAAATGAATCCCACACACATCACGAAACAATTTTAAACCAAGGAGCTGGTCGTAAGACCCCAGCCCTTGAGCAAGACCAACGGTGGGTTCATCACCACCTTGGCTTAGCTTTGCATCCATTTTCCCGATTGTCAACTGTTGTTAGGCGTAAATCCTGACGAAGATAGACCGAGTGTCGTCGGGGTGATTCCCATGCGCGCGAGGATAAGTTTTCTATGGTAGGTGCCATTAACAGGACAATCCCCCTTCCGTACCGCCTACGTACCACGTACCTTCTGCTCTCACGTACCTATAGTCTCCCTCTCGTAAGGGCGGGTATATAGAGAGGTTGGTATATCGGCCTCGGTTGGTATATTGAAGGGGCTACCGTTTTGGGAGTTATATGAGCCGTCATAATGCATTTAAACGTTCTTCAAAACCTACAAAAACAAAACAAAACATCAAAATGCACTAAACCAGTTTAGGGCACACCAATAATCCTTAAAAGAGATAATCACGGTTTGTGTATGCGTGTGTTCAATTCTGCTTAGTGTAGACAAAAAAAAAAAAAATCATCATAAACAAAAGATAAAAATCTACGCATTTTGTCATTTTCTCCAAAAGCTCCAAGGATTCCCGTAATCGCTTGGTCACTCCAAAATGCCCCAAAGGTGTCCATGAACCCTTTGGTCAACCCAAAATCACCCCAAATGTGCCCATAAGTGATGCAGGACCATCCAACAAAATATGGGAAATCTTATATTTTTCCCTAAATTTTAGTGCATCTTGCCGGGGCCATAACTTCTCAACCGTAGCTCCGATTGACATGAAATTTTACAGGGAGTTAGTTGGGATAATTTTAAACAAATATAATTCCTTAGAATTTTATTTTCCCAAAAAAGTCAGTTTTCGGGGCCAAATTCCATCATCTAGTGCCCCGAAATTAGGTTTTAAAATTGGGCACGCATTTTTTTGCACTTTTTGAGCTGTTCGGATGTCAATATCTCCTAATGTATTTAGAGATAGGACTTGAAACTTCATTTTTGTCTTATCTACTATAAGAGGGATGCGCACGCCAATTTTGGGCCCCATCTGACTCATTTCAATTTTTAGGGCTTTTTAGAGAGACATCGTCATGGTGCTCACCCGTAGCCAAGCCCAATCACGGGTGGAGGCTGTGGGGAATGTCCCAGGAGGCACGAGTCATCTCCATTACAATCCCAAGGATTTGGTCATACCACCTTGGTGACCTAACACACAAGGCAATCCCATCCACACCTTAACAGAAAGGGACTATAGGGGCACCTCTTCTAGGGGCACTCCTGTTCAACATAGCATTCAACACAAACCCTCCCATGAGGGGTACATCCATAGGAGAGCTCCCTTAGATGCTTGCTATGAGTGGTCACCGTGCGACGAAGCGCTAAGTCAACATAGGGTTCAATGGGAGGAACCACATGATTACACTATCCCTCCTTCACCCCCTCTAGTCATCGGGACTACAGAGACAAAATCCGGAGCACAAGGCTCCTTACGTAGGGACGACCTAGCTCCATCCATCCCTTTATCACCTATGAAAGGGAGCATGAGGAAAACCATTACCTTCCTCAAAAACAATATACATCATGGGAGAAACATGCATCTCCGCACCTGCTATCTATCATGATCACCCCTTGAGGCCAGAACCTCGAGCGCATACCGCCTACCTCGACAGAGGGAAGCGACCAATTGAAATTTTGGAACATCAAAACCAAGGCAAACACATAGGAGAAACATTTGAACCTCCTGAACAAAATAGGGTAGACCAAATTGACCCAGCTGTCGCCAGATATACCACCCGTCAAGCCCAAATCATGCGGCTTAAACAAAGTCATCAGGAAATAGAGTATCGACACCGCCTGGAAAGAGAATGCATGCAACGCGAAGCGGATGAGTTACGCTATGAACTACCTGAGAGGGAGCCAACCCCTCGCATCCAAAGAGCTGAACAATATGAGAGGCATAATCCATTGGTGCATGACAGGTCTCCACGACCTCGTCAAGCCTTGCCTCCAAGACCTCATAGATCCGAGAGGGAGGCAACTCCCCGAAACAATGATGGGTACCTTCAGCAAGGGCTTGATCAGGGTCATAGGTTTCGCCTAGAGACTCCTCAAGAATTTTATGAGGAGTATGAACCAAAAGTAGAATATGTTGAAACTCCCCATCAAGGCAGGAGGGCTGCCATTCGGCCACCCCTCCATAGGCCCCTAGTTTACCATAACTTACAACGAGAGAGAACAAGAGAGGAAGAAATAAAATCTTTCGATGCATACCAAGCGCTATTGGAGCGTTTGGAGTCTATGGAGACAAAAGCTGCTGGGCATCAAAAACCCACATTACGTCTACTCCGCAGTAATCCGGTGCATCCCTCAGTGCCTACACCTCTTTACCCCGAACACTTCAAGTTGCCTCAATTGGCAATTTTTAAAGGTGAAGAGGACGCACAGGAACACGTTACAAGATTTCTAAGCCAATGCTTCGGCATCCAAGATAATGACGCATTGTTGCTTAGAACATTCATAACCACATTCGTAGGCCCTACCTCGGATTGGTTCACACAACTGCCCAAACACAACATAAGCAATTTAGATCAATTAGTAGATGCGTTTCTTGAACGCTTTGCCTTCAACACAAGGAAGAAGGCATCACTAAGTGATTTAGCGAGCCTCAAGCAATTTGAAGAGGAAACAATGGCAGCGTACGGGAATCGATGGAGAGCTTTGCTTTCTAGGTTACCCTACCGTCCCCCTATGTCTGATCTCACGCAGATGTTCACAAAAAGTTGCTTAAAATCAATCTCTGGTCTATTGTTGCTGCGGCAATACGACAGCTTAGAAGAAGCTTTGGCGCAAGCCAGAGTCATAGAAGAGATTAAGATAGGCGAAGGCGCAATTGCCAAGCCTAAGAAGAAAGAGTGGAATAAAACCACTAAAATCGGGACAACGCAACCACAACACGCTGCAGTCAACCAAGTTGCGATAAATGTTCCCGCTTCGTGCAAGAAACGCAGCCTCAAAAGGCTAACTACCAGGCAAGTGCCTCCGCCTTATGAAAGAGATAATAGAAGACAGGAGCAGAATTACCCGCGTCGCCCTAGGCGAAATTTCACCCCATATGCGGAGTCTAGGGACTCCTTATTTGACCGCTTGTCAGCGGCAAATTTAGTCACTCTGCCGGAAATCCAAATTATAGACCCTAACATTCCCAAGCCTAGGGGGTACAGAGAGGAATTGTATTGTAGATTCCATAGGCGCAGAGGACATGACTTGAATGGGTGCTGGAAATTCAAAGAACTAGTCCAGGATTTGATCGACAACAGAACATTGGTCGTGGACAACCCCATCGCACCAAACAACCAACAAATGGGGGTATTCAAGGACCCCTTGCCAGCCCACGAGGCACAGACAAAACCACTCCAGATTAATGAGGTGCGACAAGATCTTCCCACACAGGGATTTGTGGGAATGATTAGCATAGTAACAAGGAATAGAAGGTACCCGACAGCTTCCCCTGAGGTAGCTACGAGGGAAGTTTCGACAACATCGCATCCTCAACAACGCCCAACGCAGTTTCCTCCGCCTAGACCCGAGGTCACGATACGGACCAAACTCATGCAGAGTTTGCGGACCACGTCGGCTAGGTCTGTCCATCTACGAGCTTATTCAACAATCAGCTCCCCATAGAGAAGCTCTTATGGACATTTTAAAAGCCATTGAATTACAACCCCACGAGGCAAATTCTTTCAACGCCTTCGTGGGACATGTGAAACAATGTACGGAGCCGGTCATCACATTCAGAGAAGA
Organism: Wollemia nobilis; assembly: GCA_028583015.1. Taxonomy (NCBI): domain Eukaryota; kingdom Viridiplantae; phylum Streptophyta; class Pinopsida; order Araucariales; family Araucariaceae; genus Wollemia; species Wollemia nobilis. The sequence goes on from JAQPPZ010002520.1 coordinate 8,921,310, forward strand.
TGAGGTCAAAACGATATCAAATGACATGGCAGATCCAACCCTGCACGTTATCGCGCGGGTCAACGGGATTCCGTACAAGAGAGTGCTGATAGATACTGGCTCGTCCAGTAACATCATAACCACTGCAGCCTTAAAGCATTTGAAGCTGCCAGCCTCTCACATCACAGCCTCCACGTACACACTGTGAGCTTTTAATGATGCAATATGCTCGACAGTCGGCACAGTCGTTCTGCCTATCCAAGTAGGACAAAAGTCAATACCTACACTGTGCCATGTGCTGGAAGGTGAAATGGCTTATAATATACTGCTAGGGCGGCCTTGGATCAGGGACATGAAGTGTGTCCCTTCGATCGCCCACCAGTGCTTAAAGTATGCTTATGAAGGGGAAATACATGTAGTCCCAATGGACTTAGAGCCCTTCAAGTATTGCAATGCGGTACAATTCATACCTCAATCGACCCTCCCTTCAACGCATTTGGATTTCCAATTAAATCCATCTAAACAGGGTCCAATACCGCAGGCACCACTGGTGGCCAACAAGACAAAATCCCAGCCAGGTGAGACTTCATCACCTGCTCCTTCATCATCAACGCCACCTATCATGGCCCAACAGAAGGACAAGGGAAAACAAATCATGGAAGAGGTTAAGCCTCTAGAAGAAAGGTTGCCCACAATCTCAACGATATCAACAGAGGAAACACCCAACACAACAGAAACCAAGACTCCTGAACAACCAAACATGGAATGGACTCAGGAAGGACTACCGTTTCCTCCCACCCAATCATCAACAATCACTGTTGAAATGGCCAGTACGGGCCTGGGGGAGTACTTAGTGCAAAATATTGTGGCAACCCCCACATTGGAGTCAGTACAAGACATGGGAAGACCTCGCCTTCCCATAGGGACAATTGTTCCTCTAGGCTACCCACCGAACCAGACAAATTTTGTGTATGGGGGCCTTGATCATGGTCTTGAACCATGCCAACAAAAGGAAGCAGACGAAGAACCTTTTGTTGAAAACATCAACTATCTGTCAAACCTAGAATTTGCCCTAAAATATCTCGGCCAATGCAATTGGCATGGATACGGGCTAGGCAGATATGAGCAAGGGATGCGGATCCTTTGCCAACCAAGATATCAGATGCCATATGACAAGTCAGGGGTAGGGTTCAACCATCCCCTGCCATTAGACATCTTGGTTGAAAATATGCAAGGCCTAGAAATAGGCAACAAGGGGGGATTGGCATTAGACCCTTATGCCAATCCAAATACAGAATACACATTGGGAGACTACCTCCCATGGTCAACAAACACCCCTGGAAATAGCAATAATCCCTCTCCTTTGCTAGAGAGAGGTGAAAGTTCGGATAGTAATCCTCAAAGAGAACATCAACGGCTGCCGGACATCTTTCTGAAGTTGTTCCCCTTAGAGGTTCCGGATGAAACAACACAGTACCAAGAGAATCAGGTCCCTCCACCAAGAGTGGAACAACCGCAATGGGACCAGATTAATTCACTGGAACAAGAAGAGTCCTCAACGTCGCAAGCAACAGATGTTGAAGAGGATGAACAATTTTGGATCTATGAAAGCGATTCAGAAGATGAAACTGAAATGGACTATCTCAGACATGCGCGACGACATCACCGCGCTCTAACTCATGAAGATCTAATGGGACAGATGGGCATACTACTGGGGCATGAATGGCATGTAGACCCAGCGAGGTGGGACCAAGTGTTGGATCCATGGCTCCAAATTCAAGATGAGCATCGTCCACCTCGAGATCCCATCATGACAGCAGTGCCGAGGGAAGACCCCACCCTCCTTTTTGCAAAATTTGCACCTAGGGAAGATCCATTCGTGCCCGTACCTCTAGAGCCAGATCCGGAGTGCAAAGACCATCAAGCTGGGGGTACCTCTATCCCCTAAAGAACCATAATCCAAACCCAAAAAGCTCCAAGGATTATCGCAATCACTTGGTCACCCAAAGCTCCAAGGATTATCGCAATCACTTGGTCACCCAAAAGCTCCAAGGATTATCGCAATCTCTTGGTCACCCAAAAGCTCCAAGGATTATCGTAATCACTTGGTCACCCAAAAAGCTCCAAGGATTATCGCAATCTCTTGGTCACCCAAAAGCTCCAAGGATTATCGCAATCGCTTGGTCAACCCAAAAGCTCCAAGGATTATCGCAATCACTTGGTCAAACCAAAAAGCTCCAAGGATTATCGCAATCACTTGGTCACCCAAAAAGCTCCAAGGATTATCGCAATCTCTTGGTCAATCCAAAAAGCTCCAAGGATTATCGCAATCACTTGGTCACCCAAAAAGCTCCAAGGATTATCGCAATCTCTTGGTCAAACCCAAAAATCTCCAAGGATTATCGCAATCTCTTGGTCAATCCAAAAAGCTCCAAGGATTATCGCAATCTCTTGGTCAATCCAAAAAGCTCCAAGGATTATCGCAATCTCTTGGTCAATCCAAAAATCTCCAAGGATTATCGCAATCTCTTGGTCAACCAAAAAGCTCCAAGGATTATCGCAATCACTTGGTCAACCAAAAAGCTCCAAGGATTATCGCAATCACTTGGTCAAACCCAAAAAGCTCCAAGGATTATCGCAATCGCTTGGTCAAAAAAAAAAAAAAAAAAAAAAAACAACAAAAAGCATCAAAAACAACAAATATTTGCATTATCGCACCTCATCTTCAACTTCACCAAAAACAATCCATAAAAATTACAAAAATACATAGCTGCATTAAGCATTGCATCCATACATTGCATATTTGTGGTCATAGGGTCAAAGGCACCATAGGTTGTAATTGCTCGTTAGTCCATCTTGTTCCACATTGTCTCATTTTACAAAAACAACAAAAACACCATGCATAACTTTTACCACACTACAGTCAGTGGTCTAGGAATGTACCAAGAGTTTCAGTGATTCAGTCATCATTTTCCTCTTTAGCCATGTAGTGTATCAAGTCGAACAGATTTTACGAAGGTAGAGTCATACTTGAAATACACCTTGTTACGTAACATCCCAACACAAATCAAAACACTAAAAAATTCCCAAGTTATGTGAACGAAAGATGAACTGCATAGTAATCTAGGTCACCATAAGCGAAACGATTATCTTGCTCATCCCCCTGTGCGAATGACCCCTAGAATGTTGAGAGTTGGCAAAAGGACAAGCATCCTCCCTACCCAATTCCCTAAGAATCCCTAAAGTTCTCAATAGTTGCAAAACACAAAAAATTTGCAAAACGTCAAAACATCAAAATTTGACATCCTACAGTGCACACATCAAAAGGCACAAGCAATAGTGATTTTCGTCACTCCATATCCCCAATCCCTTGCTCAAAAGAAAAACAAATCAAAATAAACAGTGATCTCATCACTACAAACGAGCAAGTATCCCAATACAATTGAAGAAAAGAAGGGAGTTGACCTTGAATCCTTGGAACTCTCAGCATTCTATAGGTCATAAGGCAAGCTTCAGTACCAATTTGGTTGATAGCCTATCGGTAACTTACAGTAAACCTCCCGCATGACGATATATCTATCACATTAACTTGCGTACAGATCAATGTTTGCATGTGGATGAGCTAGCTTATGGCATCCTGGATTACACCGCAGATTAATCTTAGTACATACAACAAAGGAATTCGTGGAGCTAATTAGGTGATCCTCGATACGAGTTCGGTTGAAAGCCCATCGGCACTGGCGGTATCCTAACAAATACCACTAAATGAACTCAATTGCACACACAGGGATGTGAAATAACTTGGTCAAAAACAAGTCCGATTCATACCTTGTCCAAAAGTCTTGTAAGATAAAGTACAGTCATGGCTAGTGAGTTAAAACTGTCTGAGTCTCAGAAAACCTTAGCTACATTTCTAAACCAACTGCGCTACTTTTCATCCTTACAATACCATCAAAAAAATACAAAAAAGAAAAACCACATGTATACATACAAAGTCATGCATCACAACAATCGCCTAAAAACAAAATAACAGAGTTCTAAACAGTCCTTGGTGCCATAGCCAAACATCACAAACCCCATTCATCCATTTCATATCTGCATATCACATATAAATCAAAACCATTTGCATTCATCATAGCATATGCATCCATCAAAATAAATCAACATGCATACATCCATATTCATCAACCATCATGCACAAGATCAAAGAAAATCAAAACAACAAAAACAACAAATAAATGCAACACAAAAACAAAAAGCAATAAACATTGCCAGACACAAGTGCTCTTGCACTTAACCTCTTGGCATAGAAAAACTGATGTCAGGGTCTACATTGTCGCTATCCTACTCCCTAAGAAGGCTACCATAGCCGGACCGCTCCACGGGAAGACGGATTTTCGACAATTTCATCCCCAAATGACGTCACAAAAGGGTCAAAGCCCACTCAAAAACAACAAGAAAATCAAAACAACACAAAAAGCAATAAACATTGCCAGACACAAGTGCTCTTGCACTTAACCTCTTGGCATAAAAATCAACATCAGGGTCACAAATTATCACTATCCTACTCCCTAAGAAGGCTACCATAGCCGGACCGCTCCACGGGAGACGGATTTTCGAAAATTTAATCCCCAAATGGTGTCACAAAAAAAAACAACAAAAACAACAAAACATGCAACATAAAAACAAAGCAATAAACATTGCCAGACACAAGTGCTCTTGCACTTAACCTCTTGGCATAGAAAAATTGATGTCGAGGTTCAAATTGTCACTCTCCTACTTCCCCAAGAAGGCTATCATAGCCGGACCGCTCCACGGGAAGATAGATTTTCGATGATTTCACCTCATTACGGCATCACCAAAAGGGTTAACACCCACCAAAAATAGGTCCAAATGTTGGAAAAATTGCACACGCTTAACGGTAAACCCTCTAAAGGCACCCTTGCACAAGTCATCTTGGGTCAAGCGACTCGTCGCTTCTCTCACGAAGGTCATTCCCTCATCGATTCGTCGCTTGAGGGGGTAGTCACACTTAGTCACCAACCAACAATCACACACCCAATTAAGGAAAACGACATGCATTCAAAGAATCATTGACAAAGACAATCACGCTCCTGCTTGGGGCGAGTAAACAAGCAACAATCAAATCAATCAAACACTTGGCATTTCGTGAATCATGAACACAAGGTTCCCCCTGAGGATAAAAATGCCCTTTGCCTGTTCATGATTGATCAATGTCTAAGTTCAAGTCACACCTCACCAAAATAGGTTAATACTTGAAATCAAATTCCTTAGCTCGTCAGAAGCAAGGATTCAAGAATGCATGCCCTTTCCATACTTGGGGCATCAAAAGTTGGTTAGGTTACCAAGAAACCCTAATCATTAGTGCTTTGGTTATCTATTTTTGCTCAACGATCGCGTCACCCGCAGCGCTTCCCAAAAAGGGGCATCTGTAGACACCAAAACAGCACCAATCCGATTATGTGACTGCAAACACCGATCGCTTTGACAAACACAGCCCCCGGGGCAGCCCTCGGAGGTCAAACGAGTGGTCTTAACCACTTTCATAGCAATTTTGTGAGGTCAAGAAGCAATTTGGCACACTTAGACACTTTGCCTAGTAATCGTCTCACCCAGGGACGATTACTAATTGGAAATCGTCTCACCCAGGGACGATTTCTGAAATCGTCTCTGGGTGGGACGATTTCCAAGTTTAACGGGCAAAAAGACAAATGGCGCCAAGTGGCAGCCCAGAACAGTCAGTTGATGACTCCTGCCTCGCACGCGTGTGTGAGTGGACAAATAGGCCGTTTGAGGACTGTCACAAGGGCATTTATGAAAGCCCAAGTCAATGGAGGACTCCCCTCCCTCATGGGAAGACAAGACTGCCACATGGCGCCTATGACCAACACATGGCATTTGTGCTTCCCTCCCAAAAGAGACCCCATGGGTCTATAAAAGGTGGGACTTTTCTCACCCAAAATATACGAGGTTGAAGAATTTTTCAAGCAACGAAGTGTTGTCGAGTTGAAGACCCACTTGCATCCCTTTTGGTTCACCTTCCCACATCCACCAATCTCTTTTGCAAGGGAGGTTGTTGGGTGGCTTTTGGAAGCTTGAACCTGACCCAAATCCAACACATGGACACCTGAACCAACCAATTCGCCGACCCCCCAATCCTAAGAGGTTTTGGGCCCATCCCTAGTGGATTGGCGCCGGAATCAAGTGCCAACGGTGGGAGGCCCACTTGGGCATCCCCGCACTTTTCTTAAGTTTTATTTAGAAGCATTCTAGATTATTTTCTCATGTTGCATATTGTGTTTTCTGTTTGGTGAATTCATAGCTGCAATTTCGTAACCTTTGGTCAGATTCTAGTATGTTTTGTGTCGCTTTGTTGTTTCACTAACTTGCAGGAGGCGATATCAAATTCCCGAGGGTAGAGGCCAAATTGGGAGAATCCGACCATCTGGGTCGTCCCAAAATGGCCCCAATTACATAACCCCCTATGTCTGCAGGTGTTTTGGAGACCTCGGGAGTCGACATTGGAGCGTGTCAGTTCGGCTTCCCCAACACGAAGAAATCGTCCCACCCGGGGACGATTTACGGTCGAAATCGTCCCACCCGGGGACGATTTCCAGTTGAAAGCAGATTGGCCGATTGTCTCGGTGGCAATGGCCTCGTTGGTAACATTTTCTGTCTTCTCGGCAAGTTTTCAGGGCTATTTAGAATCATTTTGTTTACTTGTTTTAGATAAATGTTTGCATGCATCTTTTGATGATTTTAGAAGAACAAACACTTTTCACTTGCAGCGGGTGCTACTGACATCTTGGTTGTTTCTTTGTTCGCAGGAGAAGCAGCGGAGGTGAAGAACTCATCGACATCAGCGACGGCATCATCTTGGCCCGCCCATTGCAATCGTGGGCACGCGGAAAGAGGAACATTGAGTGATTGTAATCGAATTCTTTTAACGCTCCTAGCCCCCGAAAAGGGAGGAGACGTCATTGTAACAGAGATCAAGGGATATTAATGAAAGGGCTGTGTTTTCTCCATTTGCTTGTGTCTCTTCCAATGCGTTTCTTTTCCATTTCATGCACTTTACATTTCTAGGACTTAAGCGCATTTGATTTTGGTTATATTGCAATTAGTGTTTCCTTTGCCCGAAATCTCGTGCTTTCACCGCCAACTGCTCGTGAAACTGGAACATGTCACGAAATCGTGACGCTTTCATTGCCTTAAGCTCTTTTTTGCCAACTGCTCACGAAACTAGGATATTTTGGAGATTATTATTATGGTTGGAAGTTTGGCAGTATGTATAAGATTGTGGAAACCCTTTCAAAACCCTCTCTTTAAATTAATACCAAAAAAAATATAACACTATTCTCAATTCATTCACGAAATAAATCAGCAGAATAAGTTACAGGTTGAATTAGATACTTTATTTTCAACATGTGGCTAAAATAGAAAGGAATTTAGTTTCCTTAAAAGCAGTTTCAAAATCTTGTTTTATGAATTGATTTGACGTCATTATCTATTAGAATATGAGGTTGGGAAATGATTTAATCAGAACCTTTCGTTAGAGATCTGACTGCTCACATTCAACTCTGTTCCAGGGTTTCCACTAACTTTGAATTTGTTTCATTCGTGAATGCTATTATGATTCTGCACGTAGCTCTATGCGTCATGTCTTAGTCTCCTAGCATAGATGTGAAGGAAGTGACTGAAGAAATTCAAGTTGGTGAAGAGACAACGTCTCACATTGGCAACACTCATCTCACAAAACAATACCTCTTGAACCTTATAGGCAACACCTTCACAAAGATATTCTGAACGACAGCTTTGTATTATAGTTCTACAAATATTGTATCGTATGCAAATAATTACGCTAACTGTTTATGGTTTTCAGAAACTGCCTTATGTTGATGTGTTAAAGCGATTTTGTTTAAGTAGCCTGTCTAAAGAAGAGACATGTATTACAATAGTAAGAAGTTTGTGTATATCTGACGAAGAGCATTTGAAATATTTCCAGGGCATATGGGCAATCGATACATATTTTGATCCATTCTTCTGGAATCATAGAAAGTTCACCTTGCCTGCTTTTTATTTTTTGTTTTATTCGTGCCTTCTGAACTTCTACATCACTTTGTTGGAGTTATTTATTTACCTTTTTAAAAACAAAATTTAATAGAATTCAGTTTTTTCAAGTGAAATATCCTCCTAATAACTTATATGCACTAGTACTGTCTAAAGTTTATATGCAATAAGACTCTGTATCTGAGGGGAGTTACTAACCTAGTTTGATGAAAATTGGGCAGTTCCTCTTGAATGTTATACAGACCGTCCATAATTTTAAACAACTGGAGACAACTGAGCAAAAATTTTAATCCCTATGTTTACTTTTATAGTTTTAATTTTGTGGTCCTATACTTTAGATCTGCAAATATTTTTGTTCATTATTCATTTGTTCCTGGCAATTGTTTCTACACGAGTCTGAAAAAGGTTTGTGGAAGTTTTGTTCCATACTGATGTCCAAAACTAGGCGGGATATGTTATTAGATTTATATAGAAGGTGAATCTCATATTTGTTTATTCAAAATTACAGAAAGACAATATGAGTTCGTGGTTAATTATGCATGAGTTGACCAATGGAAGGATTTAGTATACAACTTTTAATTAGGGAAATGAGAAACTGTTGAAAAGAGGAATATATATATATCATTAACGTAGAAATCTATGATTCCAATCCCAAACCAATATTTAGTTGAGAAGTAATGCAACAAAAAAACGATAATCTACAAATATGACATTATAAATTATTATATTTAGCCGACGTAGTTCAGTAAGTTGGAAACTATTATTGTGTACCTCATCTATGTCCACCACAGTTTTCTGTAGGCTTTCCGGTGCAGCAGTAAGCTGTCCTATTGCAAACGTTTGTAAAGCGAGAATGTCAAGGCCAGGTCCAATATTTATGTGGCACAGTGCACACCCAGCCATCTGCTTGCGAAAGCAATTGTCTAATATTTTGCAGAGAGTAGTTTTGCACATTCCAACGCTTCTATACACTCCCAAAATGGGCGTGCCTGAAGCTTACCTTGTTTCTTTGCAAGGCAACTGTATGAGTTTTTTTTTTTATCTTCTGAAGACAAATAATTCAATGCTATCAACACAACCTACAAAAATCAATAGGAATAATTTTTTTTTTTACCATCTCCTGAAGACAAATAATTCAATGCTATTAACACAATCTACAAAAATCAATAGGAATTATTATTTTTAAATTTCAAATTTGATTGTAAAATTGTCTCCGTGCTTACCTGGCAAATTCTCTGACTTCCTTGCACATATGATAGAACTGCTGTGAAGTAAGGTGGAACCTCTTCACAGATAATATTTGCAATAATCCTACTGTACTCAACCTCTTCCACCTGTCGGAAAACCAGACCCATTTATTCGGCTACGTTTTGGAGTCCATTCTTTCCATTTGCTTACCGATCGCCATTGATTCTCAGGGTCTTTTACATATTCTGAAGATAATCATGAAGAATAAGGGCAGCAATGTGAGATGAGGATTCTTTTTGGATTCAATGGCTTCCAGAAAAGCTTGAAGTTCAAGGATTGGCCAGATAGGCTTGGTAGAGAACTCCTGTGACAAAATCAAGGCTGCCAATTGGCAGAATGTAGCTGCATTGAATATAAATTGTGATAACAATTCTCGCCTGGGAAGACTAATAATGTCAAGAAAAGCATGACGAAGCTGAGCATCAAGTTCTACCGAAAGCTGCTTGGCAAAATCCTTGAGCTCCTCAGTGGCACAGGAGAACGTCGGGGCGTTCCAACCTGCAATATGTTGATCAAACAGTCAAATGGCATTGTAATTTAAGCTTTCAAGAAGAGTAAATATGAGATTTAAGTACAAGTGCGTGAGATTATTTTACCCATGGTAAGAGTCTATTTTTCCTTTCATATCTTCACGGGAGAGACCTGAATGGGCCTCTGATATCAAATTTTTAATGTTAAACTTGTAAGACTCGGATCTCATCTTGCAATTGGACCCGTTTTTATCTGGAGTGCCTTCGTAACATGTGTTCGACATCCCCAGCTAGTTCGCCTCATTGACAAAGTTGGATTGCCGGATATTAGAGATTCTATAGATGTCATTTCTCACGGTAGGTCCTTTTGTTGATCATTTACTGCTAAATCATGGGTTAGGAAATTAAAATGCAGGTCTTTATGGTAGTTTCTGAGTAGGTAATGGATGAGAGAGGTGTATAGAGATTTTTTCTTGGGAAGGAAAAACATATGGGACATAAAAGCACCAGGAATTGCCAGAATCTGGCAGGCACCCTTAATTGTTGATTTAAAAACAGTGAAGCCTCTGTATTCTTAAAAATAGTTTAAGTCTATAACACACATTATATATATATATATATATATATATATATATATATATATTACTAAGAAGTGAGAGTTTTTAGAGGAACCCACAACCACAAATATCTTGTAGGAGACCAAAAAGGGTCAACCAAGTCTAATACCAGGAATAGACAATAAGTCGGGAAAACAATCTGACCCTAACAAAAAATACACCAATAAACAAAACAATTCCCTGATTTCCTAGGGTAGCATCTAGTATTTGGCAGAAGCATTGAGTCCCAAGGAGATAATCTCCAAGCGGTAGCCCTAGAGACAATTCACATCCTCTGCAAATTCAATAGCTATATTGGGGGTACCCAAAATGGTCTTCTATTTCTTATTGATACTTCTGACCAGCTACACCAAATTGTAGAGTGATTTTGTCTGGATAGAGTCAAAAACTCCCAATACTTTAGGCCGAATAGGATGCTTCATCTTAGATCGGGCCCTAGAACAAGATAGGTCTAGCTTATTTTTCAAGTCCACATCAGGCATTTTCTTTTCTGACAATCTCCTTGACCGCTTCTTCTTCTTTCACTTCACCCCTTTTGTTGTCATTGAGAGACCACCTGATTTCTTATTGTCCTTAAACCTACTAGAAGAGTTTGTAGGGCTCTCAATGTGGATGTAATTTTATAGGATGGGTCCTGACTTCCTTGACCAGCACAACTTGCCTCCTCTTACTCCCTTAGAAGAAACTGAAAGCTCCCTCAAAAATTTGTGAGACCAAGGTCCAAAATTATCTAGATAGAACTTCGAATCAGTAGAAACAACCTAAACCAAAAATGACTCCTTTAGCAATGATAAATCTAGAGCCAGCAAAGGATTGGTCTCTATAAACTTGAATATTTTTGCTATATCCATCCCTCTTTCTATAGCAATAAATTCTACAATTACTATAACCATACCCTGATATAATGGATTCAAACCCCTCCCATTTCTAACATCTGATATAGATTTCTTCAATGACTAGAATAGGAATGTAGGGACATTCATTCTTCTCTCTCCCCTAAACTGATTGAGGAACATCACATGGAAGCCTTTCATTACTTCATGTGAGGGTTCCAACATGAAGTATGAAGAACATGAATTTATACTGAGAGGGGGGGTGAAAAGTATAAGATTTAACCATTTAATAATTTTAATTTCAGATAGCAATGGCATCAACATAATATTAAACAAGACAGAAAGCATCACACATAGAAGACCCATTTAACGTGGTTCACCCAAGGTGGGCTACTCCACGGATAAAACTTTCCTCTAAAAAGTTATATCAAAATCCTTTGGGAATCCTTCCCGATTACAATGTTTATGAGCCTCAACTCAAAGGAGACACCTTCCCCTAATTCTGTTTTGCTGGTGATCCTCTAGAAGACCTCTATCTCTTTTGCCCTTAGCAAGTGGAACTCTATCCACAGAAGACACCTGTCTTCCTTGCTCTAGTTGGAGATTTATGTCCTCAACTTTGTCACTGCAAAGCTGGTCCTCTTATCTGCACCAAACACAGTCCTTCAGTCTGGCACAATTTGTCCTCTACCTCTGTTCTTTTATGCACTTGGTTGAAAAACAACTTTTCATTGTCTGCGCAACTACAGCAACACAGTCTTCTCAAATTACAGCAGCACTATCTTCTCAGCTTCTACGAAAACATAGTAGTGCAATCTTTGCAAAATGTAGCAGCACTATCTTCTCAACTTAGCTTCTGCTCCATTGCATATCCACCGTAGTGCAATCTTCGCACACTCTGCTTTCTTTACATAGTATGTGTAAATACTGTAGCACTCGATCGCACCGCAACTTATGCTCCTATGTGCAGCCACAATAGCACCCTCTTCGAACCGTCTGCTTCTCCTCGATCAAACTTCTTCCTACACTCTCCTTCTGCGAAAGTCACACTACGACATGCACACTTCAATCGATTCGATATTACTGCTCTTTGCGCACAACAGACTTCACTTGCGTAAGTTCGACCCACACACACACTTCTAGAAACTCAAAAATAGACCTCATTTTATAGCAACAATTCATTATCAAATTCATGATCTTAGTCGGCTGTATATCCTTAAAACAATCATCGGCTGCACAACCTTACACTTCGTCGACAAAGGTTATCTCCATCAGCTTCAACCGCCTCTGCTATTTTATAGCTTTTCTAGCATGAAACACAAACATGTCGTGATATCGCTATGCCTTTGTCTGTTGTACACCTTGTATCACTTTCTATCACGAAATCATGACACTACTGCCTGTCGTGCACCTTCTTTGGTTTGTTGTCACGAAATCACGACACTACAACCTGCTGTACACTTTTGCTAGCTTGCTGTCACAAAATTGTGACACTACAGTCTGCCTTATGCCTTGCTTGAGCCTATTGTCACGAAATCATGACACTCTCTGACTTTGCTGATGTCATCATGATTATTGTCACGAAATCACGATGCTTTAGTCTGCAAGGCCTTCCTCGCTGCTCTTATCACAAAATCATGACACATTTGCTTTTGCTAACTGAAAGCAAGAGATTTCGGGAAAAGGAAGCACTAATTATGCAACGTAAGACGAAATGTAACGCTTTAACCTTATGCACCAAAACAAAGGAAAGAGACAATTTGGAAAGGAAAGAAAAGATGTAAAGAAATCACAGCCCTCTTTATTCAAATATCTTATCCTCGGTTACATAGATGTCTCCCCCCTTTTTAGGGGCTAGGAGCGTTAAATTTGTCTTTGTTACAAGGTGTGACTTAGTCTTCCTCCTTCCACGTGCCCACGATTGCAATGGGTGGGCCAAGATGATGCCGTCACTGGTGTCGATGAGTTCTTAACCTCCGTTGCTTCTCCTGCGAACAAAGAAACAGCCAAGATGTCAGTAGCATCTTCCGCAAATGAAAAGTGTTTGTTCTCTAAAACTAACGAAATATGCATGTAAACATTTGCCTAAAACAGTAAATACAGTGAGTCCAAATGGCTTCAAAACTTGACGGAAGATAGGAAAAGTTACCGGAAGGCCACCGCCACCGAGACAACTGGCCAATCTACCTTCAATCGGAATTCGTCCCCGGGCGAGACGACTTCGATCGCAATTCATCCCTGGGTGGGACGAATTCTTCTGTGTTGAAGAAACCGACATGCTGCTGCTCCAATGTCGGATCCTGAGACCTACAAAATGCCTGCAAACAAGGGGGTTATGTAATTGGGGCCATTTTGGGACGACCCAGATGGTCGGATTCTTCCAATTTTGCCTCTACCCTCGAGAATTTGACCTCAACACCTGCAAGTCAGCGAAACAGCAAAGCGACACAAAACATACTAGAATCTGACCAAAAGTTACAAAATTGCAGCTATGGGTTAATCAAACCTAATAACACAAAATGTAACATGAAAAAGTAATCTAAAATGCTCTAAAACTTAAAATAGGACTTGGGAAGTGCGGGGGTGCCCAAGTGGGCCTCCCACCGTTAGCGCTTGATTTTGGAGCCAATCCACTATGGATGGGCCCAAAACCTCTTAGGATTGGGGGGTCGGCGAATTGGTTGGTTCAGGTGTCCATGTGTTGGATTTGGGTCAGGTTCGAGCTTCCAAAGGCCACCCAACAACCTCCCTTGCAAAAGAGATTGGTGGATTTGGGAAGGTGAACCTAAAGGGATGCAAGTGGGTCTTCAACTCGGCAGCACTTCGTTGCTTGAAAACTCCTTCAACCTGTATATTTTGGGTGAGAAAAGTCCCACCTTTTATAGACCCATGGGGTCTCTTTTGGGAGGGAAGCACAAATGCCATGTGTTGGTCATAGGCTCCATGTGGCAGTCTTGTATTCCCATGAGGGAGGGGAGTCCTCTGTTGACTTGGGCTTTGATAAATGCCTTTTGTGACAGTCTTCTAAGGACCCCTCTATCCACCTACACACGCGTGCAAGGCAGGAGTCATCAACTGACTGTTCTGGGCTGCCACTTGGCGCCATTTGTCTTTTTGCCCGTTAAGCTTAGAATTTGTCCCACCCAGGGACGGATTCAGAATTCGTCCTGGGGTGGGACGAATTCTATTTTGAATTCGTCCCTGGGTGAGACGAATACTAGGAAAAGTGTCCAAGTGTGCCAAATTGCTTCTTGACCTTACAAAATTGCTATGAAAGTGGTTAAGACCACTGTTTAACCTCTAAGGGCTGCCCTGAGGGCTATGTTTGTCAAAGCGATTAGTGTTTGCAGTCACATAATCAGATTGGTGCTGTTTTGGTGTCTACAGATGCCCCTTTTTGGGAAGCATTGCGGGTGACGCAGTGCTGAGCAAAAATAGATAACCAAAGCACTAATGATTAGGGTTTCTTGGTAACCTAACCAACTTTTGATGCCCCAAGTATGGAAAGGGCATGCATTATTGAATCCTTGCTTCTGAAGAGCTAAGGAATTTGATTTCAAGTATTAACCTTTTTTGTTGAGGTGTGATTTGAACTTAGACATTGATCAGTCATGAACAGGCAAAGAGCGTTTTTATCCTCAGGGGGAACCTTGTGTTCATGATTCACGAAATGCCAAGCATTTGATTGATTTGATTGTTGATTTTTTACTGCCCCAAGCAGGAGCGTGATTGTGTTTGTCAATGATTCTTTGAATGCATGTCGTTTTCCTTAATTGGGTGTGTGATTGTTGGTTGGTGACTAAGTGTGACTACCCCCTCAAGCAACGAATCGATGAGGGAATGACCTTCGTGAGAGAAGCGACGAGTCGCTTGACCCAAGATGACTTGTGCAGGTGTGCCTTAAAGGGTTTACCATTGAGCTTGTGCAATTTTTCCAATATTTGGACTTGTTTTTGGTGGGTGTTAACCCTTTTGGTGATGCCGTAATGAGGTGAAATCATCGAAAATCTAACTTCCCGTGGAGCGGTCCGGCTATTGTAGCCTTCTTGGGGAAGTAGGAGAGTGATAATTTGGACCTCGACATTGATTTTATTTGCCTAGAGGTTAGGTGCAAGAGCACTTATGTCTGGCAATGTTTTTCTGTATTTTTGTTGAATTTTGTACTGTTTTTGAGTGGGCTTTGACCCTTTTGTGATGTCGTTTGGGAATGAAATTGTCTAAAATCCATCTTCCCATGGAGCGGTCCGGATATGGTAGCCTTATTAGGTAGTATGATAGTGACAATTTGTGACTCCAATGTCGATTTTTTATGCCCTTGTTGTTAGGTGCAGTAGCAATCCTGTCGGGCAATTTTATTGTCTGTTTTTAGTGCATTTTTAGTCATTTTTTTGATTTTTTTTGTGCTGGCCTGAATTCGTCCCTGGGTGGGATGAATTCCAACTGGAGAATTCGTCCCTGGTTGGGACGAGCGCTGATCAGAGCGCTCATCCCAGTCAAGGATGAATTCCAGTGCAAAAGGCCTATTTAATGGCCAAAACTTGATTTTGGGCTCATTTGTGTCATTTTTTTTCTTGTGATTTTGGAGCTCCGGGAGGAGGAGGTAATTCTGCGGGCGAAGCGCTGCTGAAATTCTCTCTGCCATCATGAGTGCACAAACTGGTTTGAGCGGCGGAGCCGAGGCGAGACCTGTAAGTGACCCTAGAGTTTATTTTGCTTTAATTTAATGCATTGTTTTTGTGTTGACGCTTTTCAAAACTTTAATATATATATATATATATATATATATATATATATATATATATATATATATATTTTGTGATGTTTTTGTTTAACATTTAAGGTTAGAAACCCTAGAACTGAAAATTTGATCTGTTATATATATATATATATATATATATATATATATATTTTGTTGTGTTTGTGTTGATTTTGTGATTTTTTTTTTTTTGCTTTGTAGGTTGTTAGGAGCCGGTACCGTGTACCCGTTGCATTTACTGAGGCATGGTTAGCATTGACCGATGATGACTGGGAATGGCTTGATGCCCTTGGGCTCAAGCAGGTGGCTCGACTGGAGCCTGTGGTTTCTTATCAGGCCTATCTGACGGCCCTGATCAAGCTTTGGGATCCGCAGACTAATACTTTCCATCTCCCGATAGGGGAGATGACTGTGACTCTTGAGGACATCTATCGGTTACTTCGGATTTCGATAGATGGTCTGCCTATTAGGACATCTCCATTTGATCAGTGGACTATTATACTTACGAGATGTTTTGGGCATGGGGGGCAGCTAGATGTAGCAGACCCAGTGGAGACAGCCGAGGCGGATTGCCAGGCTGGCGGGATTTTGGTTAGCTGGTGGACGGAGAGGGGGGTGTTAGGAGTGAGGCACGCATTCTTGATGGGCCTCATTTCTAAAATTCTTCTCCCTAATTCATCTAGCATGAGTTTCCCGTGGAACCTGCTGGATTTGGTGTGGCAGTTGGCAGAGTGCCCGATAGAGGCATCGTTGATTCTGAGATGGGGATAGACTTTGTTGGCACAGCTCTACGGGGAGCTGTATGGGGTCCGCTGTCAACAGCGGAAGGGTGTCAGTTGCAGTTTTTTGTTGCAGTGTTGGGGTTGGCAGCACATAGCTGTTGAGAGGCCTTCCGGGTTACCGTGGATGACTCAGGCGGTGATGGAGGATGCGGAGATTGGTTACGCAGTTTTGTGGCGACGGTCTACGGAGTAGGGGCAGAGTCGGCGATGGGCAGGTGTCGTTGAGCACTACACTCATGCCTTTTCTTGGCTCACTCTAGGGGAGGTGTTTTGGCATCCTATCGGGACTGTCCAACCTACCCTAAGGCCGGAGAGTGGCTCCGACGGGTACAGAGGGAGCGATGGTTGACTGGGCGGCACGGGACGGAGCATGAGTTCTTTTCGTACCGCCGGGTTACACGACAGTTTGGGGTGCACCAGTGGTTGCCTGGTGAGCCCGTAGTCTATCGGCGTCGGGGAGACGAGAGGGATCTGGAGCCACCGATCATCGTGCCATTGGGCGAGGAGTCAGATGCGATGATTGAGGTCTCGGATGTGGATGACATCAATACTACCACTGAGTATGACTCATGGTGGGTATTGCGGCACTAAAGAGGAGAGGGGCCACTGGGAGGCACAGAGGTGGCAGTGGAGGATGCTGAGGCAGTAGGGGGTGATTGGGGGGGCCGTTGGATGATGCAGACATGGTGGATGTGGGAGATGAGGATGTGGGCTTGGGTGTTCCGGAGCGGTCGGACATGCAGGATGTGGAGGCGCAGTGGGAGCCTGAGCAGGTTACTGTCCCCATGAGTCCTATGCATTCGACAGATATAGAGGAGGTGGGGTCGGATGTAGGCGTTGAGATTTTGTGACTGACAGAGCTGCTGCGGATGCGAGATCTGGAGAGGGATCTTCTATGGGCTCAGTTGGCAGAGCGGGATAGAGTTTTGGCGCAGCGTGATGATGCATTGTCTATCTATCATCGGCAAGAGGCAGAGTGGTGTCTGTACCGGATAGACTTGGAGATGGAGGTCATCCGCCTTGGCGGGTGGTTACCTAAGCCTTCGATCAGTAGATCTTCTCGATGGACGAGGGATAGTTTGACTGAGCAGTCAGCATCATCTCGTCGCAGGCGGTTAGATGAGGGGGGTGGTAGCAGGCATGATGCGGGGGCTAGTAGTAGCCGCCCTGCAGGTCCCGTAGGACCCACACCACGGGGGGTAGTTCCCGTCACACCGATCCTGCATGATCATGGTGGTCGACGCCTTAGGTTGGGTTTTTGGATATGATTGCGGGGTCTGAGGACCGGTTTTGTAGCCTGCGGGCATCTTTTTGATGATATATATATATACCGGTTTTATTTTTGGTTTTGTACATGTGATGATGTGATTTTTTTTGTTATGCATGTTTATTTATTTTTATGAATGCACATATTATGATAAATGTATATGTTTTTGATGTCTATGTTATATGCGAGGTGAAATGGATGAATGACATTTGTGATGATTGCACTATTGGCTGTTTAAGAAGCTCTTTATTTACATGGTTTTTTTTTTTTGTATTTTCTGATGGTATCATAAAGATGATAAGTAGCGCATATGGTTTTGGGATGAATGTAAGATTTTCTGAGATTCAGTCAGTTTTAACTCACCATCCATGACTGTACTTTATCTTACCAGACTTTTTGACCAAGGTATGAATCAGACTTGTTTTTGACCCAGTTATTTCATATCCCTGAGTGTGCAATTGAGTTCATTTAGTGGTATTTGGTAGGATACCGCCAGTGCCAGATGGGCTTTCAACCGAACCTGTACTGAGGATCACCTAATTAGCTCCATGAATTCCTTTGTTGCATGTACTAAAATTAATCTGCGGTGTAATCCAGGATGCCATAAGCTAGCTCATCCACATGCAAACATTGATCTGTACGCAAGTTAATGTGACAGATATATCGTCATGTGGGAGGTTTACTTATGTTACCGATAGTCTATCAACCAAATTGGTACTGAAGCTTGCCTTATGACCTATAGAATGCTGCGAGTTCCAGGGATTCAAGGTCAACTCCCTTCTTTTCTTCAATTGTATTGTGATACTTGCTCGTTTGTAGTGATAAGATCACTGTTTATTTTGATTTGTTTTTCTTTTGAGCAAGGGATTGGGGATATGTAGTGATGAAAATCACTATCGTTTGTGCCCTTTGATGTGTGCACTATATGATGTCAAATATTTGATTTTTGACGTTTTGCAAATTTTTGATGTTTTGCAAAAAAATTTTTGATGAATTTGAGTATGCCTAGAATTGAGATGCAAATTTCTGTTGTTTTTTATGATTTCTGTTGTTTTGTTTTTTGAATTTCTTGATTTTTTTGACCAAGCGATTGCGATAATCGTTGGATATTTTTGGGTTGACCAAGAGATTGCGATAATCGTTGGAGATTTTTGG